>VWZE01016571.1:88035-110205 GCA_013396675.1 Eubucco bourcierii | reverse complement strand
GCTTGCCTGGCGCCGCTTTTCAGTCTGTGGCTTGAGCCTTTCCTCTGCGGAGCAGTGAGACAGGAGCCTGGTGGGCAGCACACCTGGGGACACCTGGGCTGTCCAGGCCTCCCCTGCAGTGGCCATCCCAGCTGGGGCTGCTGGCAAGGGACTGAGGAATCACTTTGGTCTTGGCCACAGGGCTAATGGCGAAGCCGTCTCTGGCCGAGGGACACTGACTGGCTGTCTTGTATTTGCTGATGGGATTTGGCCTCCAACCCCAGCCAGAGCCGGGCATTGTGCCTAGGCCAGTGCTGTCTCCACCCTGGGCTCCATCTTGCTTCCTCTTCTCAGAGCTGCCCTCAGAACATGTCAGTCTCCACCTCTGTTGGCTGAAAGGGACATGGCATAGCTCTGTGCCAAGGGAGGTCAGTCACTTCATTGGGTGCAAACACCCAGAGACCTCCCATGCCACTTGGGGACACCTGACATGGTCAGGGCATGGGACAGGGACTGCCCCTGTGGGTGGTTTTTTGAAAGAGTCACCAATATGCTGGAAAAGAGACATAGTTTGCTCCTCAGCAGCATCCAGAATGTCTGGATGGGACCTTTCAGCCCTTCACCTGTGTTTTAAATGACAGCTCCATGTTCTGTGCAGAGAAGAAGGTGCTGGCAGCACACTGTGAGGCAGCAGTGGTGTTTTGGAAGAAGGAACTGATGATTTGGGGAAGGGAAACAGCCAAGATAAGCAACAGGGAGAGTGAAGATGGATGGATGGTGGCAGGAGGAGCTGGGGACATCTCTCCTTTGTTCTATGTCCCAGGATGGAAATTAAAGGTGAAGTGATACTGTCCTGACCCACCAAGGGAGAGGAAGAGAAACAGGCAGAAGGGCAGAGGTGGTGACCAGGAGGATCAGCTACTCTGGGAGCAGTGCAAGGGAGAAAAAGGACCTGGGTGAAACCAGAGTGGGAACAGCGTGTTGGTGGTGACATGGTGATGAAAATAAAGACTAAGGATCAGCTCTGAGGGAATTTTATGCAGAAAGGGAAACATTAGGATTTAAGGTTGATCATGTACAGGGAGTCTCCTTACCTTCCTTGCTCAAGTTACCTCCACAATCAATTATTTACAGTGCTGAAGGTGTAATTTGTGTGTGTATTGTAGGTCTACAGCACTAATTTGCAAAAGCAATTGCCTGGCTCCTCCTTTGTAGCAGCCAAGGACCTCATGGGATCCCTGTAGCTCTGGAGTGCTTCCTGAGAGCCATTGCTCCCCAGGAGGGGCAGAGCTGGAGAGGGCAGGGAGCTCAGCTGGAGGGGCAGCACAGGTGGCACCCAGCACAGCGAGCCTCACACTGCCTCCCACATCCACACTAGCTGAGTTTGATCTTCCTTGCCTAACTTGCAGGCAAATGACACAGAATATGTTTGTAGGAGCTCAGTCCCTGCCTGGCTTTTTTCTTTTTTGTTCTCCTGTGTGTTCAGCTCCCTGCAATTTCCTTTCTCACTAATATTTTTTTAAACAATTCTCATTTTCTTTCCAGTTTAGGGAACTTGCCAGGCACCCCTCAGATCTTCCACACATTGGTCATCCAATTTTGGTCAAACTTCTTCTTTCTGAGTTTTTGGGTTTTTTATAGAAATTGTGGGTTTGGAGTTCTGTTGTTGGAGGGTGGTTTGTTGGTTTAGTTGGTTTTTTTTTTTCCTTAAGTGGCTTAAGCAAAGTTTAATCTGCTCAATGACTTTTAAAATGAAGATTTTCCCCACATTTCTGCATGTACAGGCTCATTCCCTCCTCAACTCCAAACCTGCCTGTCTCATAACAGCAGTGCACTCACCAGGAAGATTGTTCTGGGCTGAAAGAACCCAAAGAGCCAGAAAGTGTGACCAAATGGGCCTTTGGTGAGCCTGAGTGACACCTGCTGGGGTTTGGCATCACTCGATATATGTAGTCTGAGACTCGGTTTGGAAAAGAAGAGCACCCTGCAAAGTTGTGGTGGTGGTGGTGGAACATCCCAGTTGTTGGGAGGTCTGGTGGTGGGGGGGTTTGGATGCTTGGGTGGTGGTGGTGGTGTGTTCTGGGAGAGGCACGCTGGCATACTGTTGGGAAACTCTGGTAGTGGGATGCTTTCATGGTGGTCATGACATTGCACAATGGTTCTGCCCTGGTCAGATCTGTCTGTTGGTGTGGGGATAGCTGGGAATAAATTTCCTGCTGGCTTTTCTTCTGCCATGGTTGGTCAAGTGTCTCAGTTTTCCTGGTGATGCAAATGTGAGAAACCTGAGGACTTGCTGTAACAAAGTGCCCCTGCCATCGTGCTGCCCACATCCTTGCTGCCTGCTGGGCAAGAGCTGCTCAGTGAGGACCATGGAGATTTGGCTGCCTTGTTTGGACACGTACCCAAGGGGTCCCCTCACCTTTTGCCTTCAATGCTGATAGTTTTCATGGGAAGCTGAGCAACAGAGACACAAAATCCTGCAGTTGACAGGCTCACAGGATGTCAGGGGTCGGAAGGGACCCAAAGAGATCATCCAATCCAACCCCCTTGCCAGAGCAGGACCAGACAATCTAGCTCAGGTCACACAGGAACACATCCAGAGAGGCCTTGAAAGGCTCCAGAGAAGGAGANCCCCTCCTGACCCCCAGCCCTCAGATATTTATAAACATCTATCAAATCCCCTCTCAGCCTTCTCTTCTCCAGACTAAGCAGCCCCATGTCACTCAGCCTCTCCTCACCAGGCAGTGCTCCAGTCCCCTCAGCATCCTTGTAGCCCTGTGCTGGACTCTCTCCAGCAGATCCCTGTCCCTCTTACACTGGGGAGTCCAAACCTGTAGGCAGGACTCAAGATGAGGTCTTACCAGGACAGAGCAGAGCAGAGTTCTGTTGCACTGCAGGTGTGCACAGGGTGCATCACTGCTGTGGAGGGGACAAGACTGTCTCCTTTTGCTGCTGTTTCACTTGCTGTGGTTCACCACTGCTCATTGCCTCAACCTCAGCAGAATAAATTGTTGGACAGACCATAGGTCATCAAGGGAGAAGAAAAAAAAAGCACACCAGAAGTCCAGAAGTGAAAGTTCTGCCATATGTTGAGATGAATGGATTTGACATGGTACCTGAGTCTGGCAGTCATGCTTCCTGCAAGATCTCCTGGTCATACTGAGGAGCATGCCTGGTGTCAGAGCTCTGCAGGGGAGGTCTGACAACATCCTCTTTTAGATTGGTGCATTGGGATCTTTCTTCCTTAGGTCTCCCTCCCTTCCTCCTCACTGCAGTGGTCCTTCTGTGGAGGTCATTGTGTCACGGTGATGCCAAGGAGCAAATCTTGTTCTGAGCTGACTCACTTGGCTGGTTTGGCAAAGACCAACAGTAGTTGAATAAGCCAAGGTCTTGCAGGTGAAAAGAGAGTCAGAAGGACACTGGATTTCTGGGGGGCATTGAGGATGCACATGGGAGGGGAATGCTGAGCTATGCTGCTTCTTCACTCGTGTTTCAGGCTGTCGTGGGGGATTTACCTTCATTCTCAGCAGGGATATGGCAAATAAGGCCATGGTGGTTGAAGTGGTGCCAACTGGAGCCTGGAAAGCTGAAGGTGTGGGAAGGTCTCCTTCCTGACTTAGCATGATTCCGCTCAACTGCTCCTGCACCAACTCCTTCCCTCTTTTGGAACCAAGCACTGGAGAGGGACAAATGCAGGAAGTGTCCTTGGAGTCCCAGCAGGATGTGCTGAGCTCAGGTCCTCCTTCCTGCCCCCGTGGCTAAGCAGTGTGTTGTCTCTGCACGTTGTCTTCTGGGCTGCAAAGACCACAGCACAACTCTCCTATGCTTACCCTCATCCTGAGTGTTGCTCTGATGCCCCAACCCTGCCTCATCCTGAGGATGGGCTGCCTGTCCTACTGCTGCTATGTCCTGGTGACCAGGACATCCATGCAGCACTGGGGGAGGAGGTGCCTGAGGTTGTGCAGGAGGACAGAAGTTTTGTGCTTGTGCCTCGTGCCTGCTGGGGCTTTGTGCCCACCAGGACCCCTGTGTGCTTGTCCACTGCGGACAGCCCTGTGGGTGACCTGGCCTGGTAGTGGCATGCTGGGAGAAGACCCTTCTTGTTTACAGGTGCTCCAGATGATATCAAAGACTTGCACTTCATCTTCTTTGACTGTTTTGTGTTTGGTTGGGTATTTTTTGCCCCTGAGTAAGCCACTGAGTAGCAAAGAGAACCATGGACCACTCGGGTTGTCCACGGCCACCGCTTTCTCTTGCACGTGTGCACTCTGGGTCCTCAGAACTGTGCCTTGCTGCTGTACCAGCACTAACAGCAATTTATGACTCAGAAATTACCTTGGAAAGACATATTTGCAGCAGAAGGTGATGGCTGGTCTGTCTGCATCACTGCTCCTGTCACAAGAGGTCCTCGACATAGTGTCAAACCCTACAGCTCCAGGCTTCCCAGCAAGGAGATGCAGCACGCTGAAGGCAGCCAATGCCACACCTTTTCAGAAAGGTTTTAAAGGTCTCAAGCACCCCTGAGCCACCCCACCACGCTTTCATAGGGGCTGGAAAGCTGTTTTCTTTCCTTCTTTGCTGCTGGAGGAGCCCTCTCAGAAACCAGGCACGTAGAGACCATGCAGAAGAAGGAAAAAAAGCCTATGGGGCAGAAAGTGATGCCAGACCAAGTGAGCTTTTATTTTTTTTTATTCCCCTCCCCCAGCATTGGTTAGCAAATCCTTTTGATGTGGGAACCAACATTTTTCACAGCCAAGTCCAGGTTGAAGGCAGCTTGGTGCCTATCCTGATCCCTGCCATGGGCTGTGCCACCTTCAGGCATCCTCGCAGCCCAGGCAGCGCTATTAATGTAATTAATCCTTTTGCCTCCTCATTTGCATAATTGGGAATATGGCACCACCTCTCTCATCACAGCAGCCCCTGTTGGTTTCAGATCAGACCCAGCTTGGGACAACTTTCAGTCAGCAGAGGAAATACCATTTTACTACTGGAAAAAAAAAAAAACCCAAACCAAAAAACAAACCCAATTTTTGTGGTTCAGATGCTGCAGCCACCAGCAGCTTTGCCAAGAACTTCAGTTCTTGCAGAGGAAATGAGGCTCCTTTCAAAGCACCAGAGTGGGGCTATATATATATATAGCCTCTCCAAAAAAAGATATTTAAAGCAACATATTGACACTAGCAAGAACAGGAAAAAAAATAGCTCCTGGCTGCAGGGAGCGAGGGCTGAAGGCAGCTGAGCCCATCCTGGGGGAGTAGGTGATAGAGGGGATTAATTCATGGCTCTTTCATCTCCAGGAAAATGAGCTCCTGCCCTCTGTGCTGTGTGAACCACTCTGTGCTTTAGGTCTCCTGTCTTTTACAGGGAATTAGAGGTGCTTGGGATTGAATATAGCTTCAGCAGTGAAGAAATGACTCATCTCATCTCTTTTCAGCAAGTCCCCTCTTAGGAACTTATTCCCATCCTCAGGGAAAGAAAATAGTTTGTCTTCTGCTAGATTAGGGGGCTGCTTTTCTCTTGACTGCAATCTGGGATGGAGGGGGTTGGGGGTTTATTTTTGGGGTTGTTTGGTTTTTTTTTTTTTGTTTTGGGGGGTTTTTTTAGTATATGCAGAAATATTTAATGTGGTGATGGGCTGCAGAAGCAGCTGAGCCTCAAGAGGATAATAGATTTGGTGCTGAAAGTGGGGGGACTTCTGCTGCTGGCTCCAGGGGGCAAGCTCCAAACAGCAAAGTGATCCTTTTGGACCACCAAATGACAAGGGATGTTGGGGGGGGGGCTTGCCTCAAATCACTCCAGAGGCTGAAAGGGAAGGTGGGGATGCTGGGGTACATTGCTGCCCCTCCCAAAAAAAAAAAACAAACTTGGCAGCTGCCCTGAGGGTTTCAAGAGGCTCTTTCAAATCTGGTCACTGCAATACAGATCAGCATAAATGATGGGAGCTAGGGTGGTTGCAATTTGGTGGCCCTGTAGTTAGAAGAGGATTCACCACCAAGGGTGTCCTGCCCTAAGGAGCACAAAGGCTCTTGTCCTGTGAAATTCAGCCCGTTTAATTCCATCCTTCTGCAAAGCTGGGGAGAAGCAGCCAGGCAGGAAGGTTAATTTTACCAAACTCCCCATCAGAAGACTCTGGAGTGAGTGTGGCATAGCTTACCAACACTGGCAGTGACCCTTGAGTCCAGGGGAAATGGTGGGGAAGGGCAGGGAGGATGTGGATGCCTGTCACAAGGAGGGGGTCACTTGTATCAGCTTTGTTCTGCCACGGGCAAAAGTCCTGTGGACAGACCACAATGAAGGGTCTGATGCTGGAGGAGGGACAGTTTTGGCTGAAAATTGAGAAACCAAGAATGGAGAGGAGATGCCCATTGCAGCTCCCAGGGTATCATCCCATGGGTGCAACGTGGAGCCAGGCTGAGCATTGCCTGCTCCAGCACCATCCAGCACTGAGGCATGAACCTCAGCACCCAAGTGAAGAGTGCTGATGAATATTTAATGAGGAGTACTGATGATTATGTTTAAAAGCACATCATCAGCACATAGCAGGCAGTGCTGAGAGGGCTGGTGAGGACTGCTCCAGGGACATCCCATGGCAGGCAGGAGGGAAGGCTTCCTGGGCAGCCTTGTGGCATGGGGTACAGAGAATCAGCTTGCTTATAACCTCATTGTCCTTAAAGGGGTTTGGTCCTTCTCCACCATCCCCCAAGGATGATCCATGCTGGGACAGCCAGGACACAGGGCTAGCAAGCAGAGGGGCACACAGCAGCACAAGGCCTGGAGGGAGGGCCAAATCCTGCCCTTCATCTCTGCCTCCAGCTTGGCTGCTTTATATTGCAGTCACCAAGTGAGACTTCCTGGGGACAGGCTGTTCCCCGGGTGACAGCAGAAGCCAGCAGCTGGGATTTTAGCCCGGATGTGTGAGCCCCAGCCCACGGCCAGGCTAATTATACATTGTTTGCTGTTCCCAGCTAATTGTGGTGGAAGCTGAGTGATCCCTGGTCCACATGCAAAAGGTGGAGTTCCTTGCTCAAAGGCATATAGAGACATTTAGTATTGTAGCATGGATTCACAGCGTGGTTTTGGTTGGAAAAGGCTTTCAAAGCTCATCCAGTTCCAACCCCCTGCCATGGACAGGAACATCTCCCACTAGATCAGGTTGCTCAAAGCCTCATCCAACCTGGCCTTGAGCAATTCCAGGAAGGGGGCATCCACAATTTCCCTGAGCAGCTAGTACTGGTGTCTCCCCACCCTCAGGGTACAACATTCCTTCCTTATGTCCAGCCCACCCTCATTCAGATGAGCACACACAGCTGTCTCTTGTAAGCACAGAATTTTAGACCCTCCTTTGGTGGAACATTTCAGCAGCTTGACAAGTCTCACATCCACGTGGTGTAGGTTGGTGGTGGTCGTGGTTGGTGTGTACCACAAGGATGGGCTTGTTCTCGTGACTGCTGCAGGATATGGCCTGTCCCTGGCTTCTAGCATCTTCAGTCTAACACAGAGATGCTCCCAGATGGTCCCAGTCCCCACTGCAGGCTTTGAGGTGAGTGTATCCATCAGTATCTCAGGGCCTGTACCCTTCTGGGGGGCTTGGTGCATGCTTGCCCATCCCTTTCTGTCCTGCCTTCAGCCAGCTGTGCTGCTTTGGTGGCTGCACAGGCAGACTCTGTTGCATTCTCTGTTCCCACCAACTCAAAAAGCATCAGCATGGTGGCTGCAAAATCATGGAATCATAGAATGGTAAGGTTGGAAGGGACCTCAAGGATCATCTAGTTCTAACCCCCTGCCATAGGCAGGGACACCTCCCACTAGTACAGCTCATCCAACCTGGCCTTGAACACCTCCAGGGAGGGAGCAACCACAACCTCCCTGGGCAACCTGTGCCAGTGTCTCACCACCCTCACTGTAAAGAACTTCCTCCTAACATCTAGTCTAAATCCCCCCTCTGCCAGTTGAAACCCATTGCCCCTTGTCCTGTTGTTGCAAAAAGCTGTGTTACTGAGCACCTGAGCTCAGTGAGCTTCGTGCAGCTCACAGTGGGGTGACCAGGCTGGTTTTGTGGCTTCAGCATGAAACTTGGGTTGTGAAGTTGGCTTGAGTTGCCCAGATATCTGCCATCCTTTGAGAGCTGAGGTGGAAAAGATTCCTTCTCTCTTGGCTGTTGAGCAAACTAACAAAGCTCTGCTAAGGAGGCTTACAGAGCAGACTGCTGAAGCTGTGAGTCCTTTATCCCAGGACCCTCCCAACTTTCCATGCTGTTTTTACCTGGCCCGACTGGTAGCCAGCTTGCTGTAATTGCAGTGCATCCTCGTTTGACAGCATCAGCCTGTGTCCCTCCTGGCTGAGTTTTTGGGTCCTGCTGCCTCAGATGCTCCAGCAGAGGCAGTTGGCATCTGGGTTTCTGTTCCTCAAGTGTCTACCCATGCTTTGGTGTTTCACCACTCAGCTTCCCACCGTGCTCACCACCTTGCCAGGCGTCGCACAGCTCAGCCCCTTGGCCGAGGCGCTGCCGCCGAGGAGGACGCAGTCAGTGTTTACCATGCAGGAAGGGGACACACTGCAGCAAACAAAGGGACCCTTTGGGAGAAGAGGCCTCTCTCACCAGGGCCAGGCTGGAGGCTCCCTCCTTATTGTTACCATTTGTCTCTGTTACTGCGATGCGAGCAGCTCAGCTCTCTGGAGAGTCTGCGGCATCGCTTTTTATTTCGCTTAGCAGATGCTGCCTGCAAAATTGTGTTTCCCACTTGTGTCCACGTGGAAGTGACCAAGGAATACAGGGCTCTGTAAGCACAAATAGGGTGGTAAAGTGCTTGTGCCAGGACATAAGGGACACCCAGAATTTGTCCCTCTTCCTCCTGAGAAGCCAGAAAGCAGATGATGGGTTGGATGCTGAGACCTCAGTAGAAGTCTTTGCTGACGTGGTGATGTGTGTCCTGAGATAACAGCTCCCACCAAGCAGTGCTCCTCAGGGATTGGGTGTCTGGATGTGGGTATGGTTGCAAAGAGCAGTTTGTGTCTTCTACACAAGCAAGATGTGGCCCTCAGGTTCCCGACCTGCCGCTGGTGAAGGTCACTGTTCATCCAAGCATGGACTAGATGCAGTCTCTGCAAGTCACTGATTCAAGCACTCATCAGCATTTCTGCATCTGGGGGGGCTTGGCAGCAGGTCACACTGGTGCTGGCCCTTGCTGGCCAGTATGTGGGCATTGTGGTTGTCCCTTTCCCCCTAAACCACGGTTACTGCATGCAGCGTGTGTGCTGTCTGTAGTTGCTCCTCGTGAGACACCAGTCCCCTTGTGGGGCACCTTGTGGGACACCAGTCCAGCTCTGCAGCCCTCAGAACTGCTGACAATGCAAGGCACTGATTAGTGGTGTGCAAAGATTTCCCAAGGTCTTAAGGCAATGCTGAAATGGAGGCAGTGAAAGACTTTGACTTCTGTGTCCACAATCTTCTGGCTGCGTCAAAAGAGATGAAGTAAGCCAGTGAGGCCATTGAAGAAGTCATCTCCTCTGGTGGAACCATTCCCAGCCCATGACCTGGTGGAGACCTTGTGTTTCCCCAGCCAGAAAGGTGGTGTGCACTTCACAGACGGGAATGAAATGTTCCCACAGAGTCAGCAAGGTCTGACTGCTGCTGTGGAGGTAAATACTTGTCTGGAGAGGGCAAAGGAAGGTACTTCTGAGTTGGCTGGATTACAAAATCTCTTACCTGGCACTTCCATGGTCCATGCTGTCCTGCTGGGATGTGCAGGGTGACTGTCAGGCAAGGCTTTTAACTCTTTCAGCAGCTTGCCTGGGAAAAGGCAGCTACATTTAGGTGCAGATCATTCCCCTCTGTAGTCCCAGGACACAGCTCTGCTCACTGTGATACCTGCCAGAGATGTCCCAGGAAGTGCCTATGCCTGCCCATTAGGTACAGAGCATCTCCTTGTTTCAGTGATCCAGGATTATGCCAGCTGGAGGGGCACATGCAACAGGGCTTGGAGCTGGGCCTTTACTGTTCCTCTTTGCACAGGATGGGAGAGATGGCAGGGTGGCTCAGGGCACAATACAGACAGTGTCTTGGTGGGTGGCATCCAGCCTGGAGTTTCTGCTGTGCCCCACAGCCCACTCTCACAGGATCACACAGGCTCACAGGATGTCAGGGGTTGGAAAGGACCCAAAGAGATCAGCAAGTCCAACCCTCCTGCCAGAGCAGGACCAGACAATCCAGCTCAGGTCACACAGAACACATCCAGACAGGCCTTGAAAGGCTCCAGAGAAGGAGACTCCACAATCTCTCTGGGCAGCCTGTGCCAGTGTTCTGGGACCCTTACAGGAAAGAAGTTCCCCCTTGTGCTGAGCTGGAACCTCCTGTGCTGCAGCTTCCATCCATTGCTCCTTGTCCTATCCCAGGCAGCAAGTGAGCAGAACCTGTCCCCCCCCTCCTGACCCCCAGCCCTCAGATATTTATAACCATTGATTAAATCCCCAATCAGTCTTCTCTTTTCCAGACTAAGCAGCCCCAGGTCCCTCAGCCTCTCCTCCTCAGGCGGTGCTTAGTCCCCTCAGCATCCTCATAGCCCTCTGCTGGACCCTCTCCAGCAGACCCTCCCTGTGGGCACCTCAAAAGGTGCCATTAGCCCAGGAGCTGGGCTGAGCAAAGACCCTCTCCTGGCTTCGCCTGTGTCCCGGGGAGATGCTCTTGGCCCGACTGAGGACACACTCCCCTCTTGTTTGTCTTCTGGCAATTGCAGTCCTGCTCCAGTGCTTTTTATAGCCTGGAAAGAAGTGCCTTGAGTTTCGGAGTCGTCTGGGAGGCCAAGCACACAGGGAGGAGTCGCAGCTAGAAATAGGGCTGCTCTCTGCCTCTGCATTCCACTTTTACTGTTTTTTCAGCTGAGATGTCCAAGTTTGAAGAGTCCCACTGCTGCAAGTGCCTAGCTGGGAACCATGGCCTGCATTTTTTCCACTCAGACTGGGTCTTCTTTCTCCTTTGCCTCATTCCCTGTGATCTCTCATCAGCTGTTGAGCCGCCATGAGATGGCTTTCCTAGCTAATGAGGTCTCTCACTCCTGCCTGTGTTTTTCCTAATCCTCAGATTTCACACCTTGGTGTGGCTGCTTTGGCAGAAGAGCTCCCTGTGTGCCAGCAGTGTTGGCTGAAGCTGCAGAATTAATAATCATAGAATCATAGAATGGTAAGGTTGGAAGGGACCTCAAGGATCATCCAGTTCCAACCCCCTGCCACAGGCAGGGACACCTCCCACTAGCACAGGTCACTCAAGGCCTCATCCAATCTGGCCTTGAACACCTCCAGGGAGGGAGCAGCCACAACCTCCCTGGGCAACCTGTTCCAGTGCCTTACCACCCTCACTGTAAAGAATTTCTTCCTAATATCCAGGCTAAATCTCCCCTCTGCCAGTTTAAACCCATTGCAAGACCTTGTCAATAGTCCCTCCCCAGCCTTCCTGTAGGCCCCCTTCAGATACTGGAAGGCTACTATCAGGTCCCCTCAAAGCCTTCTCTTCTCCAGGCAATAATGTCTGGGGCAGGGGTGAGGAGGTGGATAAATGATCAGGTATTTGCTGGAGCTGCTGGGTTCATAGGCTCATAGAATCATTTTGGTTGAAAGAGATAATTACAATCATCAAGTCCAACTGTTACCCCAGCACTGCCAGGTCAGCACCAAATCATGTCCCTCATCACCACATCTACACAAGCTTTTAAACTCCTCCAGGGATGAGGACTCCAGTACTTCCCTGGGCAGCTGGTTCCAGAGCCTGACAATCCATTTGGAGAAAAAAAATTTTCCTAATGTCCAACCCAAACCTCCTCTGGTGCCACTCAGGAGGCCATTTCCTCTTACCGCTCCTCCTCACCGACCCCCACAGACCCCTACCTCCAGCCACAGTAGAGAGGCAGGAGCAGGGCAGTGAAACCTTTTCTCCTTGGGCTGGGTAAGCCCAAGGGCATGCTGGCACAAACTGCAGCCAGCAGTGTTTGGTTTTGAACAAGGAAAATGAGTAAAAACTAATATTTGGATGTTGGGAAGGGGTTCTGCAGCCTCTAGCACGGAATCCTGCTTGCGATTCTCCCATCAGGAAGCATCAGACAGGCAGCAATAACACATGGAACAGAGTTTCCTTTATACACTGAGGTTTTTTTCCACCTCGGGCCCCACCCTGTGTCCCAGCAGAGATCCCTGCTCCAGCTCTGCCTGCTCCCCAGGCGCCTTCCACACCCAGTGAGCAGGCAGCCTGCCAGACGCTTGCAGCCCAGCCAAGTCACGGAGCTGCTTGTGTGGAGCATCACCTGCAGTGAGGAGCATCCAGAGACACAGGAGAGGTGTGGAACGTGGGGAGCATGGCCTGCTGGTGCTCTTCAGAGAGCACGAGGAAAGCTTACACTCACTTCCCAGAATGGGAGTAGCTTCTGTTCCAGTTGTGCATCCGTCAGAGAACATCTCTTGTTCCTCCTCTGTCCAATCCTCTGCGTGGGGAGCAGACCCCCTGAGCTCTGGTTACAGCCAGCAGCATCATGTGGTGAGCTGGGCAGGCTGATGGTGACTGGGGTTTGGGAACTGCAGCTGTGGTTTAATGAAGCTGGACACTTGTTTCTGACTCCTGGAAGATGCCAAGAGAATATCTGTATGCAGAGCTCCAGCCTGCTCCTGTGCCACCTTGGTCACTTTTGAGTTAGGTCCTACCTCTGGCACAGGTTGCCCAGGGAGGTTGTGGCTGCTCCCTCCCTGGAGGTGTTCAAGACCAGGTTGGACGAGGCCTTGAGTGACCTGTACTAGTGGGAGGTGTCCCTGCCTATGGCAGGGGGTTGGAACTGGATGATCTTTGAGGTCCCTTCCAACCTTACCGTTTTATGATTCTGTGATTCTGCCGCAAGGACAGGATGAGAAAAAGTTGAGGTTATTCAGCCTGGAGAAGAGATCCTGGTGGTTCTGGTGGGAGGAAAGAGAGCCCAATGCTCATTTGCAAGAGCACAGGCTGCAAACCTGCAGCTCTTGGGAGCCCATGACATGCCAGTGCGTCTGGGAAGCAGTTCTCCAGGAGATAGGGAGGTGAACAAAGGTCTCAGTGGCTGAGCATGGCCAGCAGGACTAGGGGGATGATTGCCCCATGGTACTTGGCACTGCTGAGGCCATACCTGAGTACTGGGTTCAGTTTAGGGCATCACAGTGCTAAGAGAGACATTGAGGTGCTGCAGTGTGTCCAGAGAAGGGCAACAAAGCTGGTGAAGGGTCTGGAGAGAACAGATCTTGTGAGGAGCAGTGGAGGGAACTGAGGTTGTTTAGTCTGGAGAAGAGGAGGCTGAGTTGTCCTCTGCAACTGCCAGAAGGGAGGTTGTAGAGAGGTGGGCGTTGGTCTCCTCTCACAAGTCACAGCTAATAGGGCAAGAGGAAATGGCCTCAAGTTACATCAGGGGAAGTTTAGGTTGAACATTAGGAAAAACTTCTAGATAAAAAAGGTTCTCAAAGACTGGAATCACCATCCCTGGATGTGCTCCAAAACCATCTGCATATGGTGCTCAAGGATCTGGTGCAGTAGGAGTAGCCCTGCTAGAGTTAGACAATGGTTGCACTTGATGATCTTAGAGGTGATTTCCAACCGTGGTGGTTCTGTGTGATTCTGTGAGGCTGGGGGATAAGAGAGCTGAGAAGCAACCTGTGGCACCACAGAAAGTGGAAAAACCTCCTGGAGCTCTGGGAGGAGGAGGTAGTGTTGCTGCCAGCAGGCATCGCCCGCTCTGCGCCGACCTCTCCCTGCAACCACGTGGTGCTGGAGTATGAACATCCTCAGAGCTGGAAACTCGCCTGGGGCTGCAAATATGTTGCCTATTTCCTATAAATACTTCTGCTGCTGCCTGTTAGCCAGAGGCAGGCTCCGTGTCCTCAGCCCTCTTGCATCCCTCCAGATCTGCTCTGCCAGCTGCGGGCAGGGGTCTGGCACCATCTGGCCCCATAGGGTGGGGTCTGTCCGTGGGGAAAAGATTTGCTGTGATATTTCCCAGCCTATTGCATCAGGTGGTTTCCTTTCTGAGGAGTTTGTTCCTCATGATGTGAAAGTTGTGAAGGTGTAGCATTTAGGGTTTGTAGGGGGCAAGGTGCATGTCTGCCAGGAGCTTCCACACAGCCCCTTCTTTCCCCACCTTTTGGGTTTGCATGGAAGGAAAGCTCAGCAGAGGGTGTGAGAAGGTCCTGGGTGGTTGGTGTGCAAATCCTGGCCAGGCATTGAGCTGAAATGGCAAGCATCTAGCATTGCCATTGGGTCCACAGATCCTCAGTTCAGGGGACAAACAAAAGCAGACAGTTAGAATTGTTCCTTTGACAGGGCAGCTTGAAGATCACCGAAGGCAGCGGTTTGGAGACAACCAAAGTGAGGGGGCTTGGTTTTCTCATTGGCAGCTTATATCCCATTTTCCATCCACCAGGATTCCCCATTCCTTCTCTGCAGGGCTGCTTTCTCTCCATCCATCCATCCATCCATCCATCCATCCATCCATCCATCCATCCATTCCCCAGTCTGTACTGGTACTGAGGGTTGCTCTGACCCAAGGGCATCCCTGGAGGTATTAAAGGTGAGGCTCAACAGGGCACTGAGCAACCTGATCTAGTTGAGGATGTCTGTGCTGACTGCAGACAGGGTTGAACTGGATGACCTTTGGAAGTCCCTTCCAACCCATTCTGTAATTCTGTAAGTGCAGGACATTGCACTTGGTCTGGTTGACCTTCATGTGGTTCCCATGGGCCCACTCCTCCAAGCTGTTGAGGTCCCTCTGGGTGCCAACCCTTCCCTCCCATGTACTGACTGCACTACTCAGCTTGATGTCCAGGGTCAGGGTGTCCTACCCTTCCACACCACCTGCAGAACAGAATCACAGAATCACAGACACATGCAGGTTAGCAAAGCCCCTCAGGATCACCAAGTCCAACCTAGAACCCTACTCTACAAGCTTCACCTTGAACCATATCCCTAAGCACCACATCCAAACCACCCTTAAAGACATGCAGGGTTGGTGACTCCACCACCTCCCTGAGCAGCTCGTTCTAGTGCCTGAACAGAAGTTTATTCTGCCTCAAGTTGGCTGGGAGGATCTTCCTGGCTCCTTACATCAGTAGAAGGGTGAAGCAGCGAGTGGGGACGATGCAGCTTCTCCTGTGTCTCTCTTTCCCTCTTGCATTTTTAATCTCTACTGGCTTGGTGCTTGCTGAGCTCCTGCTAACCTTGGCCCAGCCTTGTCTGATGCATGCTGCACAGAGCTCGTGCAGTGGCTGTGACACCAACGGTGAGAGATTGAACAAGCAGCTAAAAATAGCTGCTGATCGATAAGGGCAGCGTGGACCCCAGCTCCTGGGGTTTCTGTTTTAAAGAAAATCTCTATATTGACAGCACAACAAAGTGCTTCCTGTGAACGCAGGAGGGATAATGGAGCCAGGTTCGCTGTCCACACCCTGGCCCAGGGCTGGCAGCTGTGCCACCTTCACCCACCCGTCCCACGGGTGTTGCTGGTTCTGTACTCCAGGAACCCTTTGTTTATCCTCTGCTTGGGGTGATGTGGAAGGGCAGCACTCCTCCCTGCCTTCCTGTGCTGGTCCAGCCTGTGGTGAGGAGCTGGGGGAGCTTAGTACCCACTGAAATACCCCCTCAGCAGCTGCCTGCTGCGTGCCGGCGCAAGCCTTCGCTGCAGCCGCCAGCCCTGGACCCATGCCCGCTTCAGGCTGATCTGCTTTTTCCTCTTGCTTTCATATGCCCAGGAAACTGCAGCATTACAAGGATTTGAAAATGGCTTTGAGCTTTTTAAGCAGTGCTCAGGAGCGGATATTTTCCCTAAATCAAGATTTGCAAAGGTATTTATTTGGGCATTAGTCAGCCAGGGCAGGGGGGGGAGAGGATTTCCAGAAGTGTTGGAGCACCCAAACACCCTTTAAATCTCCTTCCCCTGGGAGTGCAGACTGGGTACTGAAAAGCAGCCAGGTCACCAAGGCTGTGACTGTTTGGGGGATATTGTTTTTTACACCAGCAGTGTTTTTGGAAGGGTTTTCTGAAGACTGGTCGTTGCTAGATCCCTTCTGAGCATGGCAGTGGTATGGAATCAGCCCAGAGGGGTGTTGGCCGTGTTGTGGTGTTTGAGTCACACCTCCAGCTTCTACCAGTGTGGCTGCTCTCTCCCTTAAATAACCTGTGGAGTTATTTGGGATCATAGAGTCATAGAACCATAGAATCAGTCAGGGTTGGAAGGGACCACAAGGATCATCTAGTTCTAACCCCCCTGCCATGGGCAGGGACACCCTACCCTAGATCAGGCTGTCCAGAGCCTCATCCAGCCTGGCCTTAAACACCTCCAGTGATGGGGCCTCAACCACCGCCCTGGGCAACCCATTCCAGACTCTCACCACTCTCATGCTGAAGAACTTCCTCCTCACATCCAGTCTACATCTCCCACTTCCAACTTTGCTCCATTCCCCCCAGTCCTGTCACTACCTGATATCCTAAAAAGTGCCTCCCCAGCTTTTTTGTAGGCCCCCTTCAGATACTGAAATCATGGAGTCATGGAATGAGTTGGGTTGGAAGGGACCTCTAAAGGTCATCCAGTCCAACCCCCTCTGCAGTAAGCAGGAGCATCCTCAACTAGATCAGGTTGCTCAGAGCCTTGTTGAGCCTCACCTTGAATATCTCCAGGGATGGGGCTTCAACTACCTCCCTTGGGCAACCTGTGCCAGCATTCCACATACCAACTGTGGGGAGGTTGCCCGGGGCAGGGCTCAGCTCTGTTTTGGAAGGAGCAGTTCAGTGGGCCAGGAGAAGCTGTCCTGTGTTACAGTGCTCTAAACTCCCAGCTCAGCAGGAAACAAAACAAACATTCCCACAAAGGGTGGTGGTGAGGTGGGATTTTCCTCTCAATCACACTACTACAAACACACCTCAGTGCCCAGCCTTTGTTCCCTTCTCCTAAAAAGCACACCTTCTCATGCAGCCAGCTCCATGGATCAGAAACTAAACTCAGCCTAATGAGTCCTCCAAGGCTCATCCTCCAGACAAGTGCTCCAGATCTGGAGAGATGCTGAAGAGAGCTGGCACCTGCAGAATAAAAAAGAAATGGTTTTGTAAGTGGCTCAGTGGATTTCCCAATGAACCTGCTGTTCTGCTCTGTACCTACAGTGCTGAAAACCCCAAGCAACAAAGAAGAGCAACAAAAGCTGATGAAGGGTCTAGAGAAGGGTCTAAAGAACAAGTCTTATGAGGAGTGCCTGAAGGAGCTGGTGTTGTTTAGTCCAGAGAAGAGGAGGCTGAAGGGAGACCTCATTGCTCTCTATAACTCCCTGAAAGGAGGTTGCAGTGAGGTGGGGGTTGGGTGACCCTTTCTACTATCAAGTGATAGAAAGAAAAGAAATGGCCTGAAACTGTGCCAGGGGAGGTTTAGGTTGGATATTAGGAACAATTTCTTTCCTGAAAGAGTGGTTGGGCATTGGAACAGGCTGCCCAGGGAGGTGGTGGAGTCACCATCCCTGGAGGTGTTCAGGAAATGTGTGGACATGGCACTTGGGGACATGGTGTAATGGCCATGGTGGGGTTAGGTTGACAGCTGGACTCACTGATCTTAGAGATCTTTTCCAATCAAAACAATTCTATGATTCTATGATCCTGGACCAGAAAGATGCTCCAACAGCATCTTGCATTAAGCCATAGAGTAGGACTAGTTTACTGTGAGCTCAGAGAGCTGCTCGGGGGGAGGGTGTGGTGTGGCGTGACTTTAAACTGCTCCTACAGTGGAGCAGCTGGACAAAAATGGCATTCCCCAGGAAAATGAATTTAAGAGACTGTGATTCCGAGGGGTGGTTTGAGAGCGTGACTCCTGCTGGGTTCCTTCCCTCAGGGAAGTCTTGGGAAATACAGAGAGATCAAGAGGGAGCAAGAGATATTATTAGTCATCCAGGGGGGAGGCGGCTGCAGGGGAAGAGGGTTTAAAAGGCTGTAGAGTATTTTTAGACCTGGTAAAATGAACAGTAGAGGGGTGGGGGGAAACAGGCAGAGAGACCTCTGAGAGAGATGTAAATGCTTGGTGGAACAGAGTGGCCTGGGCTTTTCTGCTCCACCCTGCCCCGAGCATCAGCTCAGGGAGAGATCTGCTCAAACAGAAGCGGGGGATGTAAAAACAATGAAAGTCTTCTAGAGCACCACCTGACCAACCACGGTGAGCTGCCTGGAACCACAAAAGGTCACATTCGTGAGATGTTTTAGCCCAAATTCCCTTGTTTTTAAACAGGAGTCAGGGCTGAAATAGTTTAAAAGCTGCTCACAGAGCCCCCAGCGGGTTCATGGAAGGCACTGAACCTCTCTTCCTTCTTCATCGGCATGGTCCACACCTCACAGCCCAGCCTAGCAGCTCACAGGAGAATAACAGAGCTGCAGGAGGATGTTTCCAGTGTGGTGTAAAGTGCAGCACAGAAGGAGGTTAAATATAGCCCAGGAGGGGAGCAGGGGGTCGTCTGCCTCTCCAGATCAGCCAGGAGGGTGATGAAGGCACTCATGGGACACGGTGAAGTGAGGGGCTGCCTCCTGCCTGGCTCTCCAGGGAATCATAGACTCATAGAATGGTAGTGGTTGGAAGGGACCTCTGAAGAGCATCAGGTCCAAGCCCCCTGCCATAGCAGGTTCACCTAGGACAGGTCACAGAGGAACACATTCAGGCAGATTTTGAAAGACTATAGGAGACTCCACAGCCTCTCTGAGCAGCCTGCTCCAGGGCTCCAGCACCCTCACACGAAAGAAAATTTTCATCCCGTTGAGATGGAACTTCCTGGGTCCCAGTTTGTGTCCATTGCCTATCCCAGGACACCCCTGGAAATAGACTGGCCCCCTCTTCTTGCTACTCACCCTTCAGATATTTGTAAACACTAATAAGATCCCCTCCTAATCTTCAAAGCCATTGCTGTTCCCTGCTGGAAAAAGTCTCTTCCTGCCCTCCCAAGATGGAGGCATTGGTGGATGCAGCACCTTCGATATCCTGCAGTTCTTCGGCAGCACCTTCAGTGCCTTCCCACCATTCACTAAGCAATTCTCTCCATCCCAGCTGCAGGGAAACCACTCCAGGGAGGCTCGCTAGGGCTGGTCCTTCATGAAGCTCATCCCAAATTGCTGGGATGGGATGCAGCCTTGGGGAGGGCTGGAGACAGGGATGAAGTGTGTGGGTTTACACACCCGACTGGGATGCTCTAGAGATGCTCTTCCCTGCTCCTGCTGCAGTGCAACGGAGATTTAGAGCAAGTTCACTCGCTGCACAGCCTGCGGTGGATCTCTGCGAGTGAGGTCAGCTTAATATATGTGTCTGTGTGTCGCTAGTAGTAGAGGGAAACTGGAAGCAGTGTTGATGCTTCTGCAGCTGTAAAGAGCAACGGGCCAGTGCCTCAGCATCTGGGAGTGACCTGGGAGCAGCACGCAGGGCGGAGGCAGCACACAAGGCAGGAGCAGCTCTCGGGTGCCGGCATCAGCGTTTCTCCACGGCATTGCGGTGACCCACAGCAGGGAGCTCCCCATGGCTCTGTAAAGCAAGATGGAAATTCCTTCCACCTCGGTGAACTCTCACAGTTCACACCAGTTCCTCCTGAGCCCCACTGTGTTCCTGTCTGCTGCCCATCCCTGCTCCCTGCTTGGTGCTTGCAGCTTGGGGAGTGCAGCTTTGCTTGCCACTGGGAATGTGGGGGTTCCTTTGCTCCAGGGACTCTCCTGAAATTGCCTTCAAGTTAATTTGCAGTTTGTCTTCTAGAGCTGTCCTGGCTCATATTTTTGCCCTCTACCTAAAGACTACCCCTTACTGAAAAGACAGCTTGGAGCTCTCTCTTTTTTTCCCCAAGTGCTTCCTGGTGGCTTCCAAAAGCTGGGTTTTACCAGCTGGTGTTGTTCAGTCACAGTGAACCATGCAGTGGCAGCCAGCATGTCCCAGCTCTGCAGCATCCTTAGGAGACCACCAATAATGACAATAACCATAATGGCCATAACCACCTTCTCTTTGAACTGGCTGTAGCAGCAGTGGAGATGTTTGTTCCAGGGGTGAGCTGGCATGCTAGCTTGATTTTGAAAAATAAGGTTAATGATGATGAACTGGCTTCATTTTATGGGATTAAGGAGTGATATTGGGAGCTCCAAGCCTGTGTGCAGGAGGTGGACAGCTTGACACAGTTGCACACAGGTTTTGATGGTGTTGCATTGTGTCCCCAGTAAATATGGCTGAAGAATGGATCCTGCATGGTGTTTAGCAATACTCTTTTTGCAAGATCTGTTTGCCATGCAGGTGGATTGATAGGAAGGGTGACATCCCTCCTGTACGTGTGTTGGGGAGGATTGGGTTTTGCTCTAGAGGATGGTCTTTGGTTTTGGCTGTGCCTTGCAAGGTGTGCTCTTTGCATATCTGTCTTAAGGTCTCTTCATGCAAATGAGGCATTAAAACCTAATGGCCAAATACTGACTGCAGGGCTGTAGCCTCTGGCTTCTTGGTGCCTCTGGAGAGCATGGTCTGGGAAGCATGGACTGCATCCACAGGACATCCCAGGACAGCAGCGCAGCAGCAGTTGTGGTGGTGGGTTCAGAGCAATGCTAAACCCAGCTAAGGGTGAATGAATCAATTCCAGCATTCTATTAAGGCAAGGGGAACACCAGGCTGGGGGCTGGGCTGCACTGTGAAGACCTAGGATCCTGCTTCCCATGCTGAGAGCACAGCTGAGAATCACTCACTGAGGGCTTGATTTCATGGTTGTCCTCTTTGTTTTTGGGGCCTGCATGCCCTGTGCTGGAGATGCTGGGGTTGGTGCTGTGCCTCCTATGGCTGGCACAGCAGAGACCATTCCTGCCACACATGTGCTGTCATGTCTGTCATGATAGAGGTCATTGAGTCCTGTCATGCCTGGTATGATAGGGACAGGTATCCACAACAGGGGCAGGTACCAATGACAGGGGCAGGTACCCATATTAGGGACAGGTGTTCATGATGGGAGCAGCTCCCAGAGGAATTTAGCTGCTGCTTGAAACCATCTGGTCCAGCATAACACGTTGGTACAGCCAACAAACGATGAGGTCAGTGCTGCTGAGCATTGCATCCATCTGTCCATCCCAAGGAATGGCAGTGGAGGCTTTAACAGCCACCCAAGGAAAACACAACATGGGGCTTGGCTCCCAAAGCTGCCTCCCACTCACAGGGCTGGGATTAACGGAGCAGGGTGGGCTGGTGTGGAGCTGGGTGCTGGGGTGGCTGTGCTCTGTCCCCACAGGGATGTGGGATCTCGTTATCTTATTAGGAGTGGCCAAGTTACCATCCTGGAGTAAGTGGCTGAGCCTGTGACTAGACCGAAGTAATCCCAGGGGATTAGTGCGTTCGGCCAGGGCCAGCACCGCAGGAGCATTTTTCTCTTGGGACTCGGAAGCTTCCCCTCCTTCAGCCAAGGGGCAGCTGTGATGTTTTTTTTCCCTCCTCATTGTTTTGGGGTTGTTGCATTTAGGCAATCACAGAAAAACAGAATTATTTGGTGGATTTTTTTATATATATATATTTTTTTTTAAATGCCTCCCACTGGAATATGCTAAGCACTGGTAGGAGCTGGGGGAAAAAATAAAATAGTCCTGCCTGGGTGTTTGCCTGTCCCCTGGTAGGCTGGCAATCCTTGCTTGGAATGCTGACAGAGGGGATGGATGGTCTGGGGGTGGTGGTGTCCTTTACCGCACCAGTTTAACGTCTTTTGTTGGAACTCGGATCGCACCAGTAGGCTCCAGTGCAAGGAAAAACCCTGTGCAGATCAGCGGCCAGAGCCTCAGGTGTCGCTTCCCCCAGCCTCTCACATAGACAGGGCGGGGGGAAGGAGCAGAAGGACGCAGGTGGGACAAGGGGTGGGCAGAGGACGGAGCACGGGGGCAGGTGGTCGGCGCAGGAGGTCGGCAAGAGGACGGGGAAGGAGGGCAAGCAAGGGGTAGGACGGGGGTGGGGAGGACCGAAAAAGGAGCAGCAGAGTGCAGGTGGGACAGGGATTCGGACAGGCAGCACCGGGTGGGAGGGAGGGAGGTTGGGCATCCCCTCCACCCCCGCTTTGCCCTTACCCCGAAGCCGCCCTCCCCCCGGGCGGGGCGCTCCCGGTTCAGTGGCGGCGGGGACGCGCCCCACCCCCTCCTCTATGCGCGCCCCCGCGGGGCTCCTTTGTTATTCCAGCGGAACGCCG
>VWZE01016571.1:63045-87845 GCA_013396675.1 Eubucco bourcierii | reverse complement strand
GGCGTGGCAGGTGGGTTGGTTCCCGGAGTGAGGAATTGCATCCAGTCAACTCCTTCCCGGGGAAGTTGCGGAGCAGCCCCCCCGAGACAGCGCCGTGTGCCTGGGGGAGGCAGAGCTGGCTGGCGGGTGGCGACCGAGCTGTGCGCCCCCTCCTGCCCTTATCGGGGGGCTCCTCCTAGCCGTTAGCGCCGAGCACCCCCCTGCGCCGTGCTGCCGCAGCCCGGCTCTGGGTCTGCTCCCACCCACCCGCTTAACTCGCCGTGCCCTCGCCAAGCTTCGTTCGAATCGCTAGGTTCAAGCGGTGCCACCGGTATCGGTGTCCCCATGTACCCGTGTCCCCATGCACGATGCTGTTGATGCTGCCCGCTGGGGCAGGTCCTCGCCCGGGCGTTAAGGATGGAAACGATTTTGAGGTGGAAGGTGGGGCTTTAGGGTCCGTTCTGCAGGGAGCTGTGGTCATCTCCTTGCACTGCTCACCTGGGAAAGAGGTGTTAGGCGTTTCGCGGTGCTCCCGCAGAGCTGGGTTAGGGATGGAGAAGGTCCCTTGAGTGCAGCACGGAGCCCATATGGTCCTGGCCATATGGTCCTGGCTATTCCCAGTTCCATTGCAGGATCTAGAGGGATAACGGGTGAGGGACTCCCTGTTCTGCAGCTCCGTGGGAGGTGTTGCATGGAAGGATTTCCACCGAAGCTGCCTTGGCGCTGCCAGTCTCCACATCTCCAGCACATCTCAGCTCCACAGAATTTGGGAGCATCCTGCTAGGGCACTATGCACCCCAAGCATTCCCAACAGGGTGAAACTTCCCAGGGCAGGTGAGCCCTGAGTTGGCAACTGATAACCAAAACATGCATCCAGAGATGAAGTCTCCCTGCATTCTCCAGCCTCTTTCCTCCTGTTCCAAAAAATGGCCAAAATTTGCATTTGCTGGGGAGCAGAAGGCTCCATTCAGGACCACTGGGAATGTTTCAGGAATATTTACAGGCAGTGGAGAACCTTCCTGAATCGCCAACCCTGGAGAACACAGCCATCCTCACTCCCCAGACAGAAATCTCCACTGCTGGAAGAGATGATCTTGGCAAGAAATCCCTACACAGAATGCAAAGCCTGGCCCTTGGGGAAGCTCGTGGGAAAGGCTCCGGCCGTGGCTGGGCAGTGAGTGATGGAGAGCCCATAGCAGTAATTAAGAAAGAAGACTAATGAGTGCTTTTTGTGGGGGGTGCAGAGGTCATGGGGACCCTCCTGTCTTTTCCTGGACCCAGCTCCATGTGGTGGGATCTGGTTGTTGTGAGGGGTTGGAAGTGCCCAGCAGCAGAAGCCAGAGCTTGTGCTGGCATTTGATGATGCTGGAGTTGGCCAGAGGACTTCCCACAACTCTTCTGCAGCCTTGGTTGACTTCTATTACTTCAGATGGAGGCTTCAAGAGAATTTGACAGTGTCAACTTCCCCAGGGGTCATTGGTGAGGTTTGGCTTCTTCTGTAGCCTTACTTTTTTGCCACCTGTTGTCCCTCAAAGCCTTTTTTCTCACTATCCTGGCTTTTTTTCCCCCAAAGGTTTGTCTGTGTGTTGTAAAAGTCCATAATGCTTAAACTGGATTTAAAACCCACATGTCCAAGTCATTTCATCTGCATAAATTGTTCATGGCACTGGAAAAAATTGGTGCCCCAAGTCTTTGGGTGCTTATCTTTCTGTGGTGAGCAGTGATGTGTTCAGCATAGCAAGTTCTTATCTCCAGAGTCAGTGGAATCAAACCCTTCCAGCTGCAGGTCACCAGCTCAGCTGTCCCCTCCTGGCTTCGGATGTCTCGCTTGAAGTCTTTGGGACCCACCACAAGTCAGTTGTGTGGTTGTCTTCACTGTTTACCTTTGCTTGTCTTGAAGGTGGAGGAGCAGTCAGATTGTGTGTCTCATCTTGTCCCAACTGTCCTAATGATGTTGAATTCATAACTGGCTCTGGGAAAGAGAGAAGGAGCAGTGGGTTAAGTCCTTGCATGTGCAGCTCATGGGAACATCACCCTGTGGATCCCATCTTCTGCTTTGGTGCCACCTTGCTGCCCTCGAGGGGAGCTGGGAGCTAGTGGGGTACTCTGCTTAGATACACTCAAAATATGTATCCTTCAGCTTGTTTTGGTTTTCTACCATGGCAATGGTGCTACAGCTCACAAGGCAAAGGCCTCGGTGGGAGCTGGACGGCAGCTGTTGTTCTTTTATGTCTCCTGTGGGGTGGAGACCTCTGAGCATCACATCACTCCTTCCTGGTCTGGCCCAGGTGGTTTCTGCTCTGCAAGCATCACCTGTGGTGGAAGAGCTCCTCTATAATTCTCACATTGGGCTTCACTGCATGCAGGAGAAAGCACTGATGGTGGGTAGGCCAGGCATGACAGTGATCTGAAGTCACCATCCTCTCAACCTTGGAAGAGTAGAACTGGAGATGCTGATGCCATGGCAGGTCTCTGCCAAGATAAACCTTGTGGTGATGCTGTTGGCTTCCAGCTTGCTCATGTAGCCCACGGTGAGCTTCCCAGTGACTTCTGTTTGGAGTGTCCTGGAGCAGGGTAAGGTGTGGAGTGAGATGTGCTAAAACATCCCTCTGAGGTCCTCATGCTGATGACCCTTGGGATTCCAGGCTGTCTCCAGTATACCTTGGTCCTCCTTCCCCTGCTAGCATCCAAGCTGGTAGAGTTGAGATCTCCTAGATCATCCTGAGCCATCACCCTGGCAGATGCAGTGGGCTTTCAGGGTCTGTAGCGCTGGAGGCCGATGTTGCTTTGGGGAAATGTTTGGTTTATGATCCAAGGGTAGGGAAATCTGAGACTTGTGTCATTCGGGGCATTATTTCTCATCTGGTGAGAGGAGGAGGCAAGAAGAGCATCAGCTTCTTCAGAAAGATGCTCACACAGCCCTGCTGCAGGTGCTTCATCCCCAGAGCAGCTCCGGTGCTTAGCAGGGCAGGAGGGAAGCACAAATCCAGCAGCGGATGCAGCCAAATAGCCTGGATTAATTGATGGGGAAGGTGATTTTTGCTGTCTCCTCACACTCTGCATTCAAAGGGAGCATTCAGGACTGGGCAGGAAGAGTGGTTTGTGTTGAGCATCCTCTCCGTGGAATCCCTACGTGCACATACAAGGCACACAGCACCTGGCCCTGCACGGCTGCCAGCGCAGCTTCTGCCTTCTTTCCCTCCGGCTTCTGGGCACAAAGCCTGACTTGTTCCTCGCTGCTGCTGTTGATGCCCACAGGCAGAGTGGGGACCATGGCCACCCTGGCTGTCCCCAGGAGCTCTCACCAGGCTGGATAACCCTCAGCATTATCCAGCCAGCTTTGCTTCAAGGTTTTCCTGGACAAAAGCCTTTCCCAAGCCTCAGCAGGGCTAAGATTTGCTTTTAGCTTCTGTTGGCAGTCAGTGTTCCACGAGAGACATGCCCTCCAAAAAACTTGCCCTCAGACCTATGTCCCACACACCTCTGGGGCCAGAGCAAAGCTTTGCTAGGCTGGGATTTGTGTCTTAATTAAGCTCATGGATCTTTTCTTTCCAGGCTTGTCATAGTCAGGTCTCTCTCCTCGCTCTCTTCCCCGGAGCGTCTGCAGGGCTTGGTTGTGAGCGGTTTTCCGGAGGTATGCTCCGTCCCAGCTCTCCATTTATAGAAAGGAATTAAGGAGAAATGAGGGAGCATTACTAAGAGGATTTGCACTGCGACTTACTCCCTTTCTCCAAATAATTTGCAGTGGCTCTGGATTCTTTAATCAACACTCATTTCCTTTTGGAAATGGAAGGAGAAGTGGGGAGGCACCACGCAGCTTCCGAGCGGAGCTTGCCTTTTCCCCCGGAACAGGGGACGTGCAGCTCAGAGAGGACCAGGGGCATAATTTGGGGAAGTCTGGCAGGGGGTAAGGGTGTGCAGATGTGCATGAGAAAGAGTGAAATGTTTTTCAGTGCTTAGGAAGCTGTTGTCACTCTATCCCAGGTCCCTCTATGCAGTTTTGGGCTCCACTGTCCCTGTTGCATGCCTAGAGAGGTATTTTAGTTGATATGACCCACAGCTGTAGGTGTGTATGTGTGGGTCACCCCAGTGTGAAGCATTTGGTAACCTGGCTCTGGTGTAGCATCTTCCTGTCAGAGGAGCTGGGCCAGGTGAGGGGCTGGAGGTATCCCTCAGCACATGGTCCAGCTTACCCCAAGGTCTGGCAGCACTCCTGGCCGGTGGGATTCCTGGAATCCCATGGGAATGGCACTAGATTGCCTTGGAACAGGGCTGCAGTGGCATATGGAGCCACAGGAGAAGACCTTGCAGGGGTTTTCCAGGACCCTCTGGATGCTGGAGAGGGAGAAGCAGCTCTCCAGGCAGGTCCCACTGCTGTGGGATAGAGATACTAGGTTGGGTAGTCCCTGGTCTGTGTGACCTGTCTCAGCTCCTCCCCTTGGTCGTGAAGGGCTCAGAGAGTTGGGGTTGTTCTGCCTGGAGAAGAGAAGGCTCTGAGGAGATCTTCTAGTACTTAAAGGGGGAATATAAGAAAACCATGGACAGACATTTTAGCAAGGCCTTTTATGACAGGGCAAGGGACAGGACAAAGAGAGAGATTTGGACTACAGGCAAGGAAGAAATTTTTTACGTTAAGGATGGTGAGAACCTGGCCGAGGTCACCCAGAAAGGTGGTAGATGCCCCGTGCTTGGAACCATTCCAGGTCAGGTTGCTCAGGGCTCTGAGCAATCTCATCTAGCTGAAGACTTCCCTGCCCATGGCAGGGAGCTTGGACTTGGTGATCTTCAAGTTGTCTTCCAATGCAAACCATTCTAGGACTGAAACACTGGAGGGGCTTCGGTGTTCCTGGTGCTTGCAGCACCAATACTGCTGCTCACCGAGCCCAAGCAGAGCACCCATGGCCCAGCCCTACGCTGGGTGCTGGGCTCCTAAGGTCTGCCCCAGACCCATGACCCTGCCCAGGGGAGGCTGGCATAGCAGTCTCACCCCCTTGCAGCTCTGGTTGTGCAAACAGGGCCCCGCTGGCCTCTCCTGTGGCTTGCCTGGGTTGCACAAGAGGAAACAGCAGGGTTTCCTTTCTCGGCAGCAGGGAGGGGTGTGGGGCTGGAGAAGAGCCCAGCTTGCCCCACGCCTGCTCTGGTCTCCCACCCTGGTGCCACTGCTGAGAGGGAGCAGCAATGGGAGAGGAGTCCATTGGGTGCCCATGTGGGTACAGAGACCAGGACCTGACATCTTCCCATCAGCAAGAAACCGGAGCTGGGCCAGCAGCTCTGGCAGGTTGGAAAGAAACCCTTGTGGTGTAGAAGCTTCTAATTAAATTATAATTAAAATGCCACCAGCTGTAGGCACCAGATGGTGTTGGGAAGCAGCACCTGTGGGTCAAGGTGAAAGACCCTCTCTGTGACAAAGAGGTCTGAACTTTCTTTCAAGGCAGCCCCAAATTTGCCTCCTTCTTGACCCAGTTTCACAGCCAAAATTTGTGGAGAGGAGCTTATGCTGCTGTCACCCTGCTTGTCCCTCAGAGGTGGCACTTGTAGCCTTGGTCCCTCACTGCTGCCCTGCCTGCTTGCTTGTGCAGGCTCTGCTGGCCAGTGGGGCAGCAGTTTGGGCTTCTCTCGAGTTCCAGTGGCTGCTCCAAGCAGCTCCCAGTGCGAGATCCCTACCCTCCTGGTGGGCGAGGTACCTATAGCACCCACAAGGACAGAAGCCTTGGATCCATCCTTTTCTTGTGGAAAACCTTTCTGCTGCCCACAGGGGTATTGCTTCTGCTTCAAATAGAGTGAGGGGGTTGGGGGTGGAGGGTTCTGGAGGTCACCACCTGGAGCCAAGAGCTACCAACCCCATGTGTTGTGGGTTGAGCTTGGCTGGCAGCCAAACACCCCAAGACCAGGACACTCCATCCCCCTCCACCTGTGCCCACTCTGAGAGGTCTCTGCCATTGGAAAAAATGTGTCCTAACTTCACCAGGAAAAGTAGTGGGAAACAGCACTTGAACTGGGAGTTCCATTTCCCAGGGATCTGGCAGCCCATGGCACAGCTTCCCTCTGGAGACCACCCCCACCTGGTCTTCCAGTGACTGCAGGAGCAGACATGGTGAAGCCACCAGCTTTGGGCCTCACCCTTCCTCCTGCCGCAAGCTTCCACTCACCAGCTTGAGTGTAGCTTGTTGCTTGTGGTCCAGGACCCCCATTTCGAGGCAGGGAGTGTTTAAACCTCAATCCTGGGCTTCTTACTCTAACAGATGGTTCATCATGACCATCCTGCCTGGCTGCAGGCTGGAGTTTTGGACATGGACAAGCTGCATCTGGAGCCAGAGTCACTGGTAGCCATCAGCATCACCCTCCAGGCTGCCACCACTGGCAGAGAGGCACCTTCTGAGGATTTTGTTTGGCTCCTAATGCTGAGTTTTATTTTCTGGATTTCACAAAGGACACAGGACTGTGGCCATGGGGGTGGGCAGAGCTGCAGAGGTGACTCCCACTCTTGGCCCTCCTATGTTGGGAACCTGCTCACCTCCATCCAGCCCTTTAGAAGGGGTGTCTGATGAAGTTAGGTTTCTCCTGTCAGCTCCCTTTAAAACCCAGCTAAGGTGTAGGTTCTGGTCTATGTCCAGCCTGCTGCTGCCTTCTAGCCTGTGATACATGTCCCCTGCCACCCCAAAATGAGCCTTCTGCATCTTACTATGACCCCTATAGTATATAGGTTACCACCATGACCTCCATGGTCACCAATAAGCAGGGACCTGGTGGTGAGCAGCTTAGCCTGGCTGGAGACCTGCCATGGTCCCTGGCAGAGCCAGCACTGCAGGGATGAGGCTGCAGACACATGGGGTTGCATGAACCATCCCTGCTGAAGGGCAACCAGTACAGCTGGAACCAACAACAGCATTCCAGCAGGACTGCTTCCTACTGGGACATCAGGACCTAGTCCCAGTGTTTCAGTTAAGGAGATGCTCAGCCCTGGGATGAGGGTGCAGATGGCAGCTGCAGAAGCTCTCAGCCCTTCAGAGCCCTTCAACACGTTCTCCCCACTCCAGCTGGCCCACGCTTTGGTGGCAAAAGGACTTCTGGAGAGTTGGGTCTCAGGCTTGGTGCTGGGGGGGGTTGAGCTGTGCCCAACCATTTGCAGGGTGCTGTGGACTCCCCAGCCCTGCTCAGCGCAGTCTCATTGCAGTCAGACATGGTGAAGGCAGGGCCACTTCAGAGAGGGTGAGCACAAAGGACTTCAGCAGGGAAGGTGCTGGGATTAATCCTACTGCTTTAATTGCTTTCTACCAGTGATTAGCTGCTTCTGGTGGTGCTGAGCCAGACAGGTTCTTCCCTGGGCAGCAGGATCCTCATGCAACAGGTGCCAGGCAAGCACTGGGTGCTCCTGCCAGCACCACGGGAAGGTTGTGCTGGCTCCTGCTGGGATCAGCTTCCAGGGAGTTCCAGGTGCTGGGGATTGGTTGTGCCCTGTCTGGATGTGACTGTCAGCAGTGGGGTGGGGAGGTGACAGTGGGTGCCAGGTAGGGCTTTCACTGTGGGCAAGTGGATCCACCTCCTGCTCCTCTAATCCTGCACCACAAACTGCTAGAGTGGGTCCAGAGAAGAGTGATGAAGCTGGTGAAAGGTCTGGAGAACAGGTCTGGTGAGGAGCAGCTGAGGGACTTGGGGGTGTTCAGTCTGGTAAAAAGGAGGCTCAGGGGAGACCTTCTTACTCTACAACCTCCTGCATGGAGGTTGAAGCAAAGAGGGGTTGGTCACTTATCTCGAGAAAGAGGTGATAGGACAAGAGGAAATGGCTTCAGGTTGCACCAGGGGAGATTTAGGTTGGACATCAGGAAAAACATCTTCCTGGAGAGCGACATCAAACTCTGGAACTGGCTGCCCAGGGAAGTGGTGAAGTTGCCATCCCTGAAGGGAGTGAAAATCCATGGGGATGTGGCGCTGAGGGATGTGATTTAGTGGTGACCTGGCAGTGCTGGGTTAATGTTTGGATTTGATCTTAAAGGTCTTTTCCAACATGAATAATTGTATGATTCTGTGGCTGGGGCCGTGTCCTTTGATGCCAGACAGCACAGGCAGCCCTGCTCCTACTCCACTCTACAGCATGCCATGGTCTTGATGTTCTGCTGCCAGGTTCCCTGTGTCCCTCAAAATGCTCTTTTCACTCAGGGCCCACCCCCCCCAAAAAGTGGAGTAGGAGCTGCTGGATGCTGCCCATGATCCAAGGGCAGGGGAGGGATTTGCCTTCCCTCTGCCCGTCCCACCACCCCAAGGACAGGAGAGGGTCCTTTGTGATCACTGCTTTAATTGCATCATTATTATGCTGAATGAATGAGTCCTGGCAGCAGCTGAACCTGACGGATGCCAACCACATCCCAGAAAGGCATCCGGCAACGGGCAGCATCCAGCTGGCACGAGCAGGGGGCCAGGGACCTGGATGGGACCCAAGCACCGACAGGTGCCGGCAGAGCCGGGGGGTCTCAGCGGGTGAGGGGGACCAGAGAGGAGCCCGAAGCGTTCCCATCTCCCCCCCTCACCCCCCACCACTTCTCTTTTGCAGACTGTCAGCATCAATAAGGCCATTAATGCGCAGGAAGTGGCTGTCAAGGAGAAGCACGCCAGAAATATCCTTCCCAAAGCTGGCCCTGGGACAGGCGAGCGTGGGAGCGGGGCTGGGGCTGCCCGGAAAAGGGGCAGCGGCAAGTTGGCACTTGGGGAGAGGGCCCAGCGCTGCAGGCTGCCTGCTGGGGTGCTGAGGGTGGCTGGATGGGGGATGGCTCTCACTGATGGTTGGGGGGGTTTCCTGGGGCACAGGGTCCCTGCTGCTGCTGGTGCAGCCTTTGCTTGTGGGTAGGTGCCCAGCCTTGTGCTCGCAGTGCTGCCATCCCGTGGGAAGGCTGGAGGGAGAGATTCCTGCAGCAGGTTCTCTGCCTGGGCTCAGGATGTTTGATCCCCAGAGGTGCTTGCGAGTGTGCCGCTGCTAAAAGCAGATCCCCAGCATCCTGCTAGGGCAGCCAACAAGGTTCAGCAGGTGCACAGCCCCAACCATGAGTGTGCCATGGTGCTCCCAGAGTGGTGCTGTGGGGCTGGGGACAGCATGTGCCCAGGCTTGGCAGCTTATCAACCCCCTGCAGTGGCCTGGCTGCCCTCGGCTCTGCGGGTGCCGTCCGGCTTCAGGGTGGCCACTCTCCATCACTGCTAAAGGGGACAGGAGCATTTCCTTGACTGACCACCACCATGCATCCTGGGCACGCACCACGAGAAGGGAGCACAGACCTTCTGGTCTGTGGTGAACCGCCTGCCACTGTCAGGCAACGCTGTGCTCTGCTGGAAGTTCTGCCACGTCTTCCACAAACTCCTCCGGGATGGCCACTCCAATGTGAGTGCTGCAGGCTGCGCTTGGCAGCTGCCCTGGGGCCAAATCCTTTTCCCTGTAGGGCTTCATAGGGTGGTGGGAGATGCTGGCAGGGTGGTGCTCTCCTGGGGATCACTCCTGGGTGGGGACCAGCGCAGAGCTCCCTCCCTGCTCACTCTGCTGAAGCCCTTCTGGCACTGCTCTGCCTGGCACCCCTCCTCTGCGCTGCACAGCCCCGTGCTGACTGCAGCACCAGTCAGGAAGGAAGGAGGAAACCAGTTGGGGCAGGGCATTGGTGTAGAAGCCATCAGCAAGGATCCTCCTGCCCTGTATGCAGATGGAGAAACTGAGTCACCCTCAGGCTGGCCGTGGTGACAGCACTGCCAGGCTGCAGGGTTGGGAACACATCAAGACCTCCCCCTCCTTACCCCAACTGCCAGTTCCAAGGCACACCTTGCCCTGCCTGCTGCCCATGCTCCTGCTTATTATCATGGTCATTCCTCCAGGTCCTGAAAGACTCCTTGAGATACAAGAATGAGCTGAGTGACATGAGTAGGATGTGGGTAAGTGGCCAACCCCACCAGCAGCTGTGGTGGGGACACCCCAGGGGTCCCTTGACATCCAGGCTGGGGAGTGGTGTAAGCTTGGATGATGTTTTCAACCTTGGCCCTGGAGGAACCAGGCTTCTGGCTGACCCATGGCTGTCAAGACCTTCCCAGGCTGCATTTACTGGTTGAGTTTAAGATCCCCTTCCACCAAAAGCAAACACCTTCTTCCTTTCTAATGGCAACCCCCAGTAAGACTCACCTCTGGCGGTCAAATGCAGCACTGAAATCTGTGGAGGTGGTGATGAGAAGGTCTTGACCAAAGCCTTCCAACAGATCTGCTGCAAACCAGTCTGCAGCCCCTGTGGTGGTGAAGAGGGGTTTGACTGGGGTGTAGGGGGAGATAAGGGAGGGGTTGGTCATCCTACAAGGGGTGAAGGTTTTTTCACACCTGCCTCAGGTCTCAACAGCTTTGTGGTGTCTCTAGGGCCACCTGAGTGAGGGCTATGGACAGCTCTGCAGCATCTACCTCAAACTGCTGAGAACCAAGATGGAGTTTCACACCAAGGTAAGCATTGTCCTATCCCTGTGCCCATGGCCACATGATGGGGCACTGGTGTGAGAGTGGTGACATTACCCCCAAGGGGTCCTCTCATCTGTCCATGACCTTCCTACCTGGCCTGTGAGTGTGGTCAGCAAAGCAGAAATGAAGTAGATGTATATAGAAACCTCATGGCTTGGAACAGAAGTTGGGATGTGAGGCTCTCCAATGCTTTCTAAAAGGTTTTTATCTGGGCAGAAAAAGTGGAGTGGGAGCAACAAGTCAGGCTGGGAAGTGGAGAATGGTGGGAAAATAATGATTAACTTAATCTGAGTGTTGCCCAGCATGCACAGCTCAGGTTGCTGCTGCTGCTGCTTCAGCAGAGTCATAGGTTTAAGATTGTTTTTTTTTTTTTTGAGCACCTGGTTTGTGGCAGACCATAATCTCACCTCAGATTTGTCAGGGAAATCAGGAAATTGGGGTGAGGTAGCACAGAACAAACCTCTTGGTGCTCCCAGGGCTTCTGCCTTCCATCACCTGCCTCACTCGGTAAATGTTATTCCAGATGGGATGCTACAGGGTTGGCCCTGTCTGGAGTCAGTGAGATGTCTCATCCTGTCCCACCCAGTGCTGTTCTGAGCTTGAAATAATCAGAACTGATCAGCAAAACCATTTTTTCTCTCTCCCTTTTGGGCCATGAATGCCTCTGTACAGGTCTCGTGGACTGGGATTGCTGTGGTCACCTGAGGCTCAACAGACCTCATCTTAGCCTCCTTTTCCCCCCTGCATCACTCACTTGCCACAAAGAGCCATCCCAGTCTCTTGCACCAGGGCTACCAGCTAGATCTGCTACTCTGGTGCTTCCAGAACTGTGCCTGGAGCAGGGGATCCTCCAAAAGCCTTTCCCACCCCCTGTTTTCCCACACAGAACCCTCGCTTCCCTGGCAATCTCCAGATGTCCGACCGGCAGCTTGACGAGGCAGGGGAGAACGACGTCAATAACTTGTGAGCCAGGGGCAGGGGTGGGAGGTAAGGGATGGCAGTGGGTGCAGGCAGGGTGGCACAGTATCACCCAACCTTACAGGAAGCACCACAAGCTGGGGATGGGACTTTGCACCTTCCTCCCACCCTTGCCACAAGAGTGCTAGGAGTGGGCAGAACCCCTGGGTGAGGTCGATGCACTCACTCATCCCTCTGAAGTGGCATCTGGCACAGGCTGGGGCCCATGGGTGGTGTCAGGGATGCTTCTCAACCATCACCATCCCTTTTTCCTAGTTTTCAGCTGACAGTGGAGATGTTCGACTACCTGGAGTGTGAGCTGAACCTCTTCCAGACAGGTAAGCCCCTGCCTTGCCCTGCCTGACACCACATCTAAGGAAGAAGCTTGGCACACGGAGGCTGGCAAGGCACTGATCCTGTTGCCCCTTCCCCGCAGTGTTCAGCTCCCTGGACATGTCGCGCTCGGTGTCGGTGACAACCGCAGGGCAGTGCCGCCTGGCCCCGCTCATTCAGGTGATCCTGGACTGCAGCCACCTCTATGACTACACTGTCAAGCTGCTCTTCAAGCTCCACTCCTGTGAGTGTCCCCAGCACCACTCTCTCAGGCATGGAGTGGGCACAGAGAGGAACACAGCAGGGGTCAGCTCCCTGCTCAGGCTGGACCATTTTCTCCCCCATCTCCTTCACAACCTCTGCAGGGGAGTTAAGTGAGGTACCAGGGCAAGGGACAAGTTGATGCAAGCACTGGAGGACTGAGCTGTCCTGGAAGCCTGCCCTGCCAAACTCTTCTTTGCCCACCGGGAGCACTCCCAGCTTTGGGCAGGCACTTTCTGCAAACCACATGTTCCCCAGGACCTTGTGTTGTGGTGGCAGCTGCCTGAGCACCAACTCACTCTGTTTCCCTGCCCTGAGGGTGTCTGGGATGAATGTGATCCCCTTCTGAGCAGGATGCTGAGCCCAGAGCATCCATACCCCAGGGGGAGTGGGCACCATGTCTAGGAAAGATCCATCCCCACATGGCTGTACCAATGGGTTGTTCCCTGATCCATGCTCCTTCCTGGCATGGAGGTAGCTGATAATGTTTCTGCTTGCTGCTTCTTCCAGGTCTGCCAGCAGACACACTGCAGGGCCACCGGGATCGCTTCCTGGAGCAGTTCAGAAAGTGAGTGTCCATCCCAGTGCCAGCAATGCTCCAAGGGTGCTTGCAGGGCAGAGGGAGTCCCCGTGCCAGGGCTCGGTAGCTGAGTGATGGAGAAGGGGAAGTGCAGGGGCCAGTCTTGCGTGGGGCTCATCCTGCTTTGCCCTCGCTGCGTTCCCTGGAGCTTCCTGCAGGCCACTTGGCTAATGCAGAGCTATCGAGTTACCAGACACCGGCGTTACTCATTCTGATGAGGCATTCAGCCGCCGACGGCACACCCGAGGCTTCAAAACCCTCAAACCACTGCAGTTTTAAATGCAATTTTAAATGCAGTTGACTTGCTGAGATGAAAGGCTGAGGATGGGCTGAGAAGCTGAAAGTAGTGAGGGGTTGTTAGTGTGGAGACCCCAGAGATGCCCAAACTGGATGCTGGGTGAGCAGAGCAGAAAATGGGATGTGAGTTAGCAATATGACCACAGCCTGGAAAGCCAAGTGTCACCTGGGCTGCAGCAGCAGCAGCATGGCCAGCAGGTCACAGAATCACAGAAAAATGCAGCTTGGCAAAGCCCCTCAGGATCACCAAATCCAACCTAGAACCCTACTCTACAACATTCACCTTAAACCATATCCCTGAGCACCACATCCAAACCACCCTTAAACACATCCAGAGTGGGTGACTCCACCACCTCCTTGGACAGCTCATTCCAGTCCCATTCTTGCTGGGAAAAACTTTTTCCTAATATCCAATCTAAACCTCCCCAACCTGCACCAAGAGCAGGGGGAGGATGTCATGGCACTGAGGGACAGCTGTATTCAAGGCCACAAACTACAAACCAACGGGAAATTCACGTGGCTGGGCGTCAGCAGGCAGCAGAGCTACCATGGGGCTCTTGCCACCCAGAGCAGAGACTTTGCGGTGGCTGTCAGCTGCTGAGATGTGGACTGGGATCTGGGGTAGCTGGAAGGCAGGGCAGCCATAAATAGCATGGCCAGGCAGTGCTGTTTCTCCCTCCCCACAACTACAAATCCTGAAGAGAGGTAGCCCAGTGCCCCCAATTTGCCCTAGCTCATGGTTTCATAGACTCACAGAGTGATTTGGGTTGGAAGGGGCCTTTGAAGATCATCTAGTCCAGCATCTCTTCTGCGGGCAGAGACATCTACTAGATCAGGTTGCTCAAGTTGTGGGTTCTTTCTGCTCATCAGGTCCTGGGTGTATGGGAGAAAGCCTCCAGCAGTCAGTTTTTACCAGAGATGGGAGGCTGGTGAGAGTCTCTTCACAGAACCTGCCACAGGTTTGGTGGCAGCATACATGGTCATCCCCTTGGGCACGCTGTGGTGGCCCTTGGACACCCTCCTGAAACCAGACTAGATGTTGGAGCTATCCACTTTCAGGATGAGGTGTCTGGGTTGTTCAAGACCTGTCCCTAACCACTCCCTGCCCCTTGCAGGCTGAAGGATCTCTTCTACCACTCCAGCAACCTGCAGTACTTCAAGCGGCTGATTCAGATCCCACAGCTGCCAGAGGTAAGACCCTGTGGTCCCTGTTCCCCATGCTCCATTCCCACAGCCAGCAGCATCAGTGGGCCAGTGGTGTTGGGAAAGGGCCCCTGCCAGCTTGCTTGGCTTCCTGGGGCCAGTGGCAATGTGGGGTTTGTGGGGCCTAAGGCTTATTCTTGAATCCCTCCGTGGATGAGATCCTGTGGGATGGAGCTGCGATCCCCCTCACAGCAACCCTCAGCTCTTGCTGGGATCCATCCTTGTGCATCCGAGCTCCTTTTCCATGGGTCCAGGAAAAGCCAGCTCAGCATCAGGACAGGATTTTGGCCAACCACACCCAAAGCAGTGCCAACCCTACCATACTCCCTTCCCTCACCAGAACCCTCCCAATTTCCTGCGTGCCTCTGCGCTCTCGGAGCACATCAGCCCTGTGGTGGTCATCCCTGCTGAGGCATCCTCACCCGACAGTGAGCCCATCACAGACCTGGTGGAGATGGACACGACCTCACAGGTGAGCCAGCCTGGCACTGCCTATGCCCTCTGGGCTGTGGAGAGGATGGTAGGTGCCCTTCAGCTCCAAAACTGGGGCAGTTTCTTCAAAACCATACTATAGTTGGGGCTGAGACAGTGGGGGTGGCCTTGGATGCTTGGGGCCACCACTGCAGGGGGCCATGTGGGTGCTGGGTGTCACCTATGGGTGCTGAGGAGCATCAGTGCCTGTAGCCATGTCTGTGATGGGTGTTGCAAGTGGATGCTGCTATCTCTGAGCCAGGCTGAGTTCACCTCACAGTGCTTCTCTCGGTGGTTTGGTGCCCTCCAGTGATGGCTGGCTGGAGATGTTCGGGTTCCATAAAACCACTCCTCAGCTCCGTGTGCTTGTGTTAGGTCTTCATGCCCTTTTCCACCAGGGGTTATCCTCAGGCTCTGAGGGGCATGTGGTGGCAGATCTTGGGGGGGATCTTCTGGGGGCAAAGAGCAGCTGCTTCATGTTCAACAGGTTCAGAGCCCCTGGGAGCAGCGGGAGGGATCCTGCCCTGGTGTCCAGGCAGCAGGAGCAGGCAGCAGCCCTGCCAGCATGTGGGCTGGCTTGATGGTGCCAGCAGGGACATGGAGGGGATGAGGGCTACCAAGTGGCGGTGGCTTCACCCCAGGTCTGTGCTGTTCTCCCCGCAGAGCCTGTTTGACAACAAGTTTGACGACATCTTTGGCAGCTCTTTCAGCAGTGACCCCTTCAACTTCAGCAGCCAGAATGGGATGAACAAGGATGACAAGTGAGCAGTCCTGGGGATGCCACCGAGATGGCTGGGATCAGACCAGGAGCTCCCTCCCTGGCACAGCGCCGCAGCCACCTGCCAGGCTGCCATGGCACAGCAGCTGTGATGGTGCAGGGGACAGAATTTGTCCCCATGGGACCAGCATGGCTGGTAGCACTGAGGATGCACCTGATGTCTCTCCTTCCCAGGGACCGGTTAATCGAGCAGCTTTATGGCGAGATCGCAGCCCTGAAGGAGGAGCTGGAGAGCTTCAAAGCTGAGGTGAGTGACAGCTGCCTGGTGATGCCATGCAGTGAGCACCCATGTGGCAGTTCTAGGGGCAGGATGAGACAGCTGACACTGGGAATTGGGCTGATGGGAGTGGGAGCTGTATCTATGAATGGGTGGGTTAAGTGGAGACCCTGTCCACCTGTCCTGCCTCATCCCCGATGGCTTCCTCATCCCTGGCACAGCCCTCTGTGCCCGTACAAGGTTCCCCAGGTGTGCCAGGACGGGGATGAGGGCTACATCCCTTCCAGGCATCCTCAGTGTCTCACCATGCTGCATTCGGGGCTCTGAGGGATGCTGCCCACGGGGTGGCTGCTGGCTGGTGCCGGTGGGGGTTGGAAGGTGCTGGCAGGCACCAGACAGCGCCGGTGCCATCCCGCAGAGCGCGCGGGGCACGGTGCAGCTGCGGGGCCGTGCCAGCGAGCTGGAGGCTGAGCTGGCCGAGCAGCGGCACCTGAAGCAGCAGGCACAGGACGAGAGCGAGTTCCTGCGCACGGAGCTGGAGGAGCTGAAGAAGCAGCGCGAGGACACCGAGAAGGCGCAGAGGAGCCTGACGGAGATCGAAAGTGAGCAGGGAGAGCCGGGCTGAGGGTGAGTCCCCAGCGCGGGGGCCTGGGTGCTCACCTCAGTGTTCCTGCCTGCCTGGCAGGGCGGGCGCAGGCCAATGAGCAGCGCTACAGCAAGCTGAAGGAGAAGTACAGCGAGCTGGTGCAGAACCATGCTGACCTGCTGCGGAAGGTGAGCTTCCTGAACTGCCCCTTGACATCCCCTTTCTCAGCTATGCCCCATGACAGGGTTGCTGAGCACCCTCTGCCCTCCGCAGAATGCAGAGGTGACCAAGCAGGTGACAGTGGCCAGGCAGGCCCAGGGGGATGTGGAGCGGGAGAAGAAGGAGCTGGAGGACTCCTTCCAGCGTGTGAGTGAGCAGGCGCAAAGGAAGGTGAGTAGGGATGGGAAGGGGCATCAAGGGTGGACGGTAGGCTCCCCCATGGGGCAACAGTGCCAGCAACCTCTCTTTTTGCCCACAGTCTCAGGAGCAGGCAGAGGTGCTGGACACACTGAAGCGTGAGCTGGCTGCCAGCAAACAAGAGCTGCAGGTCCTTCAGGGCACTCTTGAGTCCAGCACACAGGTGAAAACCTAAGGATGGTCACCACCAACCCCACCAGCACCCCAGGATGGGCAACCCAGGCAGAGGGGAGGGAGGTCTGCTCTCATGGTGCTTGGGTGAGCTGTTATCCATCCAGGAGGTGTTACCCACCTTTAATCTGATAACCTACTGCCTGTCTTCTACCATCCCACATCTAGAAGGATTTAGCAATCATACCAGAGGGTTTAACACTCCTGAATGCAAGCACATGCAGAATCCCCCCCAGCAGCAGGAATCATTGATGGCTCTGCCCAGTGTGAAGGCCAGACAGGGATTCTGCCATTACATCACAAGCCTTTGTGTGGGCTTGCTGCCATGCCACAGGGTGTTCCATGGCTGCAAGGCTTTCTGGGCTCGCTGTAGAAGGCAGAAGCTGGCAGGAAAATGGAACTGCTCATCTCTAGGGTGGGCAGACATGCTGCAGCAGCATGGAGATGGGGCAAAGCCAGGACCGTTCATCTGCTCCTCCATCAGGGTGCTACAGTCATAATGAAAATGAATTTTCACTGATAAAAATGAAAAAGCTCCCCAGGGCTCCTCAGCCAGCCCCAGGCAAGGCTCTCAGTGCTGCAAAGGTGCTGCTGGGTGGTAGGTGATACAAGGCTGTGACCTGTATGGGCTGCAATGTGTCAAGGGCAGGGTGGCCTGAGCCTGGACCATGAACAAGTCCCCAGACTGGAGTTAACCCTTGGCATAGTCACAGCCACTGTTTTGTGCCCACACAGATAGGAGCAGAGCAGAGCACTCGGATTACAGGTCTGGAGCAAGAGAGGGACAGCCTGAGCCGGGCAGTGGAGCGGCATGGGGAGGAGATGGCTGCCCTGCGAGCTGAGCTGCAGCAGCTGCAGGACACACTCAGACGTGAGCAGGAGAGCAGCAAGAGGGAGCTGGAGACATTGCAGGCCCAGCTGAGAGACAAGGTACCCGGGAGCACTGCTGACACAGGACATCCTGCCATCCTTTGAGCTGCAGGGGTTTAGCAGAGCTGGAAGCAGCGGTGGTATGCGGGGGCAGTTCTCAGTTGGCATGGTGGGGACTGTGGCATCCATATTGGCTTGGCAGGAGAGTGAGGAGCAGGCACGGCAGCAGCGCCTGGCCGAGGAGCAGTTTGCCTTGCTGCAGGGCACTGCCCGAGAGGCGGAGCGGATGGTGCAGGATGCCCTCAGTCGCCTGGAGGATCCCACTCACATTGGCTGCACTGGCTCAGCAGGTGGGTCCCGTGGTGCTTGCCAAACCTGGCAATATCCAGCCTCCTGCTGCCATGAAAAGCCCTGCTCCATGCTGTCCTCTGGGCTGTGCTGGTGAGGGAGAGCAACCATGCCACACACAGGGATGCCCATATTTTAAGTCCTGCCCATCCATATGCCCACAGATTGCCTCCTGTCCAGGACTCTGGCGGCTTCCGAGTGCGTGGAACGGCTACAGGAGGCACATAGCAAATACCTTTCCAATCGTGCAGGTGAGAGTCAGAAGCCCTGGGGTTGGGGTAGGGGCAAGGGGCAATTCTGGCACTCGTGGGCTGGATGGGCAGTGCCCACTAGGGCTGAGGTGTGTGCCTTCTCTCCCATCACAGCTGTGGGCTCACTGCTGCCCTGCCTGGCCCTCTTTGCCCACCTCATCAGCGACACCCTCGTGCAGGGCAGTGCTACCTCCCACGTGGCCCCCATGGAGCCTGCTGACCGTAAGTGCTGCCTACTGGGGTGGGAAGGATGCTGAGCTGGGGCTGGGCCAAGATTAGCAGGATTCTGAGACAGGCAGGGTGCTGAAACCAGGACACCGGGGCAAGTAGGATGCTGAGGTGGGCGGGATGCTGGGTTGGAAAGGGGATGTCCCAACGTGTGCTACCCTCAGCCTCTCTTGCTTGCCCATGCAGGTCTGCTGGAGATGTGCAAGCAGTGCGGCAGTGAGGCTGTGAGCTACCTCAGAGCCCTGCAAGACCCAGGCACAGCAGAAGGTGCTGACTGCAGCCCAGTGACAACCTGCCTGGGCCGGATCAGCACCATCGGGGAGGTGGGTGCTGCTGGGATGGGGTCAGGTCGTGGCAGGCCCAACTAGAAGGGCAGTGCCACACCTGGGTGGTCCTTTCCATCCCATCCCCAGGAACTGCGGCCCAAAGGGCTGGATGTCAAGCAGGAGGAGCTGGGTGACCTGGTGGACAAGGAGATGGCAGCGACAGCAGCAGCTATCGAAACGGCATCTGCCCGCATCGAGGTGAGGCTCACCACATGTCACAAGGCACCCACAAGTGCTGTGCCTTCTGGGACCACTGCCACAGAGCCAGGATGCTGAGTGGGGCTCAACATGGTCTCTCCACTCTCTAACAGGAGATGCTGAGCAAGGCACGGGCTGATGACACTGGAGTTAAACTGGAAGTGAATGAGAGGTGAGTGGTTGCCAGGACACTGGAGAGAGCCAGGCAGGCAGGATGTGGCCCAGTGCCACAGACAGAGTGGTTGTCCCATGGCTCTGGGGTTTCCCTTCCCCACCAAAGGGGCCTTGTGGGATTTGTCTTGCAGGATCCTGGGCTCCTGCACTGGCCTTATGCAGGCCATCCACATCCTGGTCCTAGCCTCCAAGGACCTCCAGAGAGAGATCGTGGAGAGCGGACGGGTGAGCCAGGGCCGGGGATGCGGGCAGGGCACAAGGCAGCAGGGACTTGGCCAGTCAAGGTTCACCACGTATTTGCCAAGGATGTGCTGCTCCAAGCCTTGACCCACAGAGGAATCAGCACTGGCTACCAGGACCTCCTGCCTCAACCTCAGGGTCTCACCTTACTTGTGGTCCTCAAGGTGTCATGGAGGTCTCTGATCTCCCTTCTTACACAGGGCCCCCTGTGAGCCCCTAGATTCAGTGTCTCTCCTCAGCTCCCATACACGTCCTAAGTGAAACCCTGACTTACTCTGTTCCCCTGGGAGTGGGTGCTGGAGGGGGTGTCCAAGGCCCTGCCACCTCTCTGTCCCCAGAGCATGACTGTGCCTTTCCTAATGGCAGGGCGCAGCATCCCCCAAGGAGTTTTATGCCAAGAATTCCCGCTGGACTGAGGGCCTCATCTCTGCCTCCAAGGCTGTGGGCTGGGGTGCCACCGTCATGGTGTAAGTGTCACCATCGACAGGGGGAGGGAGGGCAGGGTCCTGCTGTCCCCACAGGAAGGGGACAAGAATGGTGGGAGAATGCTCCAGCCCCTCTCTCTGCTCTCTCACAGTGATGCTGCTGACCTGGTGGTGCAAGGCAAGGGGACCTTCGAGGAGCTGATGGTCTGTTCCCGGGAGATTGCCGCCAGCACTGCCCAGCTTGTGGCAGCCTCCAAGGTAGGAGCTTGGTGCCTTTAGGAGGCTCCTCTGCCACCACTAGCATTGCCCAGCAGCTCCTCCACTGCTGCCTGCACTTGGCTCTAGGAGGTGCTCCATCCCCAAACAGGCAGCTCCCTGGCCATGGTTTGCAGTGACCATGGGGTGTTCTGTTCACCTGGCAGGGTATCACTGTGCCCCTTTTTGCTGCCCTGGCAGGTGAAGGCAGACAAAGACAGCGCCAACCTTTGCAAGCTCCAACAAGCCTCTCGGGGTGTCAACCAGGCCACGGCCGGTGTGGTGGCCTCCACCAAGGCTGGGAGGTCACAGGTGGAGGAGAAAGGTGAGGATGGGCTGTGGAGCATGGATTTGCCCTGGAACCTCTGCTCTTCACACTCACTGTCTTTGGTTGGCCATGGCCCAGGTGGTCTCTGCCTGCAGCTGCCCCTTGCTCACTGTGCATCCCATGGTGGCAGATCCTTTTAGTGGCATCAGAGCTGCTGGGGGGTCTGAGCTGGGAAGCAGAGCCTGAAGTGGGCTGGTGGTGTGTGTCTTCACAGACAGTATGGACTTCTCCAGCATGACTCTCACCCAGATCAAGCGTCAGGAGATGGACTCACAGGTAAGACGTAACCCCCCATGTTTTGGACAGCACACCCACCGATGCCTTGCTTGGGCTGGTGAGAGACTACCCAGGCTTGGGGAGAGGTGGATGGGGGACACCTTGTCTGGCTGCCTGACCTCAGGTGGCACCTGCTCATGGGGAAGGCCAAAGGTGTGAAGGGAACAGATGGGTTTGCCACATGGAGTTGGTCTTTGAGCCTTACCGAATACCATCCTCATCATGGCATAGCAACCTCTGCCCTGTGTGCCCACTGGGCTGCCCCACAACACTCACCTCTACCTGGTACAGGGTATCCTTAGGGAATTCCCCTCCCCTAGGTGCCCGCGTGGGTCACTGTGCCTTCACCTGCTGACACAGGCAACATCCACCTGAGCTTGACCCCCTCCCCAGGACCACTTGCCATTGGAGGACTTGCGGGATGTACCTCTGTTGCCTTTGGGTTCAATACTGGAGCATAACAAGTGGGAAACAGGGGTGCCCAGACCAGCTCTGTCTAGCTGGAGCTCCCATGTGCTGTGCCAAGGTGAAGGGTGGCTGTGGCATGTGTGATGTCTTTCAGGTGCGGGTGCTGGAGCTGGAAAATCAGCTGCAGAAAGAGCGGCAGAAGCTTGGGGAGCTGCGCAAGAAGCACTACGAACTGGCAGGAGTGGCTGAGGGCTGGGAGGAGGATGGTGAGTGGGTTCCAGTCCTGCTCTGCTCGGGAAGCTGCCTGGGAAGTGGTGGGGCAGGATGAGGAAGCCCTGCCTGCAGTCTAGGCAGTGAGCAGGAGTGGGTTTCACTCCAGCTGGCACAAGTGGAGCCTGGGGACAATTGGCACACGTGGGTAAAACTAACAGGGCCCCTGGCCTGTGCAGGAGTCTGTGGGACCCATAGAGGTTGTTCAGCCTAGAGAAAAGGAGGCTCAGGGAAGACCTTAATGCTCTTTACAACTACCTGAAAGGAGGCTGTAGCCACGTGGGGGTTGGTCTCTTCTCCCAGGCACCCAGGGATAGAACAAGAGGACACAGTCTCAAGCCACACCAGGGCAGGTTTGGGCTGGATGTTGGGAAGCCTCAAACCATCGCACAGAAAGAGTGATTTGCACTGGAATGGGCTGCCCGGGGAGGGGTGGTGAACATCCCTGGAGGTGTTTAAAAGGAGGCTGGATTAGGCACTCGTTGCCAGGGTTTAGTTAATTAGAAAGGTTAGGTGGTAGGTTGAACTCAATTATCTCAGAGGTCTTTTCCAACCTGGTTAATTCTGTGATTCTGTGCTGCCGAGGCTCTGCCACCCTGTGAGGCTGTGGCACCCCAGGGGACTGGGTCACAGACATACTGGGGACACACCGCATGACTCCTTACCCCTTTACCCTCTTTCCACCTCCAGATGCGGAGTAACGCCCGTGGCAGAAGCAGCCTGCAGAGGACACCCCAACGGCAGGGTGGGACCCAGCTGGGTGCAGCCTTTTGGGAAGCCCTACAACAACCTGGTGCAAGAGCCACTCCAAGCACACATCCTCCGCGCCCCCCCTCTGCCGACAGCCGCCTCCAGCGCCAGAGCAGCGAGAGCTGCACAGCGACACCCCGGGGCCGGGAGCGGGGTCTCGCCGGCGCCAGCCGCAAACCGCACCTGTATTTATTAGAGCTGCTTGGGGTCGGGGGGGTGGGGGTGTCCAGCGGGGGGTCTTTAACCCTTTAGTTTTGTTTTTGCACAGATTTTCGGAACTCTTTTGAGCCGGCTCTGGCTGAGCGAAGGTGCTCAGGCTTCTCGCGCCTCTCGCTGCTTCTCCAGCCTTAATCCAGCCCCTGGCTCAGCGCAAATGTCCCTGCCCTGCAAAGGAGCCTGCCATGGTGCCAAGGGCCTGGGGGTGCTGCTGGGTTCGGAAACCAGCTTTCGGGGTGCTGCTGGGCTTGGTGCTAGGTGTGGCCCCACCCTTTGTGGAGGGCACCGAGTGCCTTTGGCTGCTGCTGTGTGTAGGGGAGAATGTTCCTGTGGGATAACCTGGATAGTGAGACTGGAGTAGTACCAGCAGCATTGCTGGGAGCAACTGGTGGTGAGAAAAGGGGTGTGGGCGTTGTGGAGGGTGCTGCTGAGAGCTGCTTCTCTGCCATTCTGGGTCCCCAGAATGCCACACATACACCCCCACTCAGAGCTGGGCTGTCCTGCCTCAACAGATCACTGTGTTCATGCCAGCAATAAACCCTCTGCAAGGTGCTGGGCGTGGGTTTGGGCAACCACGGTGCCACCGCACAAGCCACCAGCTCCTGAGGGTGGGAGGTGGCTCTAGGGCAGCAGCACAGAGGGTTTGAGGGGCAGGCAGGATGCCCCAAATCCAGAGCACCCTGAAGCCAGAGTGAGGAGCTCCCTGTGCCTGCTCACTCTGGGCTGGTGCCACCCCTCTGTCCTCACGCCTGTTTTGGCGCACAGGGCATCAGTGCTGGCATTGCCATGGGCGGGGTGTGGCTGTGGAGCTGGCACCATCTGGGAACCTTTGTGCCTTGGAGTGGGAGGCTCAGAGGGCAGGGAGGTGTCTGCCAGCTCTGGGCCCCCCAGCTCCTCTCACTGTGGCAGGGATGGTGGCATCAGACTGCTCAGTGATGTTCCCATCCCCTATGGCCACCCCTATGGTCCTGCTGGTGCCCTTTGCGGGGCCAGGGTGTCCTTCCCAGCCTGGCATCATTGCTGCCAGCACCCTGCCTTCAGGCAGCTGCCGCTTCCTCCGGAGGAGACAGCCAGACCAATCCCTCAGGGTGCTTGGGGGTGCAGGATTTGGCCTTTCTCCCTGTAGGAAGTGGTGGCGTTGCCCAGATGTCAACATGTACTTTCCACGTGGCTGGCGCTCAGAGCAGTAGGACCTGCCTGCATCCCCCTGCCATCACCATGGCCTTGGGGCTGCCACCCCTATGCTCAGGGCAGTACAACTGCCTACCCACCGTGCAGGGACCTGGTGTTCCCCATATTCCCCAGCCAGCTCTGCTGCCACCACAACCTGGCTTCATGCCCCCAGCCTGCCAGGGGGACCTTGGGGACCTCAGGACCCAGACTCTGCCACAGCCATAAGCTGACTCTCGCTGGCTCCTCTCTGGATGCAATACCAACCATCCTGATCCTGCAGGACACAGGGAGCCCCAAAACCTTCCCTGATCTTTCAGGGGAGGTCTTACCTGCACGGGGTACCCCTAACTACCTCAGGCCTCCAGGCTGGGTTGGCACCGGGGAGTGGAGGGAGTGGCAAAGGTGGCAGGGGCTTGGAGATGGCAACATCACCCTCAGCCAAAACTACTTCTCCTTTTTGTATCTTGGCTGGGCACTGATGGGGACAGTGTCCCTCATGCGGTCCCCAGTGCTGGTGGCAGGGGTGCCCCTCCACTGCACCTTGGGTTGATTTCTGTTTTTCATTGTATAATAATAATAATTACTATGTCCTGTGGTTTGGATTTTTCAATAAAGCCTTCAGCCCCAGCCCTGCCTGCTCTGGAGTGGGTGGCAGCAGGGACCCTGTGTCACCATGGAGATTCTGGGATTCTGCCCTAATGGGTGTGCTCAGTGCCCTCAAAAAAGTAACTTGGGAAGATACTTTTGAGGTGACTGGGGTGATGTCCTAATCATGATGTTACCCTCCTGGCTTTATCTCCAGGGCTGTGCTGCACATCATCTCTGTCCTACGGCTGAGGAGCAGGGATGGCTTTGGGTACCTATTACCCTAGTCTCTTCCTGGGGTGGGATTCTGTATAGACCAACCTACCCTCCCCAGCTGTACTTCAGGGTCACCCTAGCAGAGCTATGGCATGGGGAATAAGTGGATGGAGGAGACAGGGATGGGGACAGGAGACCATGGAGGTCAGGATGGGGTCACCTATGGCTTGGGACTGTGGCATAGGGGCTGGGATGGGAGGACACGAGTTGGGGTGGGGTCACATAGGGCTAGGTCTGGACCAGGGAGATGTGGATGAAAATGAGGGGACAGGGCAGAAGATGGGAGGGCAGGGGGGTCAGGCTGGGTCATGCAGATCTCGGGACTGGGGGACGGAGCTGAAGATGGGAGGAGGCTGTTGATGGGGTCACCTAGGGCTCTGCACTGAGGAATAGGAATGGGGTCTGGAAGCCGCTGGGGTCAGGGTGGGACCACCCAGGGCTCAGGACTGCAACAGAGGGCCTGTGACAGGGATGGGGACGGG
>VWZE01016571.1:26769-62807 GCA_013396675.1 Eubucco bourcierii | reverse complement strand
CCCGGCCCGCTCGCACCGCGCCCACTCGGGAAAGCCGCGGCCAACGGGAGCCCGGCCGCAGCCTCAGGCCGGCCCATGAGGGTCCCTCCGCGCCGCGTCGGCCTCGGGTAAGTGGAGTAGGGGGCGGGAGAGCGGCGGGAAGGGAAGGGAACCCGGCGGTGCTGACCCCTGTGTCCCCGCAGGGCCTCGCCGGCCACCCTGCGATGCCCGCCGCAGGGCCCACGCCGTCGTTACCCGCTGCCGCAGGCTCTCAGCACCATCCCGGTCGTACTGCCTGCCGCCCGTTGGGAAACGAGCTGCTCGCCTAGGAGCGCACCCTGGCTTCGCAGGACCGGCCCCATCCGCAGTCCCGTCACCGTGAAGATCGCCCGACCGGCACCCAACCTGGCTCGCTCCCCGGCGTGAGTATGGGAGTTGGGGGTGCGAGATCCACTTCGACCTCGCCTCCAGCGTGGGCAGCGCCGAAGGAACCTCAGCTCGATCGGACTGACTTGGGGAAAATCGGTTACCTGGCCTTGCACTGATTGTGCTGACCAGAACAGTCCTCAGGGGACACCGTGCTGTCCCTGGCATTTCGCCACTCCACCCCCATCCCAGGCATTGCTGTGTTGTGGGGAAGGTTGTGCAATTGCTACCTCCTGGAGAGACTGCACAGGAGAGCCCAAGATAACCCTCTATTCTCCCACGGGAGCAGCTGGGCCTTCGAGAGGTGGCATATTGGTGATCTCAGCTTGCCTAACACCTTTCTTTGCTTTATCTCACAGCCTGGAGCAGCTGATGTCACCCATTGCCTCACCAGCCAACAGCAGCCTGGACCCATGTGCAAAAGAGACTGTGCTGAGTGCTATCAAAGAGAGCAGGAAGAGGGCTGTGGAACGGGAGGAGGAGGAAGAGGATCAAGCATTTGGAAACAATCAAGAGAGCAAGAGAAGGTAGTAGACCAGCAATGCAAATCACTGTTTGTGTGTTAGGAGGGTCATAAACAGGGCTGGCACTTCAGCGGTGGCAAATGGGATGTGTTGCAGAGCATGCTGGGCTGTGTGTGAGCAGGAGTCTGGGTTACAAAAGTGCTGTTGGAATTGAACCATAGAGAGGAAGCACATCCCATCACTCAGCCCTCTGGGCTGTGTCAGAAAGTCCTCTGAGAGCCTTTTTGTCCTTGAGATCAAAAGGATGCAGTTTAGATTTTTGTCTGGGGGAACTTGTGGCCCAAGTGTGTTCCCCTGTGTTACTGGGTTGGGAGAGGCTGGGATATGGATTGGGAAAGCCTGGCAGGCCTCCCTTGTAGAGAAGCAGCCTCTGTCATCACAGGCATTTGCAGACTAGTGAAACTTGATGTGAAATGCTGGTATCTGCTGTAGCTTATCATCTCTGTCCTTCAGTTAGCCTCAGGCTTCCAGGAGACAGGATCCCCAAGTCTTAGAGCCTGAGGTGGAAGCACTGTGCTTTAAAGCATCTGCCAGCTTCCTTTGTCTCTTGTAGCTAGCAAAAGGAGATAGAAGCATAGGAGTAAGCAAGAGAAACTATCTTCTGCTTTTGTTAGTCAAGATCAGGAGTTTCCAGCTCAAAGAGATGAGAGTGCCAGTGCTCTGGGAAGGACAAGGCGTGCCAGGGTCTGTTGGAGCCTTTTGAACTGCCCAGGCACTGCCTTGGTGTTTCGCCTTTTCATTATTATCCTTCCACTAGTACACATGGAGGCCATTCACCTCGTGCCCCCTTCATACTGGAGCTGCCTGGGCTTGAGCAAGGGAACCAAGAAACTGCAGGAGTGGCTTTGGGTACTGCCTGGGCACATTGTTCTGTGTGCTGTGCTGGGGTTGGTGCTAGAGTGGCCCTGAGAGCACAGCAGGGTGAGCAGTGGCTTGCAGGCAACCGCCAACTGCCTTGCTGCTGGAGCAGGGTTTGTTGTCCTCCCTCACTGGATTTCCCTCTTACCTTTGGACCCTTGCTTCACCTTGGTAAATCTAAATCCCACTAGACCTGAGGAGGTCAACAACAGGATGGTTGCAGGGACTTGAGGGGATTGTGGTTTTTATCTTTTTGTTTTCTTTTTTTTTTTTACTTTATCGTAGTTTTTAAACATCATAATATCCATCTCTGCCACAGATGTCAGCATTAATATCTGGCAAGCGTGAAGAATGCTTGTAGGCAGAAAGTCCTGTGATCTTTGAGGGCAGAAAAGAGCCTGTGTCAGCTGGAGAGCACAGGATGGCCTGTGTGCTGGGGTCAGCATGCTCAGAGCTCAAGCTCATTTGGGTTAAGTGACAGGGCTGATTGTCTTAACTTCAGCTCTCCTTCACAGCAGAGTTTGCTTGAAGATTTTCAGGCTTTAGACTTTCACTGAATTCTTGTGAGAAGGGGGATACAGTTTCTGACTTGCCATCCAGGGCATTGGTTAGGAAAAGTTTGGAGGTACAAATTTCAGAGCTTAGATCTATTGCAGAAATGAGCTCCTGGAGTACCTGTGAAATACTCTAATGAATTTGAGCAGAACCTCTCTGCCTAACAGACAACTGGCAGAGCTGCTCATATTAAGAGGAGGTAATTTGGGAGGAAAGTGAGTGTGTACAGGACTAGCTGGAAAGAGAATCTGCAGCAGGATGCAGATAGGGAAAAACTCTGCCCTAGATGGGTGGCAGGAAAAGTCAGGTTTGTGCTATCCTAGTGCCAAGCCTGCCTGGAGGGATTCCTCTCTTCAGGCTGGGCAGGCAGCCTCTGTCTCTGCTGCCTCCACACTACCACAGGCTTCTGCCCTCTCTCCCACAGGCGCCATGACAGCAGTGGAAGTGGGCAGTCAGCATTTGAGCCACTAGTAGCCAACGGTGCCCCAACCTCTCTCATACCCAAGTAAGTGCCTGTTGGGCCAAAAGCAGCTGCTGTGAGCTGGGGGTGGTGGTTGTCTAAAATCCTCTGTGCTCTGGGTTTTTTTGATTGTGGAGCCCAGCCTTGAGGAAGAGCAGGAAAGGCTGTGGCAATGCCTTTGGCCTGTCTGAGCACGAGTCGGTAGCCCTAAGGGCTGGTTTGCTGCCGTGGCTTATTTCCAAGCCCTGCAGTAGGAGAAGAAGTGGGGCTGCTTTCCTTCACCTACCCTGCATTTAAAGGACCTGTGCATAAAGTGGTGGGTGGCTGGCTCCTAAAATCATCTTCAACCTTCTCTAGGCCTGGCTCTCTGAAGAGAAGCCTCGTCTCACACTACCCAGATGACTGCTCAAACAAGAGGTCATGCCCCTCTTCCAGCTCCCTCAACCACAGCTACACTGGTGGCATCCCCAGCTCCATCCGCAATGCCATCGCCAGCTCCTACAGCTCCAGCAAGGGCCTCTCACAGGTAGGGGACACCCAGTGCAGAGGGGCTCAGCCCTCCTGTAGCATCACTCCCTGTAATCCAGGTGTTTGCGTAAGAGAGGGCTCATGGAGAGAGCAGTATTGGTGGGAGCCTGGCACTGAGTACTGTGGGGACCACTGCAGCTCATCAGGGTGCTTTCATCTCGCTGAAGGTTAGGCAGGCTGCTGGGCCAGCAGCAGCAGGCAGTGATGTCACTTGTTCTTTGGTGCATGCCACTGAAGGAGTCCTCAGGCTGTGCTGTACTGCTGCAGTGCTTGTTTTACACCGAAGCAAGAAGGTGGCTGCAGCCTCAACTGTTCTGCTAGGGTGGATAGATCCAGGTGAAAAGGAAAGGGGAAAAAATTCACTTTGCTGTGCTGCTACCTTTTCAGCTGCAGTCAGCATTGAAGCTCTGCACCCAGGTCAAAGCTGCTGAGCTGTAACAAAACGTTGCTTATGTCCTGGGCCAAGCCTGCAGATGTGATGGTAGAATATAGCCAGCCCTGGATAATGGAGCTCTGTGATTTGTGTGAGGAAAGGTTTCCTTCTGGATATATTGTTAGGGAAAGGCTTCCTCTGCCTAGGGCAAGTAAAAAAATCTCTGAGATGGGATCTGTCTGCTCTGAGCTCCTGGTGAGGAGGTCTCCTGCTCCTGCCTATACAGCCCTATGGACATGAGGGCATTCGAGACCATCAAGCAGCATCTACCTGTGCTGTAGAAAGGCAAGAACCAGCATCTGACCATCATCATCATCCTTTCCCACCCTTAACCAGGCTGTAACGAGCCTGGCAGCTGCTTGCTTCCAGAATGGATTCAGTTTGGGATGGCCAAACTTTGCAGTCCACAGAGTGTGGAGGAAAGTTGAGTAGTGCTGACAAGAGAGGCTCTGGGCTGGTTAGCCATGGCCCTGGGAGATGGGATTTAATCTGCAGGTGAGCAGGAGGATGGGAGGCTGTGCTCCCTGCCAGCCCCTGTACTGAGTTCCTGCTGGTCTCCCTCTGTGTTCCAGCTGCGGAAGAGAAGTGATGTGAGCGTGTCCCCACTGTCCAGCCCAACCTCCTCCCGCTCCCAGACCCCTGAGTGGCCTCGCAAGAAACCCAGGTAACTGGCTGCCCACCCAGCAAGTGCCCTCTGTGGATGCCAGCCAGGACAGAGTAGTCACCTGCTCTGCTATCCCAGTGCCTCAGTCCTGCTTTCCACTGGAGCTTGCCCTTTTTCTTGAGACCTGACTGCTGGCTCACCACCCAGTGTTGGAACCCCTTTTGTGTCAGTTGGTGCCTCTGCCATCTTGTCACATCCTGATCTCAGTCACAGTGCAGAGTTGCACTATCCCTACCTTGCTCCCAGGCTGGGTTGGAGATTTAAGGGCTCAGGTTGCTGCAGAGGTGACTTTGCCTCGTGGCATTGGCGTGACCTGGGTTGCTGGTTTCTGAAACAGTGGGAAGAGATGTGCCCTGATTTTTGTTACCTCCTCAAGATGTCTACTACAGGCTTGTATTTTATTTAGCATGTGCCTCAGAGCACATGTCCTGTTTATCCCCAGCTCAGAGAAGGACCTGAACTTTTGTCAGAACTAAAACTGACACAGCCACCTACCCTGGTGACAGGGTGGTTCCAAACCAGACTTGAGGGGCAGCAGCTCCCATCTGGATGCCCATTTGCTGCCCTGAGTCTCATTGTCCTGCAGCAGGTGCAGAGGCTCAGACCCTACCAAGCTAGGTCTGGGGAAGGGAGCAGCTCCTGCTTGGATCTGCTTTCAGGATGGTGCAGGACAAGGCTGTTATATTCCAGTCTGTAGGTTGGTGGAGGCAAAGGAGCACACTGGGGATGCTCATGTGAGTCCTTACCATGTCTGGTCTCGTCCTGCTCCCTGGGGACAGGGACAGGCTGGGGCTGACTCTAACTGGCTCTCTCCCATCTGTGCAGGGAGGAGGAGTCGCATCACTCCAATGCTTCCACACCAGTCAAATCAGACAAGGAGCTGCAGACAGAGAAAGGTGAGCGTAGGTGGGCCCTAGCTCTGTGGCTCCAGTTGGATTGGCCACCAGTGCAAGCCAGCAACAGGACAGGAGGTGTCTGAGGTCTGCGAGTGGGATTGGCTTGAGATGTCACTAGGAATGTGCAGGTCTCAAGGCAGGGACTTTTCTGCTGACCACTGCAATGGTCTTAAAGGGATTTTCAGGTGATGAGCAAGAGGTGCTGACAGTGTGGGTGAACAAGCAGATGCTTAGGAGATGACTTGCAAGGGGAAAAACACCATAGGTCTGGGTGTTAACCCTGTGTTGAGATCTGCTGTGGTACAAGTAGCACCCTGATCAAACTCCAGGCAAAGTTTATTCCAATGCTTCCTCAGATAAGAGGAAGTCGTCTGTACCCATTGCAGATTGGGTCCTACAGCTAGGTGTGTTTCACACACATGAAAAGGCCTGTGATTTTGGTAGGCAGTGTACAAGGACTGAGTGGGGTTGGGAAGGGGCCACTGTCCTGCAGAGCCCCAGCAAGCTCTTGTAGCAGGCTGCCCCAGGACGTGCTGCTGCCAGCTGCTCTTGCAGGGCCTTGCAGCCTTGTCCTCAGTTCAAAGCTGTGCCCTCGGCTCTGCCTTCTGAGATGGGTCATCCTGAGAGGAGTCAGAAAGGACAGCCCTGTCGGTACATGTCAGACGCCACCTCTGCCTAGAGCCGGTCCTGACTTGTCTCCTCCTTTAGCGGTGGAGACACCGGTGCGAAAGAAGAAGAATGCCCTGAGCCCGGCGTCAGGGAGCAGTGGGAAGCGCAAGCGGAAGATCCAGCTGCTGTCGTCTCGCCGTGGGGACCAGCTGGCGCTGGTACGTCGCTGTCTCGCAGCCCCTTTTGCCCTCCTCTGGAGATAGAATGTGCTCACTGCAATTTCTGCAGGGCTGGGGGGAGACTGACCTGCCTGCCCTCAGGAAGGAGGCCCCGTCCTTGGCCGAGTGGGAAGTGACGCTATCCCCAGCCCCAGTGTCTGGTGGGCTGTGCGTGATTGTGCTGCCTGCTGCCGGACCAGGTAATGGCCTGGGGAAGGCCTGCCGTGCCCTCAGCGCCAAGCCGGGGGCCAAAATGAGTGGGAATCGGAGCTCCGCGGTAGCGTGCTGTGGCAGAACCACCTGCTTCACGGGTCTTGCGACGGCCAGCCTTCACCACACCTTCAGAGAGGCTCTGCCTGCTTCCCTCAGAAGGAGCTAAGCTGCTGCTCTCTCTTGGCAGCCCCCGCCGCCTCAGCTGGGCTACTCCATCACCTCGGAGGACCTGGACGCGGAGAAGAAGGCAGCGTTTCAGTGGTTCAACAAAGTCTTGGAGGATAAGGCTGGTAAGGGCAGGCTGGGAACGCAGAGTGGGTGGCAAGGTAGAGAAACGAAGGGCCAGAGCTGGCAGGGCATGGAGGTTCCTCTGGAGTGCAGGCTGGGGAAGCTCCTGGGCCAGTCCTGCCTGGTCCTTAGGACTGAGGGTACTGTTAGTGTCTTCAGACTCGGGAGAGCTGATGCTCTGGAACCCTCAGGGTGAATGTAGGAGGTATCAGCTCTGTGCCTGGGTTGAGTGGGCCATCCATAGGAGCAGGCAGCGGGATAGGAGGTCAGACTGTGGGATTGGCTTGGGATATCGCCTGGAAACCAGAAGTGTGCTGGTCCCTAGGCAGTGGCACTTCTGCTGGCCTCTGCAACTGCCCTAGAAGTGATTTCCATGTGATAAGCTGTGGGTGTGCTAGCAGACATGAGAGCTGTGTGAGAATCCCCAGGGCTGGAGCTGTGGAGTGTTCATGCAGATTCCCTCTCCGCTGGGGAAGCTCTGATAAGCAGTAATCCCCTACAGCAAGTTGCAGGACCTGATTTCTTGCTCCCTCCCAACAGATGTGGGCCCCAGCACCACTGCAGAGGCCACACCTGTGTCCAGGCCACTGGCGTTCACCATGACCTCCCCAGGGCCTGCGCCTGCCTCGACAGCTCCTGCCCTGGCCACCACCAACTCGTTCCTGGACAGCCTGAAGAAGGTGCAAAGCAGTCAGGCTGTGCCCACATCAGCAGGTGAGGAGGACTGGCAGAGCAAGGTGGGCATGATGGGAGGCAGGTGGCAGAACTCCCTGTCCAATGGCTCTGCTGTCACTTCACCTGGCAGACAGGTCTTGGGGTTGCAAGTTTGGGCACACGGAGCCCATAGCCCTGCTGGGAGCCACATGAGTGTGAAGGATTGGGTCTGTCTGTACAGGTGGGTGCTGCTTCAGGAGCCTTTACAGCAGTGGAGGGAGGGTGGCAGAGGGCTGTCTGTCTGCCTGTACATGACCTGTCCCTAAGTGAGCTCTATCCCTTCCCAGACTCCACTGGAGCTGCAGCAGTGTCCCAGCCGCCTCCATCAGCTGCACAGCCTCCTGCTCCTGCTGTATCACAGGAGTCTGCTACTCTGCCTACCACCTCTGCTGACACCAAGCCCGTGCCTGTGCTGAGCACAGCTGCCCCTGCTGCACCTCCTGCTTTGGGGCTGCAGGCCCCCAGCAGCCTGGCTCCATCTGCATTCACAGAGCTGACTGAGACCCCCAGCAAGCCTCCCTCCTTCCCAAAGCCAAGCATCCTTTTCGGGACGCCAAACACTCCTCCTGTCAGCCAGCCAGCAACAACTGCAGCCACTGCTGTGCCCACCACAGCCACCACTGTGCCCATCACAACCACTGCTGTGCCCAGCACAACCCCTCTCTTCAAACCCATCTTTGGTGCTTTGCCAAAAAGCGAGAGCACCACACCTGCTGCTGCTGTTGTCTCTTCTTCAGTCACCGTGTCTGTGAGTTCAGGCCCTTGCTCAACATCCTCCACCACCACCATGTTCAAGCCCATCTTTGGCAGCATCACCACAGCATCTCCAGCGAAGGTCTCTCCTTTTGCCTTCAAACCAATGTCACAGCCAGCCTCAACCACAGATCTGCCAGCAGCCTCCACAACTACCCTGGCAGGTATCACAGGGCTTCCTAACGTCATCTTCACCACTGCAGCTACAACTTCTACCACACAGAGTTCCTCCACAGATGCCACCATTAAACCTGTCTTCAGTTTTGGACTCAACCCACCTTCCTCCACTGGTCCAACCACCAGCCTGACGGTCACTGCTGCCACATCCACCAGCATGTCTCAGCCCTTCCTCTTCGGGGGCCCAACCAACTCAGCTACCACCACAGAAAACAGCTTTGCCAGCCCAGGGCCAGTGTTCCAGTTTGGAAAGCCACCTGCAGCTGCAGTCACTGCCACCACCAGTGTCCCAGGAGGCACTGCCTTTGGCCAGGCACCTTCAAATTCAACAGCTCCTACCACCACTGTGGGCTTCAGCATATTTGGGGCCACCACGCTGGCTACTTCTACCCCAGCCACCACAGGTCAAGCGACGTTGACGTTTGGCTCTTCCCTCTCAGCTTTTGGCAGTTCCTTCAGCGCAGGCTCGAAGCCACCGCCGTATCCCGGCGCAGCGAGTCAGCCCAGCTTCAGCAGTGGCGCTGCCGAGAGCCAGCCACCCGCCAGCAAACCCCCTGCTGGCCCTGTCAGCTTTGGCCCCACCTTCAGTTTTGGAGCCCCTGCGGCTCAGTCCACTGCTCAGCCGGCATTTGGCAGTGGCGCTCAGCCAGCCTTTGGCACAACCAGCGCTCAGGGCTCCTTCGGCACCAACAGCACCCAGGCGGCGTTTGGGACCACCACATCAGTCTTCACCTTTGGGACAGCCACCTCCACCACTGCCAGCTTCGGTTCCACCACCCAGACCACGAGCAGCAGCACGGGCACCACGGTCTTCGGCACCACCCCTTCTCCTTTCACCTTTGGGGCGGCCGCCCAACCAGGCCCCTCTGCCAGCGCCTTCGGGATCGGCACACCCGCCCTGAGCAACGCCGCTCCTGCCGTGGCATTCAACTTCGGGGCTGGGCAGAGCGGGGCATCCCCAGCGGCGACGCCATTCGGCTCTTCCCTGGCACAGAGCACGCTGGGGGCACAGAATCAGAGCACGCCCTTTGCCTTTGCCATGTCCAGCACACCCAACACCAAGCCAGCGTTTGGAGGTGAGTCAGGGTGGCCAGGCCTTCTCAGGGGGTGAAAGGTAGGGCTAGATGCAGGCAGCAGCTTTTCTGCCAGACCTTGCTGAGCTCCCCAGGCTCAGCAGCCTTGGAGAAGCCGCTGTGCAAAGGGAAGGTCCCTCCCCCACTTGCTGTCCAGGTCCCTAGCCCTTGGTGCTGGAGGGGACTCATTAAATGGTGCTCCTTGGCCCCTCTGAATGTGCCACGTCCCTGGCTTAACACAAGTGCTAGTGCTGAGCGCACCCAAGTGGCCCACAGAAGCCAAGGCCTTGCCCAGTGTGTAAAAGCAATCTGGAGCTCCTTGGCGAGTAGAGGCTTTGCCAGCCAGCAACTGAAGTCGCTTCTTGTGTGCTCTCTGAAGTTTTCCCCACCACTTTGTGTCTTCACTGGCCAATCTCATCTCTATGGAGCTGAAACCCGCATGCTGAGGAGCTACTTGATCTAGAAAGACAGAGGCATCTGGCCCACAAATCCTGCTCTGCTGGCAGGAGAGCTCAGGGATTACCATCAGAGCTCAAGTTCATGCGTTAAAAGGCCTTCATGGGTGAGGAGGCTGGTGCCAGGGGACACTGGTGCTTCAGACCCTGAAAGGAGATCTGGGCCTCCTGTGGGTGCTGCCAGCTCCTGAGGGCCAGATCCCTCCCCCTTTGCCAATCCCAGCTCATGGTGCAATGTTGCTTTTCAGCAACTCCCACGCCCACCTTCGGGCAAAGCACGGCCGTCCCAGGAGCCATGGGGAGCGGAAGCAGCAGCCTTTCCTTCGGGACACCCAGCACCCCTGCCTCGGGCTTTGGAGGAGTCAGCGCTTCCTTTGGTAAGGAAGGAGTTGGTGCTTTGGCCTCGGGGAGCTGATGGGGGCAGCAGAAGCTGGGGGCTGCCCTTGAGCTGGGGACAGCAAAAGGGTCAGCCTGTGCTACCAGAGCCAACTCCAGTGGTACCTGCTGTGATCTAGGGGATGCAAAACCTTTCATTCCCCCTGGGATGGGCATCTCATTCCCTGTGCCAGCTCTGAGTGAGGCTGCAGAGACCTGAGCTGTAGCTTTCTGCTTGCAGGTTCCCCCACCCCGACTTTTTCCATCGGGTCAGGATCCAAGATGGGTACTCGCCAGCGGCTGCAGGCACGCAGACAGCACACCCGCAAAAAGTAACCTCTGGTGCTGCCAGGCCCCCGCCGCCAGCCTGCACCAGGAGCCCCTACCCGCGTGGGGGGCTCTGCTCTAGAGTGCTCCCCACAGTGGGACCAGTGGTGATGGGGCCAGGCCCCCCTCACTGATGCCAGCCAGAGACCATGCTGGGTGCCAGTGACCAGGGTGGGACGAGATAAACCAAACTCTTCTTACTTGAACAGTTCCACAGCCAAGGCTGGATGAACCTTTGTACATATCCGCAGCATTTCCTCCCTCACTTTTCTTTTGCCATGTTTCATAACGTGTAAATTTTCCCCCATTTGCTTCTAGCTGTTCCTGTGCCCTCCTCCTCAGCCCCCTTCCAGTCAGCCCCTGCTCCACGGTACAGCAGCCAACAGAGCCACATGTCCCTGGTCGGAGCCCCGCTGGTGATGTGCTGCGCTTCTGCCGGCTGTGGTTCCAGGCTGCTATGGGATGCTGCCTTCACCAGGTCCCAGAAGCTCTCCCCACTGTCTCATCTGGTGGCCTGGTGAACGCACTTCCTCCGGAGGGCTCCGCTTCGCTGCTGTCCCTGCAGAACATGGGCTGGAGTTAGTGCCAGCCTGGGGTGGGCATCTCGGTGACGTAGGTGACTGACCCAGCTGGGTGGTGACCCCTTTGCTGTGACTTCATCTCCCATCAGGCCTCCAGCTGAGGATGTGCCATACTCTGGGACCTCAGCTGAAGGCAGGGCAGGGGATGTGGGTCCCTGCACCTCTCTCCCAGCCACCAAGCAGCCTCCCCAGCCCTGGCTACTGCCTGCCAGGCTGTGGGCTGCCCCTCTCCAGCTCATATAGAGCCCCTCCCCATTTTGCTTTCTCTGTGCTCCCGTTCCAATGCGCTCACTGAATCGAGTTTGGAGGAAGAGCTGAACCGTGTGCGTGGCGGCATGTTGGTTATGCCGGATTTGCTGTTTGGAGTTTCTTCTCTTGGGGGGCGTTTGTCCCTGTGTGGGGGACACGTCCTGCCTAATTGGGTGTTGACAGTAGCATCACTGCGTGGCTGCTCGCGCTGGGGGAGTTGTCCCTTCCTTCTTGTCGAGGTTGAAAGGCAGGCAGCTGTTGGATGGTGTGATGGAGCCTGGACCCCCAAACACGGTGGCTCCAGCCCTGGCAGTCTTTCCCCTCCCTTCCCCTCTTCTCCTGGTGCCCCTTCCCCACCTTGGGGTTGCTCTGGAGCTGCTAACAGGAGTCCAGAGCAGTTTGGGTGTCCTACCTACTCCCCATATCCAAGTTACTTTTCGTTTCTAGCTCATCCCCACCCTCTTTGGGTTTTACCAGGTCCTAGAAGCTACGGTGCTACCTCCCCCATTCCTATCCTGCCAGGAGTTAGTGCCCTTCCTCTGCCTGGGAGCTCCCTTGGGTAGAGACTTCTGGAGCCAGGGGCTCAACTGAGAGCTGCTCCCCACCCTGCCCCAGGTGAGGGATGGGCACCCCTGTCTACAGGCTTCTCACCACTTCCAGGGTTGCTTTTGCTGCCAGGTTTTTTACTCTCCGAGCCGTGTGAGTGTGTGTGTCTGCTGAAGTCTAAATTATAAAGACATTTAAAAAAAAAAGGAAAAAAAAAAAGAGGAAAAAAAAAAAAAGAAAAAAAAGTTCACAAGCAAATATTTAAAAGTTTTTTAACCAAATAAAAATTTATTTTTATATTTAAAGCTAAATTGCCTTTTGAGTTCCTTCAAGCTTGGTTCAGTGAGCTTGCCCCGACCCTGCTGCAGCGCTGTCCGTAGTGTTTAGCTGTGCCTGTCGCAGCCCGGTGAGGAGCCAGCTGGTGCCCTGCCTCTGCCCACAGGACCAAGCTGTGCTGGGGAGAGGCAGCTGTGTCCCGTGGGCTCTGCCAGTGCCTGCGCTCCTCCTGGCCTCTGACATCATCTCCATTTTACAACGTGATGTGTGTGGATGTGACTAAACCTTTTTGGGGTTTTTTAATTCTTTCTCTGAAGGTGAGGAGCAGGAGTTGCTCCTGAGCGTTATGGTGGTGAGTGGCTTTCTTGTCTGCCAGGAACAAGGTGTCTCTCTCCCAGCAGCTGGAAAAAGAGCAGAGGGGATACAGCCCTTTAGTGAGGGGAGATGGAGGATGTGCAGGCTGGCACCTGCTGCTGGTGCTGGCAGGGACTTTGCCAGCCTTTCCTGACCAGCATGGCTGTGGAGGTACAGCAGGCTCTTCTGGAGCAAGGCAAAGCTGTGCAGGAGGAGCCAGCCTGCATAAATGTGTCCTCAGAGGTTGAGAAAGCAGCTGGAAAGGGCACACTGCACATGAGGGCCAACCCTGGCAATTCCTCTCTCTGCTCCCAGGCAGGGTCCTGAGCCAGGAGAGTGCCTGCTGCTCTACAGCCCTCATGGGTGGCAGCAGCAGGAGCTCCAGTGAGACCCATGTGGCAGAGGGGGACAACCAGGGCACAAGGTGAGGGCGTCCTGAGGAGCTGTGGCTGTTGGGGCTGGCCCAAACATCGCTGCCCTGTTTAGGTCCCAAGTGCCCATCTCTGTGAGGAGCCAGGCTGTGTCCCTTTCCCCACACAGACCCTGCTGAGAGAGACCCTTGTGCCCGGGCTGCCACGTGTGGCCAGGGGAAGCTGGGTTTTAACTCCAGCTGAAAACTTGGATCATTCCTGGTGTGGCTGATGAGGATTTTAGTGTGAATGTGCAATTTTCTTCTTGCTTCTTCTGTCCCTGGTTTAAAATAAAAAGATTTGTGTTCACATCTGCCTTGCTTCCGTTTTGATTCCTGGGCCTTAGCAGGGGGCAGGCCTTGGAGGTGTAGCACAGGGCACTGCTTTCAAACAGNACAAAGGCAGATACCTTTTTTCCCCCCCACTTTGTCTCTACCATGCCCAGCAGCGGTTTCAGGGCAAGCCTGCACAAAGATGCTGGAAACCACAGTGAAGAAAGAGACATTTTCATCTGTTTCATCCCTACAGCCAAAACCCTGCATCAGGCTGGGGTAAGGATTTTTTTGGGGCAACATGGTAAAGTTAACACTCTTGATGCAGGTGGAACACTTCTGTACCTCCAGGGTACAGAAACAGGGGTTGTGCTGAATGAACACTGGTGCTATCTGCAGACTTCCCAAGGCTGCCCTGAAAGCCAGACCTGGGCTGGGGCAAACCTGCTGGGGGTTGGCAGTCACACCCAGGAGAGCAGGGTTATAGGACTTCACCATGGATGCAGCTGGCACAAAGCTTTACTTGTGTCCAGAGGCCCTGCTGTTGTTGAGGCAGCAGTGGCAGCAGAGAAGCCTTCCTTGGCAGCCCCACCTCAGCACTGTGCAGTCCTAATAATGGTCTTTCACTCCTTCACCCGCTGCTTTTTCTTCTTCCTCTTCTTGGGAGCTGCTTCTGGCTCCCTTCCCTCTGCTTCTTGCTGCAGGTTCTCCTCAGCTGCTGCAGGCAGGGAGCTGTGGATGAGAGGGAACAGCCTGAGCCACACACCCGAGGTCTCACTGCCACACTTCCTCCCCACACCCTTAGCACCCACCACAGCCAGACTCCTCCCTTTTCCCACTAGGAAGGCAACAGCCTCCCCCTGGGTGGCCCAGCAGCCCATGGTCCCCCAGAAGCTGATGGAGGCAGGCAGAGCCCACACCCCCACATCCATCTCTCACCTGGGCTCTGCAGCTCCTTCCTCGCACCGCTCCAGGACAGCCACAAAGAAGCCCTGAGTAAGCGTGTCCGCAGGAGAGGCACGGAGGCAGCTCTCGGCCCCCGGGAAGGCAGTGAGGCCTCGGCAGGGCCAGGAAGGGAAGGGATCCACCAGCCTGAGGGGTGGGATAAGGGTCAAGGCTGGGATCTGTCAGCCTGAGGAGTGGGATAAGGGTCAAAGCAGAGCCCCACAGCACACAGCCTACCTGAAGGCTGAGCCCCACTCCTGCAGCACAGCCTGCACCACGTCCTCGTTCTCCTCGCGGTGCAGTGAGCAGGTGGAGTAGACCAGGCGCTGGAGAGCTGGGAAGCTCAGGGCATGGCTCAGGGCCTTGCGCTGGAAGCCAGCCAGGGCCTGCAGCCGCTCGGCACTCGGAGCAGCCTCCTCCACCGGCCCTCGGTTCACCATCCCTGCAGGCACAGCAGCTGGCACCCAAGGGTCCAGGCTCCCAGAGCCTGGTGCCAGGTGGGGCAGACAGAGCCGGAAACCTTACCTGAGCCGCTGCAGGATGGATCAAGGAGGATATAGGTCACCTTGCTGTATTTGAGGTCTCCAGGATCCACAGTCAGGAAGTCCTGCTGGGTCAGCCGGAAGCCAGTGACTCCGGCCCGCATCAGCATGGTGTTCATGGTGGCCAGGCGCTTGGTGTCCACATCAAAGGCAAAGATCTGGCTGAAGGCAGAGCCCAGCATCCAAGGAAGGCATGAAAATCCTGCCCAGCCCCAGGAACTGCACTGACTGCAGCAGACTACCTCAGCAGCCCCAAACACCATCCATCTACTAGGTGGGCAGAGCCTGGGAGCTGCTATTCCAGGCAGGAGCACTGAGCAAGGCCAGTGTGGGGCAGACACCAAGGTCGGGGCTGAGAAGGCAACCCCTATGTGACTTCACATCGTCCCCAGCCCCTCCAAAGGCTGAGCACTATCGAAGCCAGCAGCACACCCGAGTTAGCAGGCAGGATAACAGGCTGCAGATCATCCTGCACCTTCTTGTGGGCTCAGGGGGACCAAGGCCACCTGCACCCTCTCCCTCCTCCACAGCCACAAACCCACCCTCACCCCTTGTTCTCCATGATGGCAGCCAGGTGGCTGGTCTTGTTCCCAGGGGCAGCACAGGCATCGATGACATGGGAGCCAGCAGTGGGGGCAAGGAGGAAGGCAGGGAGGCAGCTGGCCTGCAAGAGGGCAAAGCCATGTGAGAGGCATGGGAAGTAAACACCCCTGACCCCTCCTTAGGGCTAGACCCCTCCTTAGGGCTAGACCCCTCCTTAGGGCTGACACTACAGGGTCACAGGTGACCACAGCAACATGGGCCCAAATCTACCACCACCCACCCCTAGAAGCCTCTGCCTGGCCCAAAGTCTTGCATCCCTCCCAGATGCTGGTCCCAGCTCCTACAGGACGTTTTGCAGCTCAGTTCCCAGGTGAACCCCATAGCTGTGGGCTGTATTCACAACTTCTGCTTACACTCCGAGTGCTGGAGCAAAGCCAGCCCAACCCCAACACTGCAGGAAACGGCTGAGACTCCAGCCCCCATCAGTGGTTTTCCCACCCTGCAGCCTCCTCCTCCACAGCAACCCCACCTTGTCCTGTAGAATTATGTGTCCAGAAGTGTACAGAAGGTTGTCATGGAAGTCAGTCTGTGGAGGGAACACCAGCAGCTCCGGGAGATGCAGATCCAACGCAAATTTCTTCCCAGACAGAGCCCTCAGCTCCTCCACACTGCTCACAAGGCACAGGGAGGATGAGCACACAGTCCTGCTTCACTATGGCCTCATCAGAGCACTCCAGAGCCCAGGCAGAGAAATCCTTTCATCCCATCCCTCCTCTACACTTCAGGAGCAGGCAGCACCCAGGAAAGGCAGGAAGAAAGTGAGGAGCAACTAAAAGTCCCAGGCTGGACATAAGCACCAACACCTCTGAAGCCCACAAGACCTCGTCCCAAGCCCTTACTGCTCACCAATGTCCCAGATAAGGTGGGATGGCAGAAAAAAACGCTCACCTGCCTGCTTTGCCCAGGTAGGAGTAGCCCTGGCGCTTGAAGAAGTCAATCACATCATCCACACAGGTCTTCAGGGTGTTGACTCGGACGTAGCGCGGTACCTGGGACGCTGAGGGAGCCGCTGGGGTCTGACACAGCTCACCACTGCCACCAGCACAGTGACCACCCCGCCCTGAGGCCCACTCACCTCCGGGGCTCGCTGCCCGCGCCGGGGCCAGAAGGTCCTCGTTCCGGCTCACCTTCTGCTGCACCTTCAGGCGGGCCAGCTCGGCCTCCAACCGGGCACGGTGCCGCCGGGCCAGCGCCTTCCAGCGGCCCCCGCACTTGAGGCCCTTGCCGAAGAGCAGGTCGTACACCAGCACCTGCGGGGACGTGGGTGAGCCCGGCCCCACCGCCCTGAGTCCCGCTACCGAGGGGCCGTCCCCCGGTTCCTCTCACCTTCGCCAGCTGAGGGGGAAGCTTCTTCTCGGTCTGCAGCAGCGCGGCGCCAGCCAGCAGCTTCTCCAGCACCGGGGAGTAGCGCAGGGTCTCGGACACCAGGGCGTACAGCTGCCGGACGTGCTGTGGGGCGGTCAGGGGCTGCCCGGGGACAGGGCCCCTGCCTGACTCCCCCGGTCTCCCCGCCTCGGGCCGCCCCCTTTCCTTCCCCGGTCCCCTCCCAGCCCTTCTCCCCGCCTCACCGGGAAGCGGCTGTTGTACACCAAGTTCTTGATCCCGCCATCGCCGCGCTCCAGCCCTTCCAGCACAGCAGCGGCTGCGCTGTAGAGCGCCATGTCTTCGCCCGTCCCCACGCGGCTGCGTGTGCCGCCGCCACTTCCGACCGTGAGACCTCCCGGCCGCCAGGGGGCGAGCGGCGGAGGCGGAACCTGGAGAGCCTCTCGGTGGTGGCCGTGAGGCGGGTAGAAGCGGGAGGCGGAGCTGAACTCTTGCGCCGGGGAGCGGCTGGCAGCGTTACACCCGTAGCCCGTGACACCCTCCGGGCCAGGCCATGAGAGCCCGGCTGGCGCGGCTGGCAGGGGGTGCTCGGCAGCCCGAGACGTGAGGGCAGCGGCTGCACCCTGCTAGAGGAATTCCCGTAACATCGGCCGGTGTGAGGCGCGGAGGCATATGAACGGCATTAACGTGTGCCAGCCCAGCCGGGGCTGCGGTGAGGGGGGAGAGGTTTTCCTGCAGAGGTGGCATCGTTCGTGCTGAAGGAGATAATTTAAAGGTCCTTCCCAGCGCCGTCTGATGTAGGTCCAGGGACACCTGGGTCAGTAGGGCAGCAGGAGTGCTGCAGCAGTACCCTTGCTTTGCAAAGCTCGGCTGTGAGCAGTAACGGGTAACGTGGATGCTAGTCATCACTGCAGTCATCTTGTACCTGGGCAGATCTAAACAAGATCTGAGTTGAAGATTTTTGTTTGGTTGGCGGAAGTTGGGTTTTTTGGTTTGTTTGTTTGTTTGTTTGTTTTTGGATGCTGAAGGTGTTAAGACCTTGGCCCAGGTTTTGCCCAGCCAGGTGATAGATGCCTCATCCCAGGAAACATTCCAAATCGGGTTGTTAGGGACTCTGAGCAATCTCTAACTGCAGATGTCCCTGCTAACTGCAGGGGATTAGACTAGATGAACTTTAAAGGGCCTTTCCAACCCGAACCATTCAGTGATTGAAGGGAGTAAGAAGTCCCTGTAAAACTGCATTCAGGTGCCCTGGTTTGGCAGGGATGCCCCCCACACAGGAATAAATCTTTACCCTGGTACTGATAGACTTTGTGTTCTAGCCTCTCTGTCAGCTGCTCCACTCACCCTGCCTCTGCCCACAGCCCCCAGGCACAATGCCCCAACCAGACAAGCTGTGTGGGTGGTATTCCACACCAGCTCACACCCCTGAGCAGCTGGAAGAGGCTGCTGGTGTCCTTCCACCAGGAGCAAACAGTTCTGCTGTTTGGGTCCCGTTTTCCCCTCCCAGCCCCTGCTCAGCTCCAGCCACGACTGGCTCCTCAGAGATGGTCCAGTGCTAGCCAGCAACCAGCTCACCAAGCAGAAGGTATTTATTGAGAAGAAAGACATGGCCAGCAAAGGCCTGGGATGCTCATGGCTCACATGCTTCAGGCAGGTGCTTCTTTCCATAGGGAGAGCTTTGCAGGCCAGCTTTTGGACTTTTGGGTCAGCCCAACAGATGGGGATGGGGATTCAGAGGTCAAGGCTGACATTTCCTGGATATGGACCCTCCTCTGCTGCTGAAGCTGCAGTACCACAGCTTCCACATGAGGACAACCCTGCACTCCAGCCTGACTCCTGCAGGGCCCCAGGATGCAGCTACAGACCCCCCTGGCCACAGCCTCATCCACTGGCCAAGCTACGGCTTGGTGAGTTCCTCTGGGGCAGGGTGGTTGTACAGCACCCGGGAGTGCTGGCTCCCAGTGGGTGCAGGCAGGATGATGGGAGGGGAGTAAGGCCCTCGGTCTGGCCAGCACAGGTCCACAATGGGGTAGAGCTGGCCCTGGAACTCCGCCTGGAAGGTGTAGATGGGGCTGAGCTCCTGAGGGCTGTCGGCGTTGTAGAAGGTGAGCTCGCCCCTCTCGTAGTGCAGGTAGATGCCGATGCGCTGGGGCCGGGTGGTCAGCGGCAGGGTGGCCCGCGGGGTGCTGAAGGCTTCGTAGACCTTCCCCTCCTTCAGGCCAATGAGCCACACGCCGTGCTCAGGAGACTTGCTGAGCTTCCCTTTGCGGCTGACTGTGCCCTTGATGATGCCCACGCGCCAGTGGTTCCTGGTGCCCACAATCACCTCCCAGTAGTGCTGGCCGCAGGAGAAGCTCTTGCAGGTGAGGATGCAGTTGCTGGAGTTGAAACGCTTGGGGTTGCTATCCCGGCGCTGGTAGAGCCCACACTGCACCATCGTGTCACCCTTGAAGAGCTCCAGGAGGGGATGAGCTGTCACCGGATCCAGTTTCAGCGTCTCTGGAGCTAGAGGGAAAGCACACGGGCTCCAGGCACAGCCCTGAGCACTGGCACAAGCTGGCACGGCTGAACTTTAAGCAGCTGGAGTCTTCTGCCAGAGCAGGCTGCTAGCTGCATGAGACATGACCAGGCACTATGCCAGAAGTTCTCCTGAGATTGAGGAGAGCACAAGCAAAGAGCAAGACAAAGGCTAAGGCAGCACAATGGTGGCTGGGCAGCCTGTCCCACTCAGCAGTGAGACAAGGCATGGTGCCAGTGGGGCAGAGTGGTACCTGGCAGGACACGGCGGTGCAGGCGCTTCCACACGGTCATCTTGATGTCATCTTGGTGGAAACATGGCTTAAAGGACACAGGGTTAAAGATGCCATCACCAGGGTGCAGGCTGGGGAGCTCTGACCTGGAAAGACATTGGCTCTTGTGACAGGTGACAGGGACAATGCATGACCTTACCTGGCTGCCATGTATGATGGAACCACTGGGGCCTCACCAGTGCTCTTGTCCTCCTCTAGGGCTGAGTGCACAGCTCTGGCCCTGCCTATCCATCATGACAGCAGTGTCCACACAAGGCTCTCCAGCAGTGCTGGGATGCCCACTGGCCTGGGACCTCTAGTCCTGGTATGGAGGCACTGGCCATCCCCACTGATGCTGTTTGCTGCTGGGTCCCACCACTCACCTGAAATGGAAGGAGCTGTATTTCTGGAAAACACAAGAGAAACAAAAATTCAGTGGTGGGAGACTTACAGAACAGCAGCTCCTGAGTTCACAGCTCCATACATCCATACATCTCCTCTCTTGGGACAGCATTGCCTCTCACAGAAGGTAGGTTTCTCCCATTGGGAGATGCCCTGGCTGGACAGAGGGCACCTACATCTCACTTCTCATGGTGTCACAGCTATCCTTGGTACAGGTTATCACTGCCCAGGACAGGGCTCAGGGCTATGAGCAGCAGGCTGAGGGCTGGAGAGCCTGGCTGACTGTCACTGCCTTTGCTAGCAAGCACACTCACACGGATGAAATGAAGCTGGCTTTCGTTGCTGAGTTCCTCCAGAGAGCTCTGCATCTCCTGAAGCCTCTGCAGGGCATCTGATGTCTGCTTGACCTGAACCTCGATGGAGCTGATGAGCTGGGCAGCCTTTGCCTCGATGCTCTCCAGGAAGGTGGCCTTCTCCTCATCAATGTACCTGTGCAGCTCCTGGAACTCCTTCTGGATCACCCACTTGAAGACATCCACCTCATTCTGCCAGGAGACATCAATCAGCTGTGTGCTTGCTCCATCTGCTTCATCTGCTTTTTTTGGTTTCAGAGATGCCACCACCAATGCCAGCATGTCCCACCAAGCCACCCTCCACTGGCTTTCCAAAGATAGAGCAGCTCTGTACAGCAAGCTAGGCGTGGTTGCATCCTGCTGTCTTCAGCAGCTCACCACCATGGCACTGCTGCCTTACTCCTCTCCTCCCCTAGATTTTGATTTCATTAGAGTCTTGAAAGAGCTCTTGAATCCCTCTACTTCCAAGGAACAACCTTTGTTCTGGGGTGAGATCGTGCAGCTCCTCTTTCACGTGGTTTGAGCCCTCTGAGGAGCCCCATTGGGAAGCTTTGGCCTCAGAAGGAATACCAGGAGGTCCCTTATGGACATCTGCTGTTTGCAGCTAACCCAGGCATAAACTTGCTGTGAAACCAGCAGTGTTGCTCTGACTGGGAAGCCTGCTCTAAGTGGGGCCTTTTCACCTGGGATCTGCCCACCTCCAAGGACATTTGGTCAAACCAGCTCTGACTGCTGCTCTGGCCAGGACACTCGGTGAGGGTTACGTCACCGCTTCTGAGCACAGGGGTGTGCCGCCAGAAAGGGCTACATCACCCTTCCTGAAAATAAGTCTGTGTTTAATCTCTGAGTGGAGAACACAAACTTTAGGGAACAGGGTGGGAGATAAGCTCTGCCTGCTGTCCCAGAAAAGGGAGAAGGAGAGGCTGTGTGGGACACAAAGGACTCAGGGACAGACTCTCCTGCCTCATGGCACTCACTGCGATGCGGCTTTTGTTGTTGATGAGCTTACTGAAGTGTTCATCCAGGTTCCTCTTGTACTGGTGGATGTCAGTCAGCAGCACAGATAGCTCCTCCTGAAAAGATACCACCTCTGTAGAAGGCACCTCTGTGGCAGCCTCCTTGAACACAGGCAGAGCTTGCCAGCTGCCCAAGGAGCACAAGGCCCTCAAAGGCCATGTTCAAGCTTTCTCTAAGCTTTCTGGGGCTCTGCACACCCTGCTGATCTTTACTCTCTCTTGATCTAGAGGATCTGAGGTCACCAGAGGCAGGAGAGGGCTTGGAGTATGGCCCTGATCTGGATACTGCTGACCAAGTGCTCCTGCCAGGAGCACCATGTCTTTACTCCCACGTAGTTCACACTGTGGTGTGTCCACACCAGGTGAGAGAGTGGCAAGGGGGAGGCAAGCAGCTGAAAGCCAGCCCCAGGCCAGCAGCATCCTCTGTTCTGGTTTCACTGGGACAGAATCTGAGGCCAGCCATGGTCTGCAGGCTGTAAGCAGTTTGGAGTCATCCAGGGCAGTGACCTGAGCTGGCTACAGATGTGTATCTCAGACCATGAGCATCACACTCAGTATAAAGCTGAGGGCTTCTGCTCCTCCTCTTCTTTTGGAGGGGAAAAGAAGAAAGGCTGAGAGTGCTGGGGTTGTTCAGCCCAAAGAAGAGAAGGCTCCAGAGGGATCTTACTGTGGCCTTTCAGTACTGAAAGAGGCCAATCAGAAAGGTGGGGTCAGACTTTTTATCAGGGCAGAACAAGGGGTAATGGTTTTAAACTAAGAGATTTGAGCTAGATCTAAGGAAGAAAATTTTCACAATGAGGGTTTCCTTTCCTTTTCCTGATCCCCCTTCTTGGATGGGGAGGACTCACTGGGTTTAGTCCTGGATATGGGCTAAATGTAGACCCCCCCTCTCCCAGTGCCAGTGCTGAGAGCCTGGTTGGGGCAGGAGCATTTCTGGTGCCTCCTGCTGTTATCTCCCTGGTGCCAGGAGTGGAGGGGACGGGTGGCCCTGTGCTTTTACATTCCTGGGGCTTTCATGTGATGCTGGGCAGGGGACGTCAGCTGTTTACTCTGTCTGGCTGGGACTCCCATTTCCCTGCCTCCCTGCTCTCCTGTGGCACCTCACCTCAGCCTTATCTCCAGACTCTTTGATGATATTTGGAAAGAGTCTTGAAAGGCCCTGCCGACACTCCCCAGCGCAGTGCAACCACCAAAACTGAGTCCTCTCAGTTGGGAACCCAGGAACCCTTCCCCACATCTGGCTCTGCCATGGCACCATGCTCCCCACCCTGGTATCACGTCCAGCGAGGACACTTGGCCAGCAAGCACTGCAGGTGCCCCAACCCCCAGCCCAGGAGCCCCGTCCAGCTCTGCCTGCCCACCTTCATCCGGCAGTACGTGGTGGAGATGGGGCTGATCTTGTGCTGGCGGTGGTTGCCGATGGTGCCACACAGCCCACAGATCACCTCTTGGTCAGCCTCACAGAAGAGGCTCAGGGGATTGTGGTGTGTTGGGCAGGACTCTGGGGTGGGTTCTGCCTCACCCCAGCTCTGCAGTGCCTCGATGACACGGGCCAGTGTGACATTGGGCGGTGAAGCGCTGCAGTCCACGGTCTGGCGGCACACAGGGCACAGGAACTGCCCGTCCAGCTCTTCAGAGAGTGACACCACACAGGACTTGCAGTATGAATGTCCACACTGCAGCATCAGGGGCTCCTTGAAGACCTCCAAGCAGATGGGACAGAGGAGCTGGTCCTCCAGCTCGTTGATGCTCACTCTTCGAGCCATCCTGTCACCTTCCCGCCCAGCAGCAAAGACCTGATCTGGGAAACAGGGGTGGGAGGTCAGTCTTGTTGCAAGACAAAGCAGAGATGAGTGAAGATGGGGAGAAGGTGAAGTGAAGAGCCCTATCAGCAGTGCAGACTGTTGCAAATTCAAAGGGAGAGGCTGTGACCTGGACTAGACTTTTATCATGCACTCGAATCATAAAATTGGTTTAGTTGGAAAAGACCCCCAAGATCACCGAGTCCAGCTGTCAGCCTAACGTGACCATGGCCATGAAGCCATGTCCCAAAGAGAAAAAAGAAAATAAACACAACAACCTCTTGAACAGTGTCACCACCCTTCCTGGGCTCACTGACCCTTCAGGACTGCCTCCCATGGGACTTCATAGACCAGGCTCCAAAGCAAACCAAAGTCTGCCCGCTGGAAACCCCAGGTCACAGTTCTACTGACTCCACTCTTCGCTTCTCCAGCAACAGAGAACTGTAATTCTAAAGCTGCAGGAGCCTGGTGACCCAAGGAAAGCTCAAATGTCAGCCTGTGACCAACCAGATAGTGTAGGACCCCGTACCAGGAGAACCAGCTTCATCTGCTCACACTGGAACACCTCCTGGAGACCCAAATTACAGCCCACCAACCCTCACGCCACTCACGTTCTCTGCACAGCTTTCTCCAGGCCCTGGCTTGGTCTCTTCTTGTCCCAACACACCAAGTCTGATGGATGTCACTTGGCTTCTCCCAATCAAGCTGAAGATTTTGACCCAGTTGGAGGGACAGATGAGGCTGGCAGTGGGACCAGCTGCCCCTCGTCAGGATGAAGAGGCTGCTCCCCCCCTGCAGCCTCAGCCCCACCAGGGGTATTCCTGCTTGCTAGGCAGCTTCTTGTCCCCCTCTGCTGATCCAAGGACAGTGTCACACCCCTGTGAAGGGCTGCCCACCACCCTGCCACACAGGTGTGGGCACACACATCATATGACTGTGTGAGCTAGAGCCTTGATAAGAGCTGCTGGTGTTTGCTTCCCTGAGCGGCCACTCTGCCTGGGTCCCACTGGGGCTTCGCTCACCCACACTGCTTAGGACAACAGAATTGTTTTTGCCAAAACACTTTCATATTAACTCCAACTCTTCTGGGGGGTTTGTTTGTTTTGTTCTTTAATTGAAATGGTATCTTTTGTTATTTGATGAAAACCTTTCAGTCTTTTGTGAGAGACCAGAAAGAAACCCACAGCCTCATTCCTCCAGTGTGGGGCAAGGCACATGCATGTTCCTGTCTGGCTGTGCAAGAAGGGTTTCTCACCTGACTACCCTTGATTCTTGGATGTGTTGGTTTATGGCTACCTCTGTAGCTTCCCCTCTAAGCACTGCCCAGGAAAAGCTGGCGATGAGGAAGGCTTCTCAGCCAGTGAGGCTCCGGCTTTGGAGGCAACCCTCAGAGGCTGTGGGGCAGGGAAAGAAGAGACACAGGTTCAAGAATTAAGCTGGGGCTCTCATCTCAGCCTCACACTAAAGGCATTGGGTTTTTGGACTGCAATAAACCAGAAGGCTTCAGACCGTTCCCCAGGGCGAGTTTATGAGTGAGGCCGTGGGGATTTTTATGGCCTTAAAGTGACCTTTCCTGCAGCCACAGCAGCACCGAAGCTGAGGTGCCCCGGCTCACAGGCCCAAATCAGAGAAGCTAGCCCAGGGATGCTGCCTAGCTGTGGAGAAAGAAGTCCAGCAAGCAGACCCAACGTGACCACTGCGGTGCCCCCGAGCGAAACCACAGCTGCCAGAGGCCCAGTGGAACACGCCGAGGGCACGGCGCTGGCAGCCCGCCACGGCCTGCGTCCCCCCGAGCGCACTGCAAGGGCCCCGCACGCCCTCACCTCCATTGGCCGAGAGCTGCGCGGGGGCGTGTCCTCGTCACGCGTGCCTCCTCAACAGCGGATTGGGCTGAGGTCGCTCTTCGGAGCGCGATTGGCTGCGGGTGCAGCGTGTGCTGGGCGGTGATTGGTGAAGAGAGCGAGGCGCAGGGCCGGGCGAACGCTGTGCTGCAGGCATGGCGGGCGGTGGAGCTGCGGACGAGGTCTCGGCGCCGGTCAGGCCTCAGGGAAGACTTCGACTGCTGAGTGAGACCCTGGCCCGGGGCCTGCAGGACCTCACCGGCGATGGAGGGGTGTGCAAGCAGGAGCTGCGTTCTGGCACCGGGCAGCAAGTGCCCCCCAACTCCTGTGTAGAAGGTATTGCTGGGGCTGCAGTCCCTGTGCTGCTGGGTGGGCTGAGGTCCCTCTGTGCCTCCTGCCGACTGTGGAAGGCTGCGTGGCTGCAGCTGGGCACCTTTCTGCCACGGGGCCTGGCGTCGTTTGCGCAGGGCTGAGGGCTGTGTGCCCCACGTCAGCAACCAGGCATCCTGCAAGGAACACTCCATTAGTGTGCAGCTTGGCTCACCAGGGGTTTGGTTGTGCTCTGCAGTAATGCTGTGCCCTCTTTGTGGATCTGCAGGCTCCCCTGATACCTGAGCAGCTTTATTTATAAATTGTACTTCCATGTTCAGCAGGGGTGAGGCTGGAGCTTGGAAGCATAGTCCAAACTCAGGATCTTGTGCTCATCAGTGTTCTTTATGTCTTGATGCAAACTCTTTGCTTTGGTCTGTGTGGCTGAGCCTGAAGCATGTACTGGGGGAAACAAAGAGGACAGGACCTGTTGTAAAAGATCCCCTGAGCTTCTAATGCTGCAAATCTCAGTGCTTTTGACTTTAGCACGAGATCAAAAGAACTTTAAAGTGCTTATGTTACACGGTAGTGTGTCTCTGTTTCAGAGACTGTCTGCTCCCCTTATCAGTATTTTAGCACTTGGGATACTCTGATTAACTTCTTGTGGCTGACAGATTAAATGAAAGGGCATCCTGACCTTGAGAAAAGCAGGATTTCCAGGTCCTACCTGTGAGCACAGTATGGAGAAGCTTGAAGCCAAAAGTGCTTCTTGAATGGTGGGGGTCTGATACTGTGTCAAGGAAAGCCCATTCCAATGCATTTAGTAACTGTGTGAGAACTGGGATCACTCACTGTGTGCCGTGAACAGTGACAGAGCTTAGAGTGGTGCATCTTCCACTTTGTTCCTCTTCCCAAGGCTTCAGCTTCGTGTAGGAAAAACTTTGCTATGTATTTTTATAGATAATTAGGGCATTTTCTTTTCTCCAGCTAAAATGTCCTAATTCTTGGGGGAAAAAAAAAAAAGCAAAAACAAAAACAAAACAAACACACAAAAATCACATCATAGAATCATAGAATGGTAAAGTTGGAAGGGACCCCAAAGATCATCTAGTTCCAACCCCCTGCCATAGGCAGGGACACCTCCCACTAGTACAGGTCTCTTAATTAGATAGGGATCAAGACTGTGAAGCAGCTCCTTTGTTTGCAGCAGTCAATGTTACTTGGATGTGCCCAGGTTTTTGATATAGAACTACAAGATGGTTTGTGCTACCTCTGCTCTTCTACCGCAGAAGTTAAAAAGAAGAGCAGGATAAAAGAGTCATGTCATGTTTCAAACCCAAATCCCAGTGTGCTCCTGACAGTACTGTTACTGGATATGATATCAAACTCTTTATTTTTCTCTTTTCCCCTCTCCTCACTTCGGGCACAGTGAAGTACTCTGGATACTTGGAAGACTCTGTCAAGCCCTTCTGTACAAACTGCAACCGCAAGGTTCCTGAGCTGATGAAGCTTGGAAAGGGTAAGGTTTGAGCTGGAAGGTTTGTCCTGGGACTCAAGGGTAGTAAAGAGCAGACCATTAAAACACTTCAACTTAAATACTCTTTGCTATTTCTGTGTTATTTGAAACCTTTAAAACATGCAGAGAATCCAAAAGCTTCCTGTGACAAGCGATGGTCAACCTGGAACTGATCACCCTCTGCTGCTCTTCACTGTTTGGGGCAGCTGCCACCAGCCTTGCAGAGGCTGCTGCTCTTGGTGGCTTTAAATCCCCTGAGAGGAGAGACTGCTGCCTACTGTGTGCTTAATTCCACTGCAGACTACCTGAAGGATCCATCCCAGGGAGCAACTGGGGCATTGTAGTTGCTGCCAAGGATTTTTTTTTTTTTCCTTCAGGCTTTAGGAATTGTCATGTGTTGCCTGAGGTGGGCTCCCTGTTTGTGATCCTCTCAACTTTCCACATCTCTTTGTGACAGACATTACACTGTGGGGCCTGGAGATTGGGCTACTGACCATGAGGAAGGGAGAGACAGCAAAATTCATCTTCAAGCCCAGTTATGCCTATGGGCAGCAGGGCTGTCCCCCTGTCATTCCCCCAAACGCCACAGTCCTGTTCGAAGTGGAGCTGCTGGACTTCATCGACTCTGCTGAAGCTGATGCCTTCTTTGAGCTGACTCCTGTGAGTTGCCTTAAGGTTTGAAACCTCATTCTGGAGGCCAAGGCTTTGTTGTCTTCCCTTCCAGTTGGCCATGAATCATAGACTGGTAAGGTTGGAAGGGACCTCTAGGATCAGCCAGTTCCAATCCCCTGCCATAGGCAGGGACACTTCCCACTAGCACAGGTCACTCAAGACCTCCTCCAACCTGGCCTTGAACACCTCCAGGGAGGAAGCAGCCACAACCTCCCTGGGCAACCTGTGCCAGTGTCTCACCACCCTCACTGTAAACTTCCTCCTAACATTCAGTCTAAATCTCCCTTCTGCCAGTTCAAACCCATTGCCCCTTGTCCTGGCATTGCAAGCCCTTGTCAATAGTCCCTCCCCATGCTTCCTGTAGCCCTCTTCAGATCCTGGAAGGCTACTCTAAGGTCTCCTGGAAGCCTTCTCTTCTGCAGGCTGCAGACCCCCAACTCTCTCAGCCAGTCCTCGCATTACCTAGCTTTAGCCTGCCTGCAGGTGCAGTTCTGCAGACCCAGTCCCTGCCCTGATGCAAACACAGGCCCTTTTGCCCTGCCTGCTTTCCTGCCTGCTGCCTTTGTTCGCTCCCATGTGCTGGACCTTTTATTTTTAGCTTTATCAGAAGCCTCACGGTTTCACTAGAGGGCACCAGCTTCCAGGAATTTTCAGAAGGACCAGTAATGAGCTGTCTGTACAGATTCTGTTCAGTTTGCAGCGTCCAAGTGCCCCCCTCCAGCCCCCACCCTTTGTGTCTGCTCTTGGACACTCTCCCAAGTGCTCCTTCACTGTTCGCTTTCCTCCCTGGTGAGTTACGGTGTTATTGTTAATTCCCCCTTTTCATGTAAAGGGCTTTGGGTTGTGGTTGTGGGTCAGTGAGTGGGGCACAGGCAGCAGTGCTGCTAGGGGAGGCCCTCCTTATTCCCTCCTGCTGCTGCACAGCCCAATTTTTCCACAGACAGCCCTGCAAGCAAACCACACTCATGGCAAGAGAGCTTACTCCCCTTCTTGATAGTTGCCGTCTCTTTCTGGCTGGCTGATCTCTCTCTGTGAGCTGGTTTAAACTTGCACACCCAGGAGGAAACCTCTCCCTCAGCTTTTATCCTTTTTTATTATTGTTGGGTTTTTTGTTTTGCTGGTTGGTGTCTCATGGGTGTTAGGCTGGTCCCAGAGCTGGCCTGAGGCAGCCACCCTGGATGATGCTCCACTGCTCTAACAGTTCAGCCTTTCAAGCAGCTTCACCTTTTGTGCCAGCAGCAGCAGCACTTGTGTTAACTGTCTGCTCTGTGCTAAGCAGGTGAGAGACTTGGGCAGGATTTAAGAACAAATTCCTGCTTACTTTCCTCCCCTGGAATCCCTTTGTGCCTGGTGAGTTTCCTGACCTGGTCGGTGGCACTTTTCACCGGGAGCCCTCAGCACAAGAACGTGTTTCAGCCTGGCGAAGGGAACTGCCACATGGTGGTGACCTTAGCTGGATGCTGCAGGGGCCTTGGCAACAGCCTGCCTTCTGCTCTCTGAATAGAAGGGGGCTGTCCTGTCTGAGATCTGCTTGTTTTCTTCTGTTTGAGCTGAAATTCAGATATTTCTTTCCCCCAGGAGCAGCAGGATACATTTCCACTAGAAAAGGTGTTGAAAGTGGCAGAGGCAGAGAGACAGCTGGGCAACTTCCTCTACCGTAAGAGAAACTTTGAGTGTGCCAGAGACAGATACAAAAAGGTTTGCCACCAGAAAAAAAAAAAAAAAGTGTTTTCCATTGTGAAAAGCTGTGGAAGCAGTGGTTATTAAATGCTAGCTCACCATAACAAGTGCAATTTAGAGATCAAATAACTTCATTGTGTTTTCCAGGCGTAGTTTGTTATTGAAGAGTGGCTCTTAGACACCTGTTTTTTCTGTGAGCAGCAGCAGTAAATGGAGGAGAAGGGTTGGCAGAAATGGGTAGAACCCTTTTACCTTCAGACTTGCTTCCTGAGGACTTTAGCCAAGGCAGCAAGAATACGTCTTGGTGGCTGTGTGAGCCCACCGTGGCCTGATAAATGCTTTGAGAAGGAATCTAGAATCCCTTTGGTCTGGAAATAGATTATCACTGGCACACTGGGCACTCTGACTTCATTTTTAGCCTTCCAGTTGAGAGTCCCAGAATAGCTGAGGTTGGTAGGAACCTCTGGAGGTTGTCTAGTCCAGCCTCCTGCTGAAGGAAGGTCAGCCACAGTGGAAGGTTGCACAGGACTCTGTCCACTCAGGCTTTGAACATCTCCAAAGATGGACACTGCACAATGTCTGCAGGCAGGGAAATGCTCACTTACCCCAAACAGGAATGCATCTGCCTTGTTCTCAGAGGGAGTGAACATTTGTGCCATTTTTCAACCCTCCCTTCCAAGTTGCTTTTCCCTGGTGTTAGTTTTGTTACAAAACAAGGTTTAATTGCCTTTCTCTCTGTAAAAGATTTGTCTTACACCTTTGTCTTTAAAAATCTACATCCTAGGTGTAATTTTTGTTGTATTCTGCTGCTTTCAACTTCATTGATAGATTCCTAACCCTGTAGTCTCATGGCTGAGCTGCCTAATGCTGATAATGCAGTGCAGTGCATTTTGGATTACTTTTAGGTAAAGAGAAACATGGGAGTAGCTGTCTGCTGGGGGATGGATTTCTCACTTCCCATAACAAGTTCATTTTGATCTACTTCTTGGTTTGTTTGGTTTTTTTTACCCTGTTTGCTTCAGGTCTTGTCCATCCTTGGTCGCAGCTCTTCCAGTGAGGCAGAGCAGTGTCAGATCAACACTTCCAAGCTGCTGGTGCTCCTCAATCTCTCCCTCACCTACCTGAAACTGGAACGTCCTGCTCGAGCTTTGGCATATGGGGAGGCAGCCTTGGAGATTGACCAAAGGAACACCAAAGCCCTCTTCAGATGTGGCCAGGTGGGCAAAAATAAATCCCTCTGGTAAACCACATCAAGGAATACCCTGGCTTGACTGATTGTGGAAGGGAACTGGAAAGAACTACTAAATTCTGGGCCAGGCCTTTTAAAGTGCCACAGTCAAGGTGGTTTGTCTGCATCAGAGCCTTTGGAAAATGTGACTCTCTGTAAATCTGTCACACAGATCTTTTCCTGGGGGATTCCTGAGCTGGATCTGTCTCAGATGTTTGTGGTTGCCTGTGCTTTGAGTCCTGAAGAATGACAGTGAGTCCAGATTTATCTTAAAACACATCTGTCTCCTTTCAATGACAGGCCTGTCTCTACATGACCCAGTATGAAAAAGCCCGGGACTTCCTGCTCAGAGCTCAGCACATAGAGCCATTTAACCACGAGATTAATGGGGAGCTGAAAAAGCTGGCCAGGTGAGAGACCTCCTTTCTGTCCCTCTGGAAGAGAGAATGCTTGGGCTGGAACACCCCCTCAAAAATATCAAAAGTTGTTTTCAAATTGTGATGGTTTGGGAGTTCCCTGCCCCCCCACACTGTGTAAAATCCCCCAGACTAGACTCAGCCAGTTGGAAGTTAAGGACTGAAGCTCTATTTACAGCTCAGCACAATGTACAAGCAGAGATAGACACTAGAGACAGGAATAGTTACAGAGATAGACAAGTTAAAGGGAATACAGAAACACAACTCCCCTCCCAGAAATCAGAGGCCCCAGGAGGGGCTCCCAACCACCCTTCCACCTTCTCCCCACCCCTCTGCCTTACCCCAGGGTTTGCCTTATGCACAAGGTGAGTTTGGAGGATGGGCCAGGTGGTTAGAAGGAAAGTGGTTAGTGAGGTTACTTGACATAGAGAAGAAAGCAGGAATCTAGACAGCCTGAGAGTGTCTGCAAACCCAAATGTCTTATCTATGTTTTGTATTCTTAGTCTTAAACATCCCAGGAAGCCTATGAGTGAAGTAGCCATCACCAGTGTTTTCCTTTCACAGCCTATAATATAATTTTCTCTATTAAAATATCCCAATTAGCCTCAAACCAGCACACAAATAAACAAAAAACCCAACACACACAACTCCTGGGTTGGTTAAGTGAGCTGGAAATGCAGGAGGTTTCTCTTAATGTGGAGAGAGGCAGTTCCAACTCTTTACAGGCATACTGGTTACAGGTGGTGGGTGAGGAGCTGAGGGCACAGCACCTGCTCTTTACCTGCTGTTTCTCCAGGGGCTGTGTGTGTCACACTCCTCATGAGTGTAACCCTGGAATGGGTTGCCCAGGGAGGTGTTGGAAGCCTTATCCCTGAAGGTGTTTAAGGCCAGGCTGGGTGAGGCTCTAAACACCTAGTGTGAGGTGTCCCTGCCCATGGCAGGGGGGTTGGAACTGGATGATCCTTGTGGTCCCTTCCAACCCTGACTGATTTTATGATTCTGTGAGTACCTGTGCCAAGGTGGGTGGCAGAAATGCCTGGAAATGAAATGAGTCACCCTTGTGCTTAAACTGATAATATACTGGATTATTAAATATGATCTTTACAGCCTTTAAGGTGTGTTGGTTAATGACAGCAGCTCTTCTGCCCTGGAAGCTGCTTCAGTGTGATGTATAAATGCAAACCTTATGTTAAAAGTGGATTTCTTGCTGTCTTGGAGGAAACCGGTGAGCAATCTTGAAGGCAAACTTTCCCTTCCCCCCTCCCAGGCTGAGTACAGCATAATCCTGCCAGTTTTAGTCATGCCCTAGCCCCACCAAAACATGACTAACTCTGGTAGTCTCTGCCCTCTTCCCTTTGAAACTGGCAGAAGCACTAGCTGCTTCCCAAAAGTTTGTGCTGTACTTCTGGCACTCTTCAGATGCGGGAGGTGATGCAATCCCCAGCTTCAGAGATCACAAAGCAGCCCTCAAATACAAACCCTTCTCTTTAGCATGTTGCTGCTAGGCATTTGCAAAATGTTTTCAGGCAGCAGTACCATCTCTTACTAGAGGAGCTGATGTGACTGGAACAGACAGTCCCATGGGCTGAGTGCCTGCAGGTAAGGTTTCGGTAGAGGTGTCCCTGCACGTGGCTCTGCTTGCCTGCGGTAACACTGAGTCTTCAGACTCATTCTGGTACTTCTGAAGTACAAAGAACTTCAAGGTTGATGGTCTGGAAAACTGCAATAAACCACTTTTCTTCATCCTAATCTGCCTCTAGGATGTAGCTACCAAATTACTAGCTGAGCACAAGCAGTTACACAGCAGATCTGGCTGGATGCTCTTGGAGGCTTGGGATAGAGGCAGGATCAGAGGCCCCTGGTACAATGCTAAGAAGTCCTCATTGTAAAAGCCTTGTGTGTTCTCTTAGGCTCATTCAAAATATGCTGGCAGATAAAAGAGAAGCCTTGCTAATAAGGTTGAGGCTGTGCTGCCAGGAGGCAGGAAGGCATTCTGCCTTGGGGGAAGCAGTGGGCAGGCTTGGCAGCTCTGCCTCTGGAGGTGGCAGCACGTTCAGCTGACACGTGTGTGTCAGGAAGCTCAGCACACCTTCAGCCACTGCTGTCTTGGAGTTTCTGCTTTAGTGCCAGCTAAAAATCAGTGGGGTTTTGTTACGAGAGAGAGTGGAATTAGTATAAAAGGAGCATTATTGGGTGATGTTCATTATAGCACAGCCTACATCCTGTAATGTGGCCAGGCTGCCTTGCTTGAGAAAAGTGGCACCTGGCAAACACTGCAGAAATGGAATATGAATCAAAATCATGCTCTGGGAGCCTCTGCATTTCCTTGCTCAGTAGATGAATGATTTACAAGAAGGAATCTTGTGTTAGTCAACAGCTACCTTTTGCTGTCTGACACAGAATTTAGGAAGGCATTTCTGCAACAGCTGAACCAGGCAGCATTCTCTGCTTTGGAAAACAAGAGGCAGAACCCAGGGTGTGAGGAGTTTGTGGAACACATGTCTGGTGCCACCTGTGGTGGTCTTGCTGGTGCCCATCCTGCTGCTGGATTTGACAGTTCTGTTGGGAGGCTGCATTGCTTCAAATCTGGAACAAAATCAGGGTTGCTCTGATACATGGCACGAATCTGCACCTCCAGATGAGAGGGGCTCTTGGATTCCTGCTGTGGTAGGTGTGTGCCATCCACAGTCCAGGTGGACAGTTATGGCAGCTGCCTGTAACTTAACAGGAGAGAGTTGCTGTGCTGTTTCAGTCACTGAATGAGACACTTGGAGTTTTTGGTCATGGGAGTGCTGAGGGAGGCTAAGATAGCATCAGCCAGTGTCACACTTCTGCTGCTTCTGATGTGCTGCAAGAAAAACCTTTGCTTTTGGCCTAATATGGTAGCAGATGCAGGAAAGCTGACCACAGGGGCAGCTATTGATCCCTAGGATGGTGCCCAAACTGAGTCACCCTCTGGCTCTGAGATTCCTCACCACTGAGACCTCATTGCTGATGAGGTGGGAGCACAGGATGCAGAGGATACTGTTACTTGGAGCAGCAGGGATTGAAATGCAGCAGTCTGGGGAACTTTGGCCATTCTAATGTGGCACTGGCAGGGAAGTGAGAAAGGAGGAACAAACATCTGCCCTGTCAGCCACTTAGTCTGGACACGCATTCCTGCTGTCTCCTACCCATCCTCTGTCCAGAGTCTGCATCAATGGTAGATAGCCTGGAGTAGGGCAGTTGTGTTATGTCTCCTGCTTGGGTGCTAAAGGAGCTCACACAGGGAGTAGCACAAAGGAGACCCAAAACTAGACTAGAGGAATCAGGTGAGGGTTCCTCTGCATTTGTCACATGCTTGCAAAAACTAGTTCAGAGAGCATCTGGCTACCAAAGGTCACATCATCCATTTAGCTAATAGTCACCAGTGAAGCAGAGACCCAGGCTGGGGGGCTGAGGCACAACCTTTCCAGCTTCCCTTCCCTGACATGGCAGAGAGAAGCACAGAATGGTCAGGGTCAGAAGGGACCTCAAGGATGGTCTAGTTTCAACCCCTCTGCCATGGGCGGGGAAGAAGGACTTGGAGGAGCTGTGTCTTTGCTCCTGGAAACCAGTGCCAAGTGGTGTCCCTCAGGGGTCAGTGCTGGCACCAGTGCTGTTTGACATCTTTGTCACTGCCATGGACAGAGGAATCAGTGCACCCTCAGCAAGTGTGCAGATGGCACCAAGCTGTGTGGCACAGTCACTTGCTAGAGGGCAGGGATCCATCCAGAGAGACCTGCACAGGCTGCAGAGCTGTGCCCAGGCCAACCTCAGGACATTCAACAAGGCCAAGTGTAAGGTCCTGCACCTGGGTAGGCACAATCCCAAGCACAACTCCAGGCTGGGTGGGGAATGGCTGATAGCAGCTCTGAGGAAAAGGACCTGGGGGTCTGGGTTGATGAAAAGCTCAACATGAGCCTGCAGTGTGAGTGCAGCCCAGACAGCAACTGTGTGCTGGGCTGCAGCAAGAGCAGTGTGGGCAGCAGGGCAAGGGAGGGGATTGTGCCCCTTTGCTCTGCTCTCCTCAGACCCCACCTGCAGTCCTGTGTGCAGTTCTGGAGCCCCCAGCACAGGAAGGACATGGAAGTGTTGGAGCCAGTCCAGAGGAGGCCACCAAGATGCTGAGAGGGCTGCAGCAGCTCTGCTGTGAGGACAGGCTGAGAGAGTTGGGGCTCTGCAGTCTGCAGAAGAGAAGGCTTCCAGGAGACCTTAGAGTAGCCTTCCAGTATCTGAAGGGGGCTACAGGAAGGCTGGGGAGGGACTATTGACAAGGTCTTGTAATGCCAGGACAAGGGGCAGTGGGTTTGAACTGGCAGAGGGGAGATTTAGACTGGATGTTAGGAGGAAGTTGTTTGCAGTGAGGGTGGTGAGACACTGGCACAGGTTGCCCATGGAGGTTGTGGCTGCTCCCTCCCTGGAGGTGTTCAAGGCCAGGTTGGAGGAGGCCTTGAGTGAGCTGTGCTAGTGGGAGGTGTCCCTGCCTATGGCAGGGGGTTGGAACTGGCTGATCCTTGAGGTCCCTTCCAACCATTCTATGATTTGCTGCTGTTACCTTAGGCTAAGGTATATAGAAGCAGCAGTGTGTGTGTGCTGGCTGGGCAGGCAGTGATGCTCTCCTCTCCTCTCCTTTCCTCTCCCTTGCAGCTGCTACAAGGACTACATGGAGGAGAAGAAGGAAATGTGCTGCCGAATGTTTGCCTCGCTCAGATCTTCTGACTGACCTGAAATGAAGGTAATCAATTTATGTGGAAAAGGCTGAGGTCTCCCAGAACCTCTGCCAGGTCTGGGTTGTTTTCAGGTGGGGAACCTACTTCTCTTCTTCATAGGAGGATTCTGGGGGACAAAATGTAAGGAAGGGAAGGGTTCAGAGTGTTGGGGTGAAAGGTTGTTGTGCTGTCTGCATGGAGAATCTTTGCTGTGAGGGGAGCTGGTGTGGGACAGGAACCTGCAACTGGCAGCACTTGGGTAAGTTTTTGGGTTTGTTGTTTCCTTTGCTGCTTTTCTCAGCTATTCCTTGTCAGAGCCAGGGGGAAAAAATAGCTGTGGAGTCTTGTTTCTCTGCCAATTAAAAGAAACCAAACCAACACAAAAAAAAATAATAATTTAGTTCCTGTCAAACTTAAGAATTGGATTTCCTCCTCCCCTCCAGCACTTCTGTCTGGAGCTGTTGGAATGCCTCACTTCAGAAAAATCTAAATATTTTATTTCAGGGTTGTTTTGGTTTTGTGTTTTGGGTTGGTTGGTTTTGGTTTTTTTTTTCTTTTAATATTAAAAAACCTGTTTGTATAGAAAATTTCAAATAGATGGTTTGGGCTCTCTTTTTTTTTTTTTTAAAGCCTTAAATCTTCTAGCAAAATTGAC
>VWZE01016571.1:0-26739 GCA_013396675.1 Eubucco bourcierii | reverse complement strand
AATTAATTTTTTTTTTTTTTTTTTTTTTTTTTTTTTTTTTTTTTTTTTTTTTTTTTTTTTTTTGTCAAAACCTTCTGAGGGGGTGTTAGGGGGAGTGGAAATCTTCAGTGGTCTCTTGCCTCAGGGTAGACCCTAGGGAAAGAGTTGCAGAAAATGACAGCAGCCTTCTGTCAGGAAGCAGCCCCAGCTTGGGGCTGTCAGGAGTTTGCTGCTGGTCTCTCTTGTGCAATACAGGCAGCACTACTCCTGCTTGTAGGAAATGAGGGTTGGCAGCCTTTCCAGCAGCAGCAGAGGGAGTGCAGGCTGCAGGATTGGTGGTTAAAGGTTGGCTCTTTTGTCTGTGCTTGTGAGGAAGCTCAGGTAGCATTTGAGGAAGAGGTTTGGTTGAATGGCTGCTTCCTAAAGCAGCCCAACCCTCTTCTGGCTGGACATGCCCTCCTTGCTGGAGTCTTCACCCCTCTGGCTGAGCTGGGCATGTTGATAATTGCTTGGAACACACATTCTGCCCTGGGTTCAGGATGAGACTGATCCCAGCTGTTAGCAGGTGCCCACCCCTGGGCAAGCAGCTGTGAAAAAGGGATTTAAGACTGTCAAGTGGCTCAGGAAGTCTGAGCTCTGGACTTGGCAAGGAGGCTCTGAGTCTCCACTTATAGAATCATAGAATGGTAAGGTTGGAAGGAACCTCAAGGATCAGCCAGTTCCAACCCCCTGCCATAGGCAGGGACACCTCCCACCAGCACAGGTCACTCAAGGCCTCCTCCAACCTGGCCTTGAACACCTTCAGGGAGGGAGCAGCCACAACCTCCCTGGGCAACCTGTGCCAGTGTCTCACCACCCTCACTGCAAACAACTTCCTTCTAACATCCAGTCTAAATCTCCCCTCTGCCAGCTCAAACCCATTGCCCCTTGTCCTGGCATTCCAAGCCCTTGTCAATAGTCCCTCCCCAGCCTTCCTGTAGCCCCCTTCAGATCCTGGAAGGCTACTCTAAGGTCTCCTGGAAGCCTTCCCTTCTGCAGGCTGCAGAGCCCCAACTCTCTCAGCTTGTCCTCACAGCAGAGCTGCTGCAGCCCTCTGATCATCTTTGTGACCCTCCTCTGGACCCACTCCAACAGTTCCGTGTCCTTCCTGTGCTGAGGGCTCCAGAATTGCACACAGTACCTGTGGGACTTGGGTCTTGTGTCTTTAGTACACAGTGGTGCCTGACCTGTTGATCTGTACATCACCTGGCTCTGATTTCTGGTGGAAGCTCTGAACTGATGTGGTCATCTGCTGGGTCCCCAGACTGCCCTTCCACTGGTAAGGTTATGTGACCTCTTGTTTCCCAGCAAGCAGCTTGGCAAGATGCTGATTTGCACACTGATGGCACAGTAAGTAAAGCAGTGCCTGCAGTTAGTGGAGACTGAGAAGGGCAAAGGGGAAAAGAGAGACCTCTGCTGAAAGCAAGCTTAAAGATTGGGCTGAACTACCAGCCAGAGTTTCTTCACTGACTGCAGATGTGCTGAGCTCTCCTGGAGTTCTCCCACCTTACACAGCTGATGGACAGCTGGCAACACAAAGACTTCTGACCTCCTTTGAAGTTGGTCTTGGTTACAGTATTAAAAATAAAACTAAGTCTTCCAGACAAACAGAAACCACTGTGACCTACACAAGAATCTGCTGTTAACTCATTGCTGGAGGAGGTTCTTGCAGGGCAGAGCTTCTTGCTGGCTGGAGGTTGGTTTGCTGCTGCATCATCTTGCTTTAAATCTTCATTACATATGCAAAGAGGAGCAAAGCAGTTCCAGCTGCAGCTCCTGCTCTCTATCAAAGGCACTGCTAATTAGGCAGACTTGAGGCAGAATATCCTCAGGTGTTTTCTGATGACTTTGTACAAGTTGAGTTGAGGGCACAAACTGAGCTGGGTCGGTCTGGCAGCCTGCTTCACCCTTTCTGTTTGCACTGAGGGAGGAGGTGGCCTCTGGACACTGCCTGTAGCTCATGTTTAATGATCCAGTGGAATCACAACAGTTATGGAGGCTTCCAGTGTACCAACTGGCAGGTGCTTGTGAAGTGGTGACCTGAGCTGTTGCCCATCTTGCCAGCTGAATGACCTGCAGCTGTAGTTGGGGCATTTTCTCCCTCCTGAAACACTGCAGCATCCATCCCCTGCTCCAGAATTCCTTTCCAGTTGAGTTTGCTCTCCCTTTTGGTGAGTTCTGCAGTGGTTGCTCTGTTACAGACACTTCATTTTCTGTACTAAATGATCCTGAGCTGTGTTGTGCTTGCACAGTGATACCCAAACCCACACACTTCAGTAACTCCACTCCTGCATCCCAGCTCCTCCAATTGCACCAAAAGAACATCTTTCTCAGAAGACTTCCTTCTGTTTTAATGGAATTTCAGATCAGAATGAATCTCTTTAGTGAAATGCAAGGCCACTGCTGATGCTTCCTGGAGGAATTTGGAAATTTCAGGGGGAGAAACAGAAGCACAGGAACTTTATTAAATCCATCCTGCTGCTGTTCCTTGCAAATGCAGTGGCTTGGGTTCGGGTTAGTTGCCTGCCTTTGTCCATTGTGTGCTGCAGATGTGTTGAACCAGGTTATCTGGGATGGGAACAGCTGAAAGTCATCCTCTGTCTTCTAAACTGCAGGATGGATGGACTGAGGAGTTCTGGATTATTGGAATTTTTGCTCTTTCTTGTTTGAAAGACCCAACAGGAAGGGGAAAAAAAAAAAAAAAAGACTTTCTTATCATTGTATTGCTGTAGTCCTTCATGATAAGAGAATTGAATCATGAGGAGTGGCAACAAATTGAAATGATCTGAATTCTAGGACAGGCTCCTCGATGATGGTTTCATCCCAGAAAGTCTCTGAGCTTGTTTCTTACAGGTGAGCCAAAGATGAAAGTTTACCTCTATTGTGTCTCTCAGCTCAATGCACAGGAGAAGTGGTCCCAGTAGCTGAGAGCACACAGGGAAGTGTTCCAGTGCAAGCAAACAGTGCTGAAGTCATGGCAGGAAACTGGAACTCAGAGGTCAAACTGGAGATTGCTCCCAACAGCAGGGTCTAGCAATTCTGAAGCCATTAACTGCTGAGAGTTGGCTGCAGAGCTGAGGCTGTGTCACCAGGTAGAAGTGACTGTAATTAGCCTTTAGATCAGCAGTGGTTGCCAGTTAAATGACCTAATCAGCTAAAAGAGACTTGCAAATAAACTGAGAAGTTCTGTGCATAACACACTCAAACCTCCTGCCTTGGGAAGGCTCCAGATGAGGAGTAAACATCTTCCTCTCTCCTTTCTTGCTCTCCCTTATTACTGAGCACATCTAAAATGTACCTCCTGCTGGTACTGTCCCTACCCACTGCTTTAAACTGAACAACAGAGAAGCAGCAATTTCCCTTCCTTAGAATATGCAAATGATTGTACCACTGAGATGTCCTGTGCTGTGAAATTGGGAGCTCTGCTTTATGCTGAGCATGACTGGAGTGAGGGGGAAAGCTTGAAGGATGACTTAATTAAGCATTCTCCTTGCTAAGCAGGGGAAGGAGGGAAGCCTTAATAAGGTGGTTGGGTTTTTATCTTATTCCACAGTCTCCATTTGGTTCAGATGAAGCTGCAAATGTTAAGTGACTCACACGGTGGGCTGCAGGGTGAGGTGGGCTGCAGGTAAGATGCTTTCCTGATCATCAGAGGGTGCTGGTCAAGGTCTTGTGAGACCTGAGCTTGTGAAGCTTTGTGCTTCAGCAGAGTGGAAACGCTGACAGACTTTGGGAGAGTTTAAAATGCTCTGTCTGGGCATTTGTAGCATTTGTATTAGCATCTGGAATAGCTGTGGTGCTGCAGAGCCAGCTTGGGTTAACAGAAATAAGTGCTAAGTGCCCTTGAGAAAGTGTTCATTGTGGTTCTGGAAAATCCTCCTCTGCTTGGTGTCTGCCAAGCATCACTCACCAAGTGCAGCTCCATTGTGGGGTGTCCTTGCCATCAGCAGTGACACAGAGCAGCTGATGGGGTCTGGGGGGGCTACCTCACTGCTGGAGCAGCAGCAGGGCATCATTCCCTGTGTGTGACAGTGGCAACAGCACTTTTGTGAGACCGTTTTTGTGGCTGTCAGCACCCAGGGGTAGGAGATCCTATGGAGGGCTTCAGGTTTGGGAAATGTTGCTTTCAGAAAAGCTTTTTGCTGGCTGTGCTGTGAGTTGGGCTGCAGAGCTGCAGTTGTTTGCAGTAAGGGCAGGCATAACCTTCCCATGCTTCTCCCACTCCCCACCCAGCTTTATCAGGGACCTGCTGATGTGCCAGAATGCTGAGCATTATTGACAGGGAAGTTATCTGAGCTCTTGAAGGACTGGGAGCTGCTGTGAGGGTCAGTTTCCACCCAGACTTTCTGGATGAAGCCCTTTGAGTCAGAAGTGTGTGTTGAACAGTTCATCCCTCCTTTCACCTTCCCATAATTGCCCCTCTTGTGCAACCTCTTGCCCTCTGAACAAGTCATTTGGGGCTTAAAAGTGCTCGGGAGGAAGCTGTGCTCTTGCATTGCTGCGTTTTGCTGTAGGTACCAGTGTCCTGTCACAGAGCTGAGCAGACCTGACAGATCCTTCTTCAGTCATCTCAGATCCAGGCTGGGAGTGTCATGTCATCAGCATCCAAGGGTTTGGGAGCTGTGAAAGATCTCTGGAGAGTTGATCCTGCCACTGAGCTGTCTGTCGAGCACACAGCCAGGGCTTGGAACTCCCTCTGCAGCCTTTGCAGAGCTGAGGCCTGTGCCAAATTGATTTGCAAAAAAAAAAAAAGAAAGAAAAAAGGCAAACCCAAACATCTTGAGGGGGGAAAAAAAAGCCTGAAAGTGATGATCTTAGAAGGGCAGCAAAGCTGGTAAAGGGTCTGGAGAACAGGCCTTGTGAGGAGTAGCTGAGGGAACTGGAGTCATTTAGTCTGGAGAAGAGGAGGCTGAGGGGAGACCTCACTGCTCTCTACAGGTTCCTTTAAGGAGGTTGCAGTGAGGTGGAGGTTGGTCTCTTCTCAGGTGATAGGATGAGAGGAAATCATAGAATCATAGACTGGTAAGGTTGGAAGGGACCTCAAAGATCATCCAACCCCCTGCCATAGGCAGGGACACCTCCCACTGGCACAGGTCACTCAAGGCCTCATCCAACCTGGCTTTGAACACCTCCACGGAGGGAGCAGCCACAACCTCCCTGGGCAACCTGTGCCAGTGTCTTACCAAATTCAAATGGGCTGAAATTGTGCCAGGGGAAGTTTAGATTGGAGATTAGGAAAAAATTCTTTTCCTACAAGAGTGATTTGGCATTGGAACAGGCTGCCCAGGGAGGTGGTGGAGTCACCAACCCTGGAGGTGTTCAGGAAATGTGTGGATGTGGCACTTGGGGCCATAATGTAATGGCCATGGTGGGGTTAGGTTGATGGTTGAACTCAGTGATCTTGGAGGATTTTTTTCCAATCAAAATTCTGTAATTCTATGGTCTTCAAATGGCAGTGGCAGCTCACAGCACTTGGTTGTATAAACAATTAGGAGCACATCTGCTCCCTGCACCTTCACCTGTTGATCTGGACATTGGTCAGCTGTGATGGGGCAGCAGAGCCTCCTCAAGCATTCTGAGTGGGGAGCCTCTGAGTGTCTGCATGCTTCCATGCTCTGAAGATAGGCTTCCCAGTCATTTTGGCCACAAAAGTGAGCCCACTTGAAGCACTACCAGCTGGGCATCCCCACACAGCACGTTGGGGAGAGAGAGATGAGGCTGCAGCAGAAGCGTTTCGGTAGATAGCAGGTAAGTGGTGCCCTAATTAGGTAACTTTCTGCAGGCATGTGGCATGCTCAGAGACAGGCTCCCTGGGATGGAGATAGCCTCTAGTAGCTGTCCAGATAAAACCACCCTAGCCTGGCATTGTAAGTAGCTGTTTCTGCTCCTCTCAGGGGGGATTGCCCAGCACACCTCGTTATCAGCTGGCTGATAGCACCCTGCCTGCCGCTGGGCTTTCTTCCTGCCACTCAGAGGAGCTTCAGCCTGTCAGGAGCTTCCTGTGGGGTCCACGTGGTGCTTTTCAGAAGGAGTTTGTTCACCTCTCAGTAGTGGTGCTCCAGGCTGTCATTCCAGTCTGGCAGTTCCTTTGGGACTTGGTGGGGTTTGAGTGAAGAGCACTTCTTGGGCAGTCACTGTTCAAGGAGGTTTTTAGCTCCTTTGCTGATCTGTGCACATAACATCTACTTGTGTGAGCTGTGGTGCAAGGTGTACTGCATCCTTCTGACTAGGAACTCCAAGCTTCCCTTCCACTGCTCTGCATGGTCAGTGAGAATCCTGTTGGCTTTGAGCAGAAGTGTTGAGAAGAAGCCCTCCTGCCTCCCACAGGAGGCTTCATTTCTCTGTGCTTTAAAGGGGTGTAAAAGTCAGGCCAACCTTCCAGGCTGTCTCCTCCACAAAGCTGACTTCCTGAGGAGTGTTCTGCTCACTGCAGGTTACCTCTGCAGTGCTTTGGGGAGCTGCTGTTTCACAGCATGGCTGTGGTGAGGGCCACACTGGCAGGAGCTGGGCATGCTTCTTACTCTCCGCTTTCCTCATCCTTCAGCATCAACTTCTTATCCGCTGTCTTTGGTGCCTACATGAAACTTCCCTGTAGGGAAGGGGGGAGATGGGGAAGAGGCAGCAACAGTTCTCCATGCACAAAAGGAGCTTAAACCAATTTTCAAGGCTTAGTTAAACATTAACTGTTAATTATGGCTTTAATGCAGAGTAAAGGTGAGTGTGATTATAAGTGCCCTGTGACCTGGCATGCTGCTTACTGTAAATTGACGATTGACTCCCTGGGCCTTCTGAAGCTGGAATTAAAATAGCTGGTACCAACCAGACTCCTGTCTGAACTTCAAAGCAAGCCTGTGCCTTGCTGGTTTTCGTGGCTGAGCTGCTGCCAACCTGCTGTTAAGGGAAGGAAACAAATATTGGAGCAGAGTCCTGGTTGGAGCGCGCCGCTCTACGTGCGGGAGCAACGGAGGCTTTGAACGCCAGCCAGCTCTCTGCGTCTTCTGGGCCCTGTGCTTCCCCTCCACTTCTCTTTTGATTGTGTAGCCATTAGGTAGAAATGAAAGAGATGAACTGATCAAACACTCCTTGCAATGGCTTTAGGGTTTCAGTTTGAATATTTTTATTTTTGTTTTAATTAGCTCCATGTAAAGACTCCGTTACTTCAAACGGCAGCCGCGAAGGCAGAGGACTCACAGTTCGAGCCTTTGTTTTTTTTATGGTGCACAAGAAGTCTCAGTAAGCTGGAGCTAAGACACCCCCAAACCACATCTAGCAGCCAGTGGAAACATCAAGTGATTAGCTTTTTAAGTATGCCTGTGGGGGACACCTAAAAGGAAGTGCTGTGTGGGGATAATGTTAGACTGACAAGCAGCAGAGCAGAAATCAGTTGCGTTTTAGCAGGAGCAACGATGCTTTCCTCTAATAACCCCAGAACACTCCAGCAGCACAGCAAGGAGAACTTTTTTTTTTTTTTCTTTCAGTTTAGAAACCTCTGTCTCTTGTCCTGGTTGAGAAATCCATTGCTCTAGTTCACAGCTGAAAGTTTTAAGCATTGTCTATCCAGAGATAGACAATTCATTTTCAAAGGGATGAGAGAAGCTGAACTCTCCTCCGGTAGTTTTCCTTCTTTAGAGACTTCCTCTCCCTGTTGTCCTGGTTGGGGGAGATCTCAGGAAGTGCTACCAGCCTGAGGCTGCCTGAGTGTCCTGCTGTACAATTCCTACATTCACAGAATGGCTTAGCTTGGAAGGGACCTTAAAGCTCATCCAGTTCCAACCTCCTTGGCATGGACCGGGACACCTCTCACTAGCCCAGGTTGCTCAAGACCTCATCCAGCCTGGCCTTGAACACCTCCAGGGAGGGGACATCCACAGCTTCCCTGGGCAACCTGTGCCAGTGTCTCACCACTCTCACTGTAAGGAATTTCTTCCTAATCTCCAACCTAAATCTGCCCTCCTCAAGATTCAGTCCACTGCCTCTTGTCCTGTCACAAGAAGCCCTTGTAAAAGGTTCCTTCCTCAGCTTTCTTGTAGCCCTCTGCAGGTGCTGGAAGGCTGCTCTGAGGTCCCCCTGGAGCTTGCTTTTCTCCAGGCTGCACAACCCCAACTCTCTCAGCCTGTCCCCATAGGGAGCTGCTGTTCACCCCCGGTTTGGGAAGGTTTGGCAGTAGAAGGTGGCCTGTTAAATAAGACTGGGACATGGGGTTTTGTGAGTCTGAGTGAGCCAGGACATGGCCTGTGACCTTGAATCCTAGTTTGTGCCAGGCTGGAAGCCTTTCCCCACGTGTTTCTGGCAATCTTGAAAGCTGCCTGACTGCTTTTGTGCCTTTATTGTCCCCAGCCTTAAACTGGGGGGCAGCCCTTGAGAAGAGGCACATTGTCCTGAATCAGACTCTTGGTTTCTCAGGCAGGGTGGCACTTGAGTCACGGGTTCTGTGTGCCTCTGAGCATACAGACTGACTAAAAACCAGCTGCTTCAGGGTCACTGAAGGAAGATGAGTAATCAGGTCACCCCCAGAGCCAGCCCTGCTCTGAGCAGGAGGTTAGACTAGAGAGACCTACTGATGTTCCTTGCAGCCCTAATTATCCTGTGATCCCGTGGTGCCTTTCAAGGCTCTCTAATGAATGAGGTGTGGAATTTTTGAGCATCATGTGATGCTTCATCTTCTCATCCTTTAGTCTGTAAAGCTCTGTTTTCCTCACAATTGCAGCTTGCTTTTTTTTTTTTTTTTTCTTTTGCCTTCTGGTTAGCAGGCTGTAAGTCGATACCCCCCTAAGGAGCAGGCTTTCCCCATCCTGCTACTAGGAATTTCATTTGTCTTTGCTCTCCAGGGCAGCAGAGTGAGCTGAGCAAGCTGTAGTGGCTACAGCTGCTGAAAGAGCATCAAAAACTGGGCCGGGGCTGCTGATACTGTTGAGCTGAGAGGAGATAGGGCACCTTCTGAACACATCCTCAGAGCTGCTGTAGGAGACAGATAATGGCTTAGCTCGTGGAGAGGTTTGCAAGGATTTATCTGATTCTCTGCCTTCTGCTGTTCCATCCTATGGATGCTGGAGGGGCAGGGCTGACTTTTCAGCAGCATTTCAGTGCAGCACGAAGGCAGCCCCCTCTGTGTCAGTATCCCTCCATGAGTTATCTCAGAGGTGTCAGTTGCAGCAGCGCTGTGAGCAGGGAGACGCTGAAATACGTTAACAGGCACATCAGCAAGCAGCACGAATGTGTGTGCTGAGTGCTTTATCCCAGGTGCTCGATGGCTTTGGGGACAAGAGGGAGCTCCACATTATGCCTGTGTGCTGCACAGCTCCCCTGCAGGTCTTGCAGTGTTAAACTAGGACTTGAAAACAAACTCCCAACGGCTTGCAAGGGGCAAGGAGGAGAAGGTGCTGGTTGTATCTGTGGGTGGAGAGGCTGAGGGAGAGCATGGGTGGGAGAAGCACTGAAGGAACAGGCAAGCCTTTGGCAGCAAGGTCAGTGTAGCCATGCAGAAGGGGAGGCAATCCAAGTCCTGATCAGTGACCCAAGAGGTTCCCCTTTGAAATACAGAGTGTGGGAGGGACATAAATGATAGCTTAGAAGAGTTCTGGTTTAGATCCAGAGAAACCTGACCCTGCGCCGAGGTACTGGGTTCCTTCTGGTGGCTCTGCTCTTGTGACCCTGAGGAGGGGGAGTCATGGCTGGGAGGGCTGCTGATGAGAGAGAGGCTTTGCAGGGTGCAGAATTTGTCACCTTCTTGGTGTGTGCCAGGACTCCAACCAGTGAGGACCCAGCTGCAGGTGAGAGTGATGGGGCAGGGGCAGCTAACCCAGGACATGGTGCTGGGAGGCCTTGGAGGTCCATTGCTGGTGCCACAGTGGTGTGCCCAGGCCTCTTGGTGCTCATGCCCCACAAATGGCATGGAGGGTTGGGCAAGAGGGGAGGATGGGAGCCAGTGAACGTGGTGAGAAGTGGCAGGTGAGGAGACTCTTCTAGGAGCCACAGGACTGTCTCCCAAAAGCAAAGAGCCAGCATCCAGGCACTGCTTTTCCCAGAACTGGGTTGGGAAAGCACAAAGGATGGGTAGCATGGATAACCCCACGCAGGCAAGGTGGCCTGGAGGGTGCTCTTAGAGTTTCTTTGAGGTGGTCTTGATAGTTTTGATGCTCATTTTTGTCCAAGCCCTGTGTGAAGTCAAATGAATGTTATGAGGATTTCACTGCTCCTGCTCCTCTCCTGCTGATCTGCAGAATTCTGGGTGTTGCTTTCAGAGGCACTGCAGCTGTGTGCTAAAATGAACTCAAATGTGCAGGTGATCCCTGTGGGACACTGACTGTGCTGTTTTGTTTCCCTAGGACCTTGCCAGCTGAGGAGAAGAGTGGGTCCTGGACAGGAAGATGACCTACCTCTGGGCATTTGGAGATCTCAGCATCCCCTCTGTTTGGGAAGAGGGGCAAGAGCACTGTTCCTGTTCTGAGGCTGGGGAGGTCCTGTGGAAGTTGTGCTCACACACAACCTGGTTTATCCTGAAGTTGCTTTGGTTTGCTGTATTGTTGCTGTTCCCAGAAGGGAGCCCAGTAGTGCTGTAACAGAGGGAGGTGTTCCCCCTCTCCTCCCCTCCACACTCTTTGTAGAAAAACTTCCCTCCCATCCTACCTCTTGCAGGTTCTGAACTGCCTTTAGGGAATCTGTGACCAGCAGGAGGATGCCATGGAGGTTTGCAGTGTTTGTTCTGGGTGTTCTTTACAAAACTGTTTGATTTTTTTTGTTCTGAGAAAATAAACCAACCTGAGAACTAACACTGGTGGGACTTGTGCCAATTAATTGTGCAAGAGTGATTATTGTCTCTCTCTCTCTCTCTCTCTCTCTCTCTCTCTCTCTCTCTCTCTCTCTTCCTCTCTCTTCCAGTGTTAAGGAGCTGGAATTTGGGTCTGTTTCATTGCTCTGTGGCTAGCTCCATGTTGTGCTCTCTGTTTTGGCTGAATGGTGATGCTGAATTTCAAATTACTTAACACCAGCTGATCCCCTGCAGACATTGCTGCCTCCTAGCTTCAGCCAAGTTGCTTTCCTCCTTCAAGTTGCTTTGCTCCTTCCTGAAGCCAAATCCACTCTTTTGTCTATCTCTGAACATTCACCTTTGTGGCATGGCTGAGATTGAATAAGCACAAAATCAAACACTTCTTAGTGAGGCAGGGGCAGGTAAATGCAAAATGAGCAAGAGGCCATAAAGGAAGAGGAGGAGGAACCTGGTAACATGAAACAATGTTTTGCTGGTGTTTGTGCTGCCCATGTTTGACTAGGATGGAGAATGTCTTCTAAACATGATTCAGTGCCTTGTTGTTGACTTGCTGGGCAGGGAGGGTTGCCTGTGGTCACTCTGTGATCCAAGGTGGCCCCTTGCCAGGAGAGAAATGTCTGAAGCATTCTTGTTCTGCCAGCATCTTTATGGCTGCTGGATTCCTTACCACCATGCTCTGACAGTGCCTTAAAATAAAATGCCCTCTGGGTTGGATGACCTAGAGAGGAAGGGTGGAAATAAAGAGAGAAAAGATAACCAACTTTGGGCTGGCAGCACCTTGCAAGCACACTTTTGGACCTTGCTGCTTGTCTGCTTGTTCTGGTTTTCTGTGCTTGTCCTGCTTTGAACTAGAACACAAATTCTGCTGTGATTTTTACTTTCCAGCTCAGTCTCTTACAAGTAAGTGTCTCCTCTTGACCCCTGGCAGTGCTTTTGGGCAAAGAGTGGCTTGGCCTTTAAGAGGAGATCAAATCCTGTTGTGCTGCTTAGTCTGAAGAAGGAGACTTAAAAGAAGTGCAGGGTTTGAGTTCTGTCATCTGCCTCCTAAGAACAGTTCAGGTCTTGCAATGCCAGGACAAGGGGCAATGGGTTTGAACTGGCAGAGGGGAGATTGAAAGTGGAGGTGAGGAGGAAGTTGTTTGCAGTGAGGGTGGTGAGACACTGGCACAGGTTGCCCAGGGAGGTTGTGGCTGCTCCCTCCCTGGAGTTGTTCAAGGCCAGGTTGGATGAGCCTTGAGTGACCTGTGCTAGTGGGAGGTGTCCCTGCCTATGGCAGGGGGTTGGGACTGGATGATCCTTGAGGTCCCTTCCAACCTAAACCGTTCTATTCTAACTAACTTTTTTCCACATCTGTGTTTTGGGGTTTTTGGTTTTGTTTTTTTTTTTTATTTTCCCCAGAAAATTCCAAGAGCCTTCCTGAAAGGAAGAAATGGAAGTTGTGTGGTAGTAATTCCTAGCTGTGCTGTGTCCTGGTGAGCATCATGCAGCAGCAGCACACCTGGAGGGCATGTGTTGGCTGGAAGGCTGTCAGTGAGACTTTGAGCTGAACCAGCAGCTCCATTCACCCCAGTGAAAAGCTCAGGAGCTTGGGCTTTCAAGTGTCACAAATTGTTAGGGGTTGGAAGGGACCTGGAAAGATTGAGTCCAAACTCCCTGGCAGAGCAGGAGCACCTAGAGCAGGTCACACAGGAACTCATTCAAAATCTGCCTGGATGTTTCCAGAGGAGGAGAATCCACAGTCTCTCTGGGCAGCCTGTTCCAGGGTTCTGTCACCTTCACAGTGAAAATGTTTTTCCTTCTGTTCCCATGGAACCTCCTCTCTTCCAGCTTGCACCCACTGCCCCATTTCCTGTCATTGGACACCACTGAGCAGAGCCTGGCTCTGTCCTCCCAATTGTGCTCTGCCCATCTTTATGAACGTGAAGGAGGTCACCCCTCGGGCCCCTTGAAGCTAAAGAGTCCCAGATTCCCTCAGGCTGTTCCACGCTCTCCATCTTTGTGGCTCTGGGCTGGACCTTCAAGCAGTTCTCTGAGGTCCTTCTTGAATGAGGGGCCCAGAACCGGGCACACTATTCCAGATGCAGCCGCTTGTCCTGGTTCCTTGCGGTTGGATTTTGAGGCTTTCCCAGCTGTCCTGCCTTGCTCTGCTCCAGGAGGGCATTAGCAGCATCCCCGCGGCGGTGCCAGCTGGGCAGCAGGCGGTGGGTGCCTGCCGAGGGAGGACACTAGATGGCAATGCCGCCCTGGCAATGCTTTGCCAAAGGCCGAGTGGTTCAGGGCTGCCTTTCCCATGGGCTTTAGCTCCGGAGCGTGGCCTCTGCCTGGACGAAGCGTTCGTGGCGCCCTTTGAGCCGAGGCTGCTGCCTCTGCCCTGCCGGGAGCGGAGCACTTTGCGCTTCCTGCCCGCTGGGCTCAGAGCTGCAGAGCCACAGCCACGGCCGAGTGCGGAGCAGGACACAGCTGTGCCTTCCACCGAGCCTCCTCGGCCTCTGACGTGGGGCAGGCTGGCATTTCTCTGGCAGCCTTTGGAGGGGAGCAAGCGCAGGATGGAAACTTGGCTCATCCCTGCCCGTCGGTGACCTTTGAAACGCCGGGGCCGCTGCTCTCCAGCTGCGGGGATGAAACTCACCCTGCAAGGCTTCCTGGCTGCCAGATCTGACATGGAGCAAGGGTTGTGAGCCTGGTGGCTCGCTGGGGCACGGCAAGGAGCTGTGTCAGTCTCTGGAAGGTCTGCTCCCATCACCGGCTGCCAGCAGCTCCTGCTGCCGGCACAGCAATTGCCCTTCCCGGAGCTGCCCTCCAGCCCGGGCTGCTAACTTGGGTTTGACCTAGAGTCTGTTTTCTTGGTGAGGGCCAGGTCAGTGCTGCTTGAGAGGCTTCCCATGCTCAGCTAGACTTGGCTGAAGTGCTTTTTTCCATTTTTCTTTACCAAATACTGGCCAAAATTTGCTTTTCTGCTTTATTTTATTTTATTTTTACTAAAGGAAGAAATGCAAACTTCAGCTTGGGGGCAAAATCAAGGATGCATTTGGACCTTGACTCGACTTGTTTTCTGTTTGAATGCCCTTGAGCAGAACAGACAAAACCCTCTCCAGAGCACCACACTTGTTCCTTGTTAATCATCAAGCACAAACCTTTAAATCAGAAGTTTGCTGATGGAATATTTGGGGGGGGGGTTGACCAAAATGTTCCTTCCTTCCTCCTCCCATTAAACAGTTTGTCAAGCACCTTTCAGTGTGTTCCCTGGGGAAGCTATTCCAAAGGTTGCTTACAGCTCAGCACTGATCTTGTCTTTCCACTTTGGGTTTATCAAATGCCAGCTTGCAGCTCCTGAGCTCTGCTGAGCCTTTGCTCAACTGAAATATGTTCTGATCTCAGGTGATGCTTTCCCAGCATGTGGGTGTTGAACCACAGCCCGAGGGGTTGTGGACCCTCAGCCCCTTGGATTGAGAAAGTCTGTGTGAAGTGTGAGTCACAGCCCTTGCATGTCACCTTTGGGTGCTTCTCTGTGTTGGAGCAGGTCCAGAGGAGGCCACCAAGATGCTCAGAGGGCTGCAGCAGGTCTGCTGTGAGGACAGGCTGAGAGAGTTGGGGCTCTGCAGTCTAGAGAAGAGAAGGCTTCCAGGAGACCTTAGAGTAGCCTTCCAGGATCTGAAGGGGGCTACAGGAAGGCTGGGGAGGGACTATTGACAAGGTCTTGCAATGACAGGACAAGGGGCAATGGGTTTGAACTGGCAGGGGGAAGATTTAGACTGGATGTTAGGAGGAAGTTGTTTGCAGTGAGGGTGGTGAGACACTGGCACAGGTTGCCCAGGGAGGTTGTGGCTGCTCCCTGCCTGGAGGTGTTCAAGGCCAGGTTGGAGGAGGCCTTGAGTGACCTGTGCTAGTGGGAGGTGTCCCTGCCTATGGCAGGGGGTTGGAACTGGCTGATCCTCGAGGTCCCTTCCAACCTTCCCATTCTATGATCCATAGGTCAGGTCTCCCAGCTTGTGGCTATCCCCTTGCAGCCCTCCTGCTCCATGCTGGTGAGCCCCTAGGGGACAGGCTGAGGGCAACAAGACCCCATTTGGGGTCTGTCCCCTGTGGAGGCAGCTGATGCAGAAGCCCTGGAGGACATTGATGGATACTGATGTTCCCACCACGTTTTGGGCTGCGTTTTGGTAGAGGTAAGAGTAGGCTGAGGTCCTTGGCAGGTAGCCACATGGGATGGCAGAGCCAAAGGTGGGGTGAAGTGTCCAGGGCACAGGGGATCCCCTCATTGGGGATGGATATGCTGGAAGAGCCTCCAGGTTTTGGCACCTCCTCTGATGTCTGAGCTCAGCCCTGTGAGCTGGTCACAAATCCTCTCCTGGCAGAGGGGAGGTGCAGCTCTCAGCCCCCTAAACCTTCACATGATGTGTGGGGCAGCCAAGCTCAGCACCCTTCACCACCAGGAGCAATCCTGATGGTCCCTTGAGCTGGGTGCTTGGGGGCTCCTGCCACCCACTGTGTCCCTTGGCACAGACCAGAGGAGAAGCAGAACCAGCCTCAGCAGGCAGAGCCTGAGGACCCCCCTGCCATGGTTCTGGAGCCCCTTGCCTCCCCCGGGCACCCCATTCCCTCTCGCAGGGACCGCCTGGCGTGGGGACAGGGCACTCAGTCATGCCTTTTGATTTCGATGGCTGGTTCTGAAAGTCAAAGAGCAGAAACCCCTTGGTGCCACCAGCCATGGCAGGGCCCAGCTGGGCACTGAACTCTCCAGCTCCTTCATGCTGCACTCCCCTGCCCCCTCGTTTGTGTTGGCACCGGGCAGCGACCGAAGCCGCTTTAATTGGCAGTTGTGTTTGTGGCCAGGGTGTTATGAAAAGGTTTTCTGTCTCCCTCTCTAAGTTCCCCTGAATATGTTTTCACTCTTAATATAATATTCACTTCATTATTAGCTGAAAGAGGCTCTTTTCAGAGAGGGGGTTGGTTTTGGGGGTTGGGTTTTTTTTTTTTTTCCCCCCTCCCTCCCCTTCTTCCCAAAATACATTAAACAACCTCTTCCCACAGCGCTGCACTGAGGGCTGGGATTGTCTGCTGGAGGGGCAGGCAGAAACCGGCTGGTGAATGGGATTGAGACACAAATTCCTTTCTTCCAGTGCCTCCAGCACTGCCAGCAGCCGGCGTGAGCGGCCTCGGGTGATGGAGGAGGTGGCCACGGCTCATGGGGCAGCCGTGGAATGGCTTCAGGGAGAAGGGACCTCAAAGATCATCCAGTTCCAACTCCCCTGCCGCAGGTAGGGACCCCTCCCACCAGACCAGGTTGCTGAAGGCCTCCTCCAGCCTGGTCGTGAACAATTCCAGGGATGAGCACCCACAACTGTTCTGGTGTTCACCACCCTCATAGTAAAGGGCTTCTTCCTTAATGTCCAACATCTACCCTGCTCTAGTTTAAAGCCATTGCCTCTTGTCCTGGCACCACAAGTCCTTCTAAAAAGTCCCTCCCCAGCTTTCCTGTACCCCACTCCAGGTACTAGAAAACTGCTAAAATTCTCCCTGGAGCCCTCTCTTCTCCAGGCTGAACAGAGCCAGCTCTCAGCCTGACCTTGTAGAAGAGGTGCTCCAGCCCTCTGATCACCTCTGTGACCCTCCTCTGGACCCTCTCCAACAATTCCATCTCCTCCTTGTGTTAGGGGGCTCCAGAGCTGGATGCAGCACTCCAGGTGGGGTCTCACAAAAGCAGAGCAGAGGGGCAGAATCACCTCTCTTGACCTGCTGGCCACACATCTTCTGATGCAGCCCAGGGTATGGCTCCAGGAAGAGGCAGCTGCCAGTAAAAGATGCTCTGGGAGGATGCTGGCTTGTGTAAGACTGAGCATCCAACAGCCCTGTGTGTGTCTTTCCAGTGTGGTGGCTTTCCCCTCTGTAGCTAGGAAGCAGGACTTTGCCTCATGGCTTGCTCAGATCAGGCTGTGATGAGCAGCCATGGAACTGCTGCTGGAGCTGGATCCAGCTGATGCCACACTGGATCCTTGGCACTTCTCCTCCCTTCCAAGTTCCTGTTAGGGCTCTGCCATGTAGGAGCTCATCCCACTCAAGATGCTGCTCTGAGTCAACCAGATGCTGAGGACCAGTCCCTCAGCTGGGGACACACAGAGGACAGTGCTCCCACTTAGGGCAGTGGGGAGCTCCTACTCTGGCTGTGAACCTGTTCTATGGTCTGTGGGGCAGCCTCCCAGCCTGGCACCCTGGTACCCCTAGCAGAGCAGGGCTGTTCTCACTCTCCTCAACACCCACAAGGAAGCTGGAGCTGTCTGATGCTCCTGGGCTTCTTTTTCACAGCTTTTGTGAGATGGTAAATCAGACTTGAGCTCTCCTTCCAGGGTTTGGTTGTCTGCCCCTCACTGCCCACCCACACCTCGTGTCCAGTGCACCTCACTGTCTCCCCTGCTCCAGTAAGGAACAGCCTCTTGCTTGAGTAAAGCCAGAAGGGAACCAGGCTTGGCAGACCAGAGTGTGTGAAAAGGAAAGAGCAGAGAAGGTTGTGGAGGGACATGGGTAAAAGGAGACTCCAAATTTGTTCTGAAATAGGACTGAAAGCTCTGTCTGCTCCACAGCCCCCCCAGTGAGCCCCAAACCCAGCTCTCTGCAGCTCAGGGGGCTTGAGGTCCTGGCAGGGGGTGGTGAGCTGTGGCATGGAGGAGCAAGCAGAGATGCTGGGAGCTGTGCAACCTGTGGTCTGTAAGATGAAAGGACTGAGGAGAAGGAAGGTGGCTCAGCTGCTGGGGATGGGCTCAGTTTTCCATGGCCTCACATTTTCCTGCACTGGAGAGTTTGCAGTGAGGGTGGAAAATGTGGCAGCCAGGAGGGGAGAGAGGGTGGGAGGAGGCGAGCGGGGCCGGCGGGGAAGGGTTGGCTTTGCCAGGGTGCTGGGGACATTCCATGCCTGCCAGGGCAGACTCTGGGCTCTGCCAAACGGTGCTGGGGGCACACGGACACGGTTCACGTGGCTCTGGGGAGCGTCCCTTCCCGGGAGGTTGGTGGGAGGCAAGGCAGCACCCCCGGCAGAGTACTGCCCTGCCCTCCCAGTTCCCATGGGGTCAGCTGGCAGCCCCAAGGGGCTCATGTGGGCTGGAGCTGATCAGAGAGCACTGGAGAAGCCACCAGGGCAGGGAGTTGGGCTGAGTTTGCTGCTGTGCTGCAGCTCCCTGCCAGGCATCTCAAGGAGGGCAAGCCAGGCTGACAGCCTTTTTGCCACATGAGACCATTCATCTTGCCATGCAGACATCCAAGATCCTGCTTGGGCACCTCATTGCTGCTCTTGGGGGGGTTGTAGCAAAGCTGGCTTTACTTTCAGCCACGAGCTAGGTGCAGAGGGGCTTGAACCCACCTGAGAGGGCACCTTGCATCTGCCAGCTGCTGGCACGGTGGCATGATGTGAGGTGCCCTCCCCCCAGGCCATTCTCTGCTGTGTACCTGGAGGCAGGTTTGCTTTCCTGCCCTGCTTTTTGGAAGTATGGAAGGCTGGCAGGGCCTGCAGTCTCTGCCTGCCCTCCCCAGCCCCCTGCCCTTGTCTCTCTGCCCCACAATAGGCAAAAGGGTTAGGGATGGAGAAGGGAGGCAAAGGTAACTCTGGGACAAGGCAGAGAGCAAGAACACACAGGTGGCACATCAGAGGATGAGACTCAGCTCAGCTTTCATCCTCTGCAGACATTTAGAGGGAGACCTCTTGCCACAGTCTGTCAGCAGTGTGAGGGATCACCACGTCCCTAACCCTTCTGTTCTTCCCTCTTCTCTCTTGTCCTGCCCTGCAGCCATCTCCAGCTCTTCCCTCCTAGGTAGCCATGGTCCCAGCTGGGCAGCAGCTCTCCTGCTTTCCCTCAGTCTGCCAGAAACAAGGATTTCATTTTAGCTTGAGGAGATCCACCAGCACCCAGGGAACTGGGATCCATGGTCTGGCACCTCTTTGGTGGTGTGATGCCATCTCCAGCTTTTGCCCTCCCCAGTAACACAAGTGAGTCTTCACCCTTCACATGCCCAGAGGCTTGGTGCCATTTGCAGGGGCAGGAGAGGGACCTGCTGGGGATGAGGGTTAGTGATAGAGCAGAGCCATGCTGCAGCACAGCCACAGCACTGCTGGGGATGAGGGTTAGTGATAGAGCAGAGCCATGCTGCAGCACAGCCACAGCACTGCTGGAAGAGCCCAGGCAGTGCGTACCCCACCTTACAGAGCTGGTGCCACATCCAAAGGGCACCTTTCACCTTACAGAGCTGGTGCCACATTCAAAGGGCACCCTTCACCTTACAGAGCTGGTGCCACATCCAAAGGGCACCTCTTCTTAACTCAGGACTCATGCCCAAATGGCAGAGGCTGCTGTCTGGGGCAAAAGCCTTCACTGTGATTGCCTGACCTTTAAAGAAAGGTGGTTGGAGAGATGGAAGGAGCAGAAATCCCTGAAAGATTATTTGTTTCTCAGGAACTATATTTAGGCCCCATCAGCAAAACCCAAAAGTGCTGAGTTCTGCTGAATAAATAGGGGAGCTTTGTGTTTTTTTCCCCCAGAGGAGAACAGGATTAGTAAGAGAACAGCAAACAGTATTTTTGTTTGACATACCTGAGGGTTTCCATTCCCAGTTGCCATCTTGAGCTCTTGGTGCCATGATGATGATGATGATGATGATGGATCTAAAGCTGCCCTGCCCCTTCTTATGAAAATATTTCTTTGGAGAAGAAAATGAGGCAGCTGGCTTCCCCAGGGTGGCACTGCTAACTTTGGGGTTAAACTTTGCATTCTTGAGTGTTTTCAGAGATGTTTGCAGGTTGGGGTGTTTTTAAGCTAGAAATAGGTCATGCTGGTGCCAAGTCCTTTCCCAGTGGAAAGCCCTTTCACAGCCCTGGGCTCTCTGCCTGCCTGCACCCACCAGTGCTGTCCCAAAGGGATGTGGTGCCCATGGGTCTGTGGAGGTTGAGGTGGTCTTTGTCTGGTGCAAGCAGGGCTGTGAGGAGGTCACTCCACTTGTCTGGAACACACTTGGGTCATCTGGGCCTCACTGGTTTGGATTCTCTATGTCTGAACCTCAGCTCCCCCCCAGGGTTGCCACTGGAATCAGGGCCAGACTTCCCCGTGGAGTGTTTGTGGGTGGGGTGTGGGTTTGTGGGCAGGTGCCAGGCAGCTGAGGGACATTTGCTGATCACTCAGGGGTGTCAGAGCCTGTCTGACCAGCTGGGCACGATGAGGAGGAGGTGGCTGATCAGGAAAGTCAAAAGCCCTCAGGCAAGGGGAAGCAGTGAGGGTAGAAGGGTTCTTGAGCAGAGCAGTAAAATCTCTTGGCCCAAAATTGTCAAAATTCAGTGTTCCTCGAGGGTGGCAGAGCACTGGAAGGGGAAGGTTTCTCTCCTAGCCGAGCACCAGCATCGACGCCCATGATCTGTGCCCGGCACGGTAAACCCCTTGCCAGGCACTTGCAGCAGCCTCAGCGGCCTTGCGGATCGAATCGATGGGATTTCAACTTCTCCTTGAAGAGTCACAGGGGACTTGGTGTAGAGCCAGGAGAGCACAGACATCCTGGGACACACACCCCCGGCTAGGACCCCCTGAGCTGCTCCCAGCCGCGGGGCTCAGCCCCAGCCCACGTCCTGCCTGGCTCCAGGCTGCCCCCGTGGCTCTGCCGTGCTGCTCGGGCTCGGCTTTATTTATTTATACGGGGAATGTAATAAAACTCCAGCAGGAAATGGAGGCGATTCCCTGCCATTCCCCGCAAGCCGGGCCCGGGCCGGGCCGAACAAGGAGGGGCATTGTGCGGCACGGAGGCGCTGCCAGCGCCCAGCGGCGCGGGGCCGAGGAGAGGGCTGAGTGTGGCTGCGCCGCGCTGCGAGCCGCTGCCGGCAGCGCTGCGGGCTGGGGCGGCCCGGGGAAGGAGGGGGACGAGCGGGGCCGGGCATGAAAGAGCTCCTGTGTTGGCTTGGGATGGCATCTGCGAGCACCTCGGAGCCTGCCCCCAGCGCACCGCGAGGTGAAGCCTCCTCTGCCCGTCCTGGGGCTACCAGGAAATAGGGGTGGGCACCGCAGGTCAGCTGGAGGGCAGACGGTGGCCCCATGGCCTGGTCTGGTGGATGTCTGACCTGCTCCTCCCAGGACTGAGTCGAGCTGGAAGCTGTAGCCCTTCAGCCGGCTCCACCAGGCAGCGGCTGCCAAGCGGTGATGCTGCCGTCAGTAGGGTTCAGAGCGAACACTTGTGGCCAAGGCTGGCCTGGGTCTGTCCTCCCTCGAGAAGGGTCTGCAAGGGTGAGTGAGGTGGCTGAGGGAAAGACACGGCTCAGTCTAGCTTCCCCTTGGGTGGAGAAGGGGCCCCTACGACCAGGGACATGTGTCCAAGCCCCCCCAAAGGCTGTAAGCAGCTCATGGTGCCACCAGCTGCGTCAGCAGGCACTCACCGACTGACATACCCTGAGGGAGGTGATGGGGACAGCCCCGTGTCCTCTGGCAGCCTCTTGCTTGCCAGCTCCCCACATGCCAGGGCTCCCTGTTGCCCTCCTGCCCCATCCCCCAGGTCCCATGGCTGCAGGTGGTCCCCATCCATGTTCTGGTCCCCCTGGCTCCCAGGGCTCCTGGGGCAGTAGGGACATGCTCTACACCATGTGTCTCTTGCCTTCTTCATGTCCATGCTGCATTGGTGAGGCCGTTGTGGCCCTGGGAACCCTGCCACCACGGCCAGAGAGGTGGACTGGCCAGCAGCAGGACTGTCCCTCCATGTCACTCCCAGCTTACAGTGGCCACAGGCTCTGTGCTCATGGCTCCCTAGCTGCAGGGTGATGGGGAAACTAGGCTGCAGCATCTCTGGGGAGTCCATGTCATCCTGTGTCCCTGAGCCCTGGCCACAGCATCCTTGCACCGTGGTTGTCACCACTAACACACACAGGGGACCCAAGCACTTGAGGTGGCACTGAAGCTCAGGATGTGGCATTGCTGGGCCATGCTGGTGTCACTCAGCTGTCTGCTACTGCCCTGGGATGGCCAGAGGACCCCACTGGGTGAGGGGGGAGTCCCTGAGGTGACAAATGGGATGCCCCCAGGTGCTTGATAAAAAACTCCTGGCTCCTGCAGGAAATGTCTCTGCAGCCCTCTTGGTGATGTTGCAGGAACTGCTCATGACTGAGCAGGCTGTGCCAGGAACAGCCAGGTAGGCAAGGATGTCACCCCACTGCCCTGAGGGACATTGGGGCATTTGGGAAGAGTTTTCCTTCCTTGGGATAGAGAGATTGGGTCATTCCCTGACCTAAATAGGACAAGATGGGGAGTCTGCAGCTCCTTGGGGACACTCAAGCCTTTGACATGGCTGGGGAGTGTGCCAGCCCATGCCAGCCAGGACACTGGGAGCACAGATGGCAGGAGGATGAAAGAAAGAGGGAACAGTCCTGTCCTTCAGAGGACACATGCCATGGCCCCAGCGTCTCCGCAGCAAGTGACGAGATGTCAGCACCGGGCCGGGGGCCAGCAGAACCCCTGAGGCCGTGGGGCTGAGGTGCTCAGTGCCCTCTGCCTTGCCTGGTGCCACTGACACTGCCATGCCCACGCTGCCCTTCCAGGAGCAGTTTGCCCACCCGGTGGCACATGCTGCAGAGCTCCATGAAGCCACCCAGCCTGGCACAGTTGGGTGTGCAGTGGGTAGGGCTGGCAACTTGCACCCCTCAGTGGTTTAACTGATGGTGGACTTGGGGAGGATCTACCTCTTCCCTTCCCTGGGACCGGGCAGGATCAGTGCTCCCTGTTCACTCATCTCCTCCCACCGGTGCCAGGTTCCTCCACCCATTCATTTGGGGCTGTCCCCTCAGATCCCCATTTTCTCACTCTGCTACCACTTGCCCATAGCAGGGAGCCTGGCAGGAGGTCACAGGGCACAGAGCATGGCTTGCCCACAGCATTTATGGTGGTGGTAAGAAGGCTTTGAGCTTGAGGATCATCACTGCTGCTGGTATCCCTAGGAAGATGGTGGCAGGAGGCAGCTGATTAGATGGGTGCCAGCCTGCAGCCTCACAAGGTGCCCAGCGTGGGGTGCTCCAGGATGGACCCCTCCACCTGCTCAGCCCATCCGGCCCCAGCACTGGCATCCCTTTGAAATCAAAGCCGCTGGCCTTTTGCACCAGCTATTCCTGTGAAATTCTTCAGGAAGGGAAAATTATCCCCCCGGATCCCTGTGGGGCTGTGCCATCTCCCTCCCTCTGGGCTGGCAGGGAGAGACGGCAGTGCCATGGAGCCCAGACCCATCCCTGGGCATAGCTGGTGGCCTGTCCTTGATTTCTGGGGTTTCCCTCCCTGCCCCAGCCCCTGCCTATGAACCTGCCACTGGGTGAAGCTGGGAACATCAAGGGCCCATGGGCAGAGCCTGCTGAGAAGGGGCAGGAGAGAGGGCAGCTCAACTGGCATGGGGTCCCTCGCCACCCTGCAGCAACTTCTGCCTACCACAGCCAAGGTTTGACAAGGCAGCACCCATAGTCCCCTCCACAGCTCCATCACCCTCTCTCATGCCCTTTTGGCCCATCCTGTGCCCTACTGCCCTGTTTTCTGCTCTGTTGCCTCCTCTCCACCTCCACTGCCCTTCAGCCAGCTCCATAGCCCTTCCCTATCTCCACTGTTTTCTCCTTGGAGTCATCACCCTCTGCCCAGCTCCATCACCCCCTCTTCATCACCTCCCCCCTGGATCCACTGCCCCCATCCCCAACTCCATTACCTCTTCTTCTCCTCCCCAGCTCCATCACTCTCCTCCCCAGCTCCCACCAGGGCTGTCCCCATCGCTGGTGCCCAGAGGGATCTCCCAAATCCTGCAGGCCAAGGAGGACCCATCCTCAGCTGGTCAAGAGGGGCATTGCTGCAGCTTCTCCTTCCCCTGGGGCAACAGCGAGGGATTTTTCCACCCGTGGCACTTCCTGCTCTCCTTCCCCCTCCCCTCACTGAGGCTCTTGCACAGGTTTGTGAGAGCTGTTGACGGGAAGAAAGGAAATGGGGCAAAGCTGCTGCCAGGAACCACAGGCTCCCGGGCTCCTGCGATACGGCCCCGCTCCGCCGGCCTGGCCGCTTCCCGGGCAGGATTTCTGTGCTGCCTCTGTGAGCCCTTTCTTCCAGCTATTGATATTGGATTCCCAGCACAGGGCCACTTCCAAGGCTGTAAATCTGCTGTGTTGCTCTACCTGGTGTTCTTGTTTTCACTGTGAGGCTTCCAGACCTGCTGGAGATCTCAGCTTCTGTGTATGGCCACAATGCCCCCATTCCAGCACCAAGCACCATGCTGTCCCTGCCCTGGCTGCCCTGGTGTACCCCAGGAGTGTGGGCATGGGTGAGCAGGTTGATCCCTAGAAGTGGTGCAATGACAGGTCAAGATTTGGCATAGGGTTGGGATGCTGGTGGCAGCTCCCCCACCGATGGGATGAAGGGCTTTAGGGATCCTTTGCTGTCCCCACTGAGGGTCCCCGAGGCTTGGGAATAGTTTGGGCATGCCATGGAGGGTGCTGGGGTAGAGGAGGAGCACCTCAGGGTGCCTCCCCGGGGTGTGGGGGGAAGGTGAGGGGCAGCTGCTCCTCTGTGTTGAAAGGAGCCCCTTGACTCTGAAAATCCACGTGTTGCTCTTGGCTGAGCTCCGGTGCCTGCTGCCAAGAGCAACAGTACATATTAAAGCAAAATTAAATTAAAATATATTTATTTGTGTGTATGTCCCCCCCCATTAACCCTTCACAACCCAGGCAGCCCACGAGGGCAAGCTGAGATGGTGGAGATGGTACTCTGGGGTCTCATCTAATCCCTACTCAAGTGCCCTGTTGTGGCCTGTGCTGCCCACCTAGGAGCCTCACTAGGCAGCCAGAGCAAGGTTCTGGGATGTTTGAGTGGTTCCAGGTGATGGTTTCAAGCTTCTCTCAGAAAATTGCTGACTAAAGGGGAGCTTCAGTAGTAGGACTGGGCTTTAACATGCCCTGTAGCAGTGGCAGAGACACCCTTCAGTCCCTTGCTCCATGCAGGGCACACATCCTAGGGCTGGGAGGTTGTGGGCGGCATGAGGAACCCCAGAAACAGGTGCCAGCACCCTGTGGACATCACCTTCACCCCAGCCACAACAGAAACAGCTCCCTTGAGTTCAAGATCACAGAATCATAGATTGTTAAGGTTGGAAGGGACCTCAAAGATCATCCAGTTCCAACCCCCTGCCATAGGCAAGGACACCTCCCACTAGTACAGGTCACTCAAGGCCTCATCCAACCTGGTCTTGAACACCTCCAGGGAGGGAGCAGCCACAACCTCCTTGGGCAACCTGTGCCAGTGCCTCACCAACCTCACTGCAAACAACTTCCTCCTAACATCCAGTCTAAATCTCCCCTCTGCCAGTTCAAACCCACTGCCCCTTGTCCTGGCATTGCAAGACCTTGTCAATAGTCCCTCCCCAGCCTTCCTGTAGCCCACTTCAGATCCTGGAAGGCTACTCTAAGGTCTCCTGGAAACTTTCTCTTCTCCAGGCTGCAGAGGCCCAACTCTTTCAGCCTGTCCTCATAGCAGAGCTGCTCCAGCCCTCTGATGTCTCTGCTCACTGCAGGGAGGTGGACTGGGTGACTTTTACAGGTCCCTTCCAACCCAAACCAGTCTGTGGTCCTATTCATCCATCAGTGACAGCTTGCCCCCAGACCCGCACTGCAGCACAACACCCTCCAAGCCCAACCATTCCTTAGGGTGCATGGGGAGGAGAGAGTGCCCTTAACCCAGGGCACCAAGCCCCTTGACACTGGCAGCTGTTCCGTGTTACCCCCATGCATGGCACTGAGCTTTCTAGAACCCTTCCACTCTCGGAGCCGGTTGGCGGGGGGGAACAAACCCCCGCTCCGGCACCCCAAATAACCCCAAAACATCTCTTTTCCCAGCGCCAGGCGAGCAGTCAGCCCATGCTAGAGGGAAATTCCATGGCGACGGCTTATCTGCCGCACCGTTACAGCCGCCGATAAGCGGCTCCCGTGGAATTTCCTTATAGCGCCGGGCCGGGAAGGCTGGGATAATGTATGGCCGGTGCCGGTGCGCGGCGGGCGATTCGGAGCCTCGCTGACAGCTTGTTATGTCGTTACTGGAGAAATCGCAGGGCTGCGGGAATGCCTGGGAACGGCGCTGCGCCCGCACCCCCAGGCGCCAGCCTGTGCCCGCACCCACACCAACCACCGACAGGCACTGCCTGCCAGATCTGCCCAGAGAACCTGCCCGAACTGTCCCTAGGATGGCTGAGCCGATGGTTCCCCCCCACCCCGCCCCACTTCGCTGTTGCAAATGGGTGCTGGGGGTGGCGCAGTACCAGCACTCTCGGACCAAATGTGGAATTGGCAGTTCCTGGGTTTGGGGAACAGTTAGTGGCATCTTGTGGAGGTGGCATGGGCAGGAAAGCCTGTCCCCAGGGGTGCTGATGCCTGCAGTGTGTTTTTAACATTGGCCTGAGTTCCTTTGGTTTCCTGCAGCCGGGCACCCCCAGCCTCCCCTTGACCCTGGTATGAGTGATCTGTCACACTGGATCTGGGGGGCTGGCACACTGACTTTTGTCACCACCTGCGAACTGCACTGGTCACCTATATCCCCAGTGATGGGTTGCATCGACGTCCCCTGCTCGCTGGCACAGAGCACTCTGCTGTGCCAGCAACTCCGGGTGCCACCCGGGGACAGAGGGCGCTGGGCTTTCCCAGCCCGTGCTGCGGTCTCGATTCGCGTCCCGGTGTCAGCTTCGGCGCCGGTTCCAGGTCCCAGCACCAGCACTGATGCAGAGCGCAGTGTCGGTTCTGGGTTCCAGCACCAGTGCGGTGTGGGCCATGGTGCCCGTTCCGGCTTCCAGTTCCAGTGCCCGTGCTGGTTGTGGGTCCCAGTCCGGGTGCGAGCCCCGGTGCCGGTTGCAGGTCCCGGTGCCGGTTCCGCGCACGGCTCCCGCCACCTCCCCTCCCCTTTAGGGGGGGCGAGGGCGTGTGTCCCTCTGTCCCCGCC
>VWZE01016569.1:241128-263343 GCA_013396675.1 Eubucco bourcierii | reverse complement strand
ATCCTTGAAGTCCCTTCCAACCTTACCATTCTATGTGCAAGAAAAGATACGGCATACATGAGTCATTAACAACTAATACAGGTACAGGATACATGAGAATTCCCCCCAAACCCTTCCCCCCAGCCAAACCAAAACCCACCACCAAGACCCCAGTGCTCATCTTCTCCCGTCCCCCATTGCCTCCCATTTAGGCCCCAAACAGGTTGAAATTCACTGCAGACTTGAAAGCCACTGGCCTACAGAGTACCTCCTGCATGGTTCCCCAGCTACCCATATAAGACCCCTCTAGAGAAGCAGGGAAAAGTGGGAACAGATTGACCTTGCTGCTCACTTTTAAAGTGTCTGCAGCATTATGGGATCAAATAACACAATTATGATATTGAGGGGTGACCAGTTTGTCCCCTGGGATGGATCTTGGTCCCTGTAGTTTTCTTAGGGACTCTGGAATAACCTGGAACCCCTCAAACAGTGACACCAGTGATAGCACAAGGGGCAATGGTCACAAAACTGGAACCCAGGAGGCTTCATTCAAACATGAGGAGAAACATCACACAGTATCACAGTATCGCAAGGGTTGGAAGAGACCTCAGAGATCATCAAGTCCAACCCATCACCACAGCCCTCAAGACTAGACCATGGCACTAAGTGCCATGTCCAAACGTGCCTTGAACGCCTCCAGGGACGGTGACTCCACCCCCTCCCTGGGCAGCCCATTCCAGTGACAAACCACTCTCTCAGTGAAGAACTTCCTCCTCACCTCCAGCCTAAACTTGCCTTGGCGCAGCCTGAGACTGTGTCCTCTTGTTCTGACATATGGTATGAGTGCTAGAACCCTGGCCCAGGCTGCCCAGAGAGGCTGTGGAGAGATTCCAAACCCACCTGGACATGGTGACCCTGGCAGGCTGGTGTGGGTGATCATGCTTTAGCAGCAGAGTTGGACTAGGTAACTCTAGAGGTCCCTCCCAACCTCTACCATTCTGTGATCCTGTCTGTTGTCAGAGTCCCTGCAGCTACAGTTTGAAACACCTGGCAGGATCTTTGTGCCCTGAGCTGATGCAAAGTGAAGACCATTCAACACTACAGCATCAAGTGGTCAGCAGTCTGCAGCTGTTGCTGCTGGTATCAGCGACCAGAGGTGGGGAGAAGTCTCTGGTCCTGACTTGCTGTGACATGGATCCACAACTGCTCTTAACCACTGAGCTTCTGTGTTTCACCACGTAGCTTACCTTGGTGGTCTACCAGCCAGCATCCATCCCTGCAAGCCACCAGAAGGTTCTGGCCGAGACTCCAACGCTGCCTTTTCGCCCCTATCTGACCCTCACCTGCCCAGAGGTGCCGAATGTGAGCAGTCAGTGCCATCTAGTGACCGCGGAGCGGCTCACAGCTCCCGAAAGCTTCCCTGCCTTCGAGTGGCAGCGGCAAAGGAATTGAGCAGCTGCCTTCTGATAGAGACCCTTAGAATATGTATAAGTACACGTGAGGCTAATTTGAAGTTGCACCTGAAAGTGGCTCTTCACTGGCCATTAGTTTGGCATTTCTTGATGAGACTTCGAGCAACCTGGTCTAGTGAAAACTGTCCCTGATGAATGGGAGTGGAACTAGATATTTAAGGTCCCTTCCAATTCAAACCACTCAATAAATCTGATTCTTGAGCAGACTGGGAGGGAACACGCACTTCGTCAAGGTGTTCTTAGTAGCTGATATCTCTGGGACCTTCAACTAGCTGCTTTTGCCCTCAGCAAAATCTGTCCAACACATGGAGAAGGTGATTTGGGGAGTTTATGCATCTATTGATTTTTCAGCTCCTTTCGTGGTGCCTTTGGCTCAAGTTAGAGCTGAGCCACAAAGGTGCATCCAACAGTTTCAGTTAACAGAGCATTCAAACATATTAACTGATGACAATTAATTGATGATGCTGCCTTCTTAGTGTGAGAGGAACCCACTGCTAGGAAGGATTGTGCTTCAAGGAGTCCATTTCTCAGACATTCATCCTGAACTTCCCAAGAGATTACTTACTTCAGGATGGTCCCAAGACACTTCCAAGACCCCAAATTTCATTCTCAAGTGTCAGTGGATTAGAAAAATAGGTATGAAGCTGCAATTAATCTCTAAATCATGTATAGTCGAAGCTGAAATGAATTTTTGTTATTTGTCTTCATCACATTGCCTGAGAGATGGTCAAAACATGAGCTAGAACAAGAGGTGGGTTTCCAGCTCCTCCAGGCAAGAGCAAGCCTTTATTCTACATGTGCTCACAGCTGCAATCCAGGGCTAAGTGTGGTGGCTCTACAAACATTCTGGGTGCACCTTCTGGAGACCACCCTGTCCAAAGTAACACTGACCTGCCAGAGGTCTGCAGGTCGTGTATTGCCTGACTGCTGGTGCTGGGTTGGGAAAGATCGAATTTGCCAGAAGATGGCACTGGTTCTCCATGGAGCTGCATCTGGGAACAGGTGCATCCCTCCCCATACCAGCTCCTTGTGTGCCTCACCTTCTGTTAAAGTCCTTCCGAGACACTCCTTCAGGAGGACCTTGAAGATTTTCAGCTCATAAGGAACACGAAGACAGCTTTATTCCTATTGGAGCAGAGCTCAAGTTGCAGAGATTTGCATCTCCTCTGTCAGCAGTAGTGCAGCCAGCAGGATTAAAGGGATTATCTCCCTGTTCTCAACACTGGTGAGGCTACACCTTGAATGCTGGGTTCAGCTTCAGGCCCCTCACCGTGAGAAGGGCCTTGAGATGGAGCAGGTCCAGGGAAGGGCAGCTAAATTGTTGCAGGGTCTAGAAAACAAGTCTTGTGAGGAGGTGCTGAGGGACCTGGGGTTATACAGCCTGGATAAAAGGAGAGCCAAAAGGTATCCCCAGAGCCTCAACTCCCTGAAATAATAGAATTGATGATTTCAAAGGTCTCTAACCCAAATTATTCTATGATTCTTGCTACCTAACTCGTAAAGCCCATGCAGAGGGGATTCCTCACTTTTAAATGTGAAGCCACCTCTGATTTTTTTTTTTCCCTTTCCTGAAAAAAAGCTTGGCAAGGACTGTTTGAAGTCAGTTGCAGTTAAATGGTAGCCACTTGAAGATGCTGATCAGCAGAAGCCCACAGAGGTTATGGGAGAAGCAGTAAACTGAGAGTTGCAATGCAGAGGTAGACGAGTAAGTGTGTGATTTCACTATGGCCACAGTTCTGCTGTGCTCCTGGTCAGACAGCCATCAGATGGGGCCATCTCCACACCTACCACCTTCAGGTCCACCAAAGCCAGGTCTCTGGGTGTCCATGGGATAAATACTTCCTACATATGTGCTTCAGAAACGCTGCAAGGAGGACGGTCTGTGTTTTGACTCTCCCTTTGCAGAAGGCCCCCACACAGGCAGGAGTAAAACTTCTACTGCTTCACTATGAAAACCTGCTGGTTCTCCCAACCAAGAGTGGGGAAAAGTACCTGAAGACAGCACTGATTCATCAGAGAACACTTTCCTAGTCAGCCAAAGCCAAGGATCCCTGCAGAGAAAGCACTGATCTTTTCCTAGTACTTTCTATGGGGAAACTGGAACAGACTGACTAGAAAGGTTGGGGAGCCTCCTTGTGTGGAGAGAGTCCAAACCCATCTGGACAATATGATCCTGAGCAAGCTGTTGTGGGTGACCCAGCTTTAGCAAGGGAGTTGGACTAGGTGACCCCAAAGGTCTCCTCCAACATCTATCATTCTGTGATTCTGTGATTTCACACTTACCAGAGCCAAAGGCAACGCATCCACTCCATTCCTGAACTTTCCATTTGCAGAGATAGGGGACTTCTCTATGCCTGGAGAAAAATCAAACTATTAATAATTTAGTGACTCATGGCACTTTGAAGAGGTCAGATGCTCACCAACCAATCACAGGATTTGCAGACTGAAATGTGGGCCCAGCAAGGAATCCATCAGAATGGCAGAAAACCACAGGTCTCCCTCACCTGGAAAAGCAGGCAAAAACGGAGAAGCCCTAGTTGGAGAGAAGATAGAAGCTCCTCTTTAATCCCAGTTCCAAAACTCATTTTTGTACCCCTTTCATTAAGGTCTCAACACTATGACCAAGTACTGGGACAGGCTTCCCAGGGAGTTGTTTGAATCCCTGTGGTCTAGGGTTGTTTAAAAGCACAGAGATATGATGCTGAGGCACATGGTTAAGCATTAGACTCAGTAGAGTTAGACAACGGTTGGAATCAATGATCTTCAAAGCCTTTTCCAAGCAAGCTAGTTTTGTGGTTCTCTGCAAAAGGCAAAAAGAAAGACAATCACAGCAGACTTTTCCTGCTGATTAATTACTCTTAGGCATGATTAGACAGCTAAGCTAAACAGAGTAGAGCACTGACTTGTTCTGGCCTGCAACCAATCACTTTGTGTAGGTTTCATTGTCTGGACATTTAAATTACCACTCCTGTCCTAAGGGGTAAAAAAAAAAAAGTCCCCAAACAAACAGAAAAACCCTAAAATTAAAGGATAGTTCAGCAAGCTTCAGTTTTAGCCTAGAAGGTCTCTGAGTCACCCAAGCACAATCCAACAGCACAGCTAAGTGCTAATGCTATATACTTTATGAGGCCAGTGTCACTTGGAGAAGGATTTCTGCTTCCATCTTTATATCCCCTTCACAGCACCACTCAAACTATGCAGACATGGCATTTCAGTACACGGTTTAACGGCCACCAGTTGGACTCAATAAGCTCTCGGGTTTATTCCCTTTTTCTTGTTAGGGATTCTCAGTCATTTTCTCCTTGCTCAGTCAATGTTACTCAAAATGTTTCACAGACTTATTCTTAGCATTTTTACATATGAACAGAAAGAAACAGCTGAAGAGAGAGAAGCCCAGCCTGAGTGAGAAGCCCCAACCAGCACCCGTGAGTCGCGTTCGAACGGTCATCAAGTCGTTATGTCCCAAGCGGTAGTTGAGTCTCTATGTTCCCTAACACCGGGGGGCCACCAGGCCCCCCGGCCTTTTGGATTCCACTCCCAAACACCCAGTGTGCACCATGGGTACTCACCAGTCACGATGGGAGGAGGATCCCTCTGCCCAGATGGGCAAGCTTGAGGCTCTGCCTTCCCTGGGGCTGATTAAATAGGCAGGGAGGGCAAAGTGGTCACACCTGGGGTGGGAGGAGATTCCAACAGAACCCAGGTGCTCTGGGGGATGAAAGGGGAAAATGGGGGGTGGGAAAGGAACAAGTGTGAATGGAAAAGGGGAGGTGGTGCTGAAAGGAGAGAGATGAAGAGGAAAAGGATGAAGAAGAAAAGATGAAGATGGAGGAAAGGAGAGACATGGGAAGCAAAAAAGGAATATGGGAGAAAATAGGAGATGAAGGAGAAAAGAGATTTTAAAAAGTGGATTGTAATGTTTTCATTGAAACAGACCTCTTTTTTTGACCAACCCTTTGTCATTTCTGCTTGGAGTAGTAACCAGACACCTTCATTGCCTCACTATATTGACTGAAGAAGAGCAAGTCACACCTGTCTAAGAGGGTTAAAAAAAAAAAAAAGAAAGAAATAGAAAGGAAAAATGAGAAATAAAATTGAAAAACAAATGCAAACTATGTGTGTGTGTGTATATATATATATATACATATATATACACAATGTGTGAGGTCTTTCAGCAAGTTCTCTATAGAACAGCCATGTGTTCTTGTGGCCAAGAGGGACAACGACATCCTGGGGTTGCATTAAGAAAAGTGTGGCCAGCAGATTTAGGGAGGTTGTTCTCTCACTCTAGGCTTTGCTGCAACTTGCAATTGCAGGAGCCCTTACAAGGTTCAGAATGGCTTTGCTTCAAGACATGACCTGAAGGAAGGATGGACTAGGTCCAAACTGTACCAAAAGTGCCAACAAACCTTGGCCTGCTTATACATACTTTTGAGGATTTAAAGTGAGCAGTTAAAGTAAATGAGAAATATTTTTATCTGCCCAACAGCAAAGACCAGCAGAAACATGCACCTGGAGGCTGCACTTGCCTTTTGAGTTTTTAATGTGCTGTAGAAGAGGGAATGAAGGACACACAGACTCCTGTTTGGAGAAAAAATATCTGCTGCACCCTTCTCTGAACATGAGATTGCAGAGACCTACCAAGAGATCCATGTCAACTCTTTTTTGCCACCATCACAGTGCATGGAAACCCTGTCACAACCCTGTCCTGACTGGGTTTGGATTAGGACTGCAATTAATGGCAAGCGCAAAACATGAAATAATTCAGGTTGGTAGGTATCTTGGGAGGGGTATATTTGAGTGAGAGGTGAGGACAGATGGAGAAATAGATGGGAGGCAGTTGTTTGGCCTGGAGATGGGATGAAGAAAGAATGTGGGAATGGAGGAAAAAGAAGACCTGGACTGATTAAAAAGGTTAAGGAGATTAAGAGAGGCTTAGTTAAGCTGACCATGATGATCTTTATGTTTTCCATCCACATTTCTGTTTGTCTGGGTCTAGATCACACTGACAATCAACACTGTGCTTAAGAAGCACAAAATCTCTTAGCAGACAACCTGAAAGAGACCCATGGCATACAGCTGATGGATCATGGTGTACTGCACTTTGCCCATGCTCTACCCACAAAAATCACAAGAACAAAAACAGGGTCAAGTTGGTTACCTCTTGACAGATGACACAGGTGGGCTCTGTAATTTCTTAGCTGGTGAAACCAACATTTTCCATGTGTGAGTCCTCTGAATGTGACAAAGCTGCATCTCCTTTTACCCACAGAAGCATCTGAAGGTGTCTTGTGCTCCCCAAAGCTGATACCTCTCTGAACTTGTCATAAGAACCATCTTGGGAGTGTTGTGGTGCAACTGCTTGTGGTGGTGTGCTTGAGAGTGGACGCTTCATTGGTTAGTCCCTGAACTATGGCCTAATACGTGTGAATGCTGACAATGATTTACAAGCCAGGAGTGGTTTGTATGCCCACACACAAATGTGCTCATAGGGGCCAAAATGCCCTTGTGTACTGGCACCTGTGCACTCCCCTCCATCACCTGGGGTGCTCCCATGCATGGGACAAGTATTGTCCCTCTGGTCCACTGCTGGTGCAAGGTGAGGAGGAAGTGCAGATTAATTTCCTCTTCCACATTGAGGTTGATCAACAAGTAAAAGAGAGGAGAGGAGAGGAGGGGAGATGGGTGATGTGGAATCAGCTATAGGAGGAACCTGGGCTGAACTCTGAATGTCATGAACAGTTCTAATGTCATATTGCATTCTGAACTTGTGTGAAACTCTTATGAAATTCGTGATTGTCATGCTGGGCACAGTGCTGCCCCTGTTTGTCCAATGACCTGAGATCTGAGCTAGGAGGACCCTGTGGTAGTGTCTGTGCCACCAGAGAAACCAAGTTGGAGCATGCTTCATTTTCTTCTGCATCATTTTCTTGGCCATGAGCCCTGCCACCAGCAGTCTCCTAGTTAGGTACAAGTGAGCTGCCTTGGGTTGCTGCCAGCTTTGCCTTTGGTCACAGACCTGACAACCCCAGAGCTCATGTAGAGAACTGAGGACGTGATAACATAAAGCCATTTGCTACAGGAACATTCAGAAGGGGAACCACCGAAAACCAATGTCAATAGCTTTACCCAGACTATTTTTACAGCAACCACACTGAGAGGAGCAATCACGTCCCAATAGGAGTGGAAGCTGAAACTCTGAAGGTTTTAGTTGGCAATTAGTGCAGCAAACACCTTGGATCTGTTGGAAAGAGCCACTTAGAATCCTAGAATGCTTTGGATTGGAAGGTACCTTAAGGGTCATCTAGTCCAAACCCTCTGCAGTCAGCAGGGACATCTTCAACCAGAGCAAGTTGCTCAGAGCCCCAGACAACCTGACCTGGAGTGGTTTGAGGGATGAGGCATCTAACACCTCTCTGGGTAACCTGGGACAGTGTCTCCCAACCCTTCTCATCACAATAAATGTCTTTCTTTTCTCTAGTCTAAATTTCCCTCTCTTAGTTTAACCCATCAGCCCTTGTTCTGTCACAGCAGGGTGGGCTAAAACATCTGCCTTCATCTTCCTTATTGCCCCCTTTTAAGTACTGAAAGGCCACAATGTCTCCCTGGATCCTTCTCTTGCTCTGGCTGAACTACCCCAACTCTCTCAGCCTACTCTCACAACAGAGGGGTTCCAGCCCTCCCACCATTGCTATGGCCTCCTCTGACACCTCTCCAGCAAGTCTGTGTCTGGACTCAGAGCTGGACCTAGCATTGTAAGTGGGGTCTTAGCAGAGTTGAGCAGAGGATCAGAATCAGAGGATTGCCCTGACCCAGGCACAGGACCTTGCACTTGGTCTTGTTTAACCTCACAGTGTTTACACAGGGCTACTTCTCATGCTTGCCTAGGTCTCCTTAGGTGCATTCTGCCCCTTGGACCTGTTGACCACATCACTCAACTTGGTGCCATCTGCAAACTTGCTAAGGGTAGAATTGCAGAATTATTTTGGTTGGAAAAGACCTTTAAGATCATTGAGTCCAACCACTATCTAACTACAAAGCGTGGTGCTAAACCATGTCCCATAGTATCACAACCCCCTTGATCCATAAAGCACAAGCTTTGAAAAAGTGAGATGGAGAATCTGGATACTGGCTACAAGAAGCAGCAGAGTGATCTGCAGGCAGGACTGCTATCAGAAATGACCTATGCATGGCTCAGTTGCATGTTTCTTCTGTATGTTGCTGACCTCATCAGCAGAAAATCAGTTAGGATATGAACATGAACTTCAGCTCAAGAGTTAAGTGCCTTGGACAAGGCACATGTGGCTTTCAGAAAACTGTAACTGACCATACTGGAAAAAGGTCCTGGGCATTTCACCTCCCCTGCCCCAAGACAGCACTGCATCTACCCAGACCACAAAAGGCAAGGATGTGCCCTTAAGGGTCTCCAGGGTTTCCCAGTTAAAAACTCTAAGCCTGCTATTCAAGACTTGAAAGACAAAAGAATCCACTCATCACTGTTGTTCTCCAGGCAGAGAAGATCCCAAAGGCTGGAGGGTGTGTGTGTACTGGTTGGAGAGAATCAAAGCCAAAACAGGGGGACAAACAGACAAGCGTGAACTGTATTTTCTTTACATAGGTGATTTTTTTCGTGCTGGGGAGATACTTTGGATGTTACTTTGCTTTTCTGTGTTGTAGGCTTTGCCTTTTCTCCCTTGAGCAATATACTCTTTGTTGACCTAAATTATTTGCCTTGGTGAGCAGGAGAGTTGTAGCTCGAGCTCCTTTTGTTGTGTGTCCTCAGGTTCCTGGGGCTGGAAGCCCAGGTTGGTGTTTTCTGAGTGACCCCTTCACACTTGAGCCTGGTCGATGCTGCAACCAGCCAGGCCTGCAGACAGGTCACACTAATGTTTAACTCCAGCCTGTGTCACTGCATTCAGAGCCCCTTGTTGCCTTCCCTCTAGAGAAGAGATTTGTTCTCTCCCTTTCCCAGCAGTGCAAGTAGATATGCTGACCCCATCACCTCCAAGTATCCCCTACACCAAGCAACTCTATTCTTTCCTTTACCCTTTGCATGTCCTTTTTTGAGAACTCTTTTTATCTTGGCTGCTGTCCTTCAAGGATGGAGTCATCCTTTCTTGAAGCAGCAGAAAGACCTTTGCTAGGAAGGACATGTGGATTTCTGCACAAGGGCATGGACAGGGCACTGAAACAGGACAGATTCAGGACTACAGGGTGAGAAGGCTCTGCTCCTGGGCAAATGAAGGTTCATTTCTTCATTCCTCTTTGCCATAGCAGGGTCAGCTATTTCAGCCGAGACTGGGCTGTGGGCATTGTTCACAAACACCTCCAGGAGTACAGAAACCTCTGGCATGAGGGGAGCTCATTCCTGAAACCAGGACAAAAAGATCTGTGGCAGTTCAGGCCACCTATGTTCATTTCAGTCTACTTTCTTGCAGAGAAAACTTCGACTGTCCTATTCCCTCTGGCTTGTCAGCTGAGCACATTTTGACCCTGGAGACAGGAATTAACTTCTACTGCTGACCTCCTTGTCTAACCTGGTGGCCATGACCTCTATCCATCACCTGGCACAGTGTTCACTTCTTAACAACAAAAAAATCTGGTGAGGCTGTGGTGTTGTTGAACCTCTCCAGATGAAAATGGGACCTTTACTTCAAAGGTTACCCATCCGTGCCCTGGAAAGCTGTAAGTGCTTCCCAAGGGACAAGTATCCATCAGGGAGGAACAAACACTCCAAGTGTTTGTAGACCATTCTCCTGTTACCTCTTACAAGCCTAGATGATGACAGGAAGTCAAGGTCATTGTTCCTAAGTAGACTTGAAGTATGTTGACCGTATTGAGTCACAAGCACTTCAGGATTTCTGTGGGGAGTCCTGTGTCTGGTCTGTTAGCCCTTACTGTCTGAGATGTGGGTTTGTGTTTTTTTTTTTTCCACCTAGTGATTTTCCTGATGTTGAGTTGCCTGGTTGTGTGCTTTAGCAGTTAGGAAAGTCATAGAATCATAGCAACATTTTGTTTGGAAGAGACCTCTAAGTCAAGCTCAACCATTACCCAGAATAGTCAAGTTACTGTGTCCTACTCAGAGCAGTGGGAATGCATCAAGGGTAGTTACAAAGGACATATCCCCAACATATTTGTGATAGGAATTTCCTCCCATCGCCTTATAAATATCTGTCTTGGGAAGGGGTAGATCACGCTCTGGAAGCGACCAGCTTAAGAGTGGGGATGGATGCTTGGTTTAAACTAGATGTGGAATTAAACTCCTGACAAACTAGGTGAGATAGGAGCGAAATTATTGTTACCTCCAACCAGATAAAGTGCTTATAGAGACAGATGTTCAGGTCATGCAGCTTCTTAGTCTGAATGCAGTAAGTCAGAAAACTGGACCCAGTGACTCTTGCATTGACCCTGACAAGCTTTGGCTTCTCATCTGGATCAATTTAGGTGTTTCCAAGATTCAAAGTAGTGCTGCATTGCCCGTGTTAGACATCCAAGCAAGAGATGCACCCAAAATGACAGCAGTGAATAGGACCTGACCGCATTACTACACTGATTCAGACAGCACAGGGTGAAGGGTGTGATGTGCAACTTTGGGGTCCAGAAGACTGCAGTTATTTCATGTTCAAGAGATGGTACTGGGACTCTGAAGTCCTAGCTGGTAGTGGCCCTCAATCTGACTTTTTGCATAAGAGAGTTTGAAGTGACTTCTAGAACCAGACTCACAGAAGGTTAAGGAGCAATCACATTGTAGAGAAATGGAAGTTTGAATCCTAAAGGTTTTTATTTAACTGTCTGTGAAAAACACTTTGGATCTGTTGGAATGAGAAATTTCAAATCACAGAATTGTAGAATGCTTTTGACAGGAAGAGACTTTTAAAGGTCATCTAGTTCAGCCCCATGCAGTCAGCAGGGACATCTTCAACTAGAGCAGATTGCTCAGAGCCCCAAACAACCTGACTATGAATTCTTCCAGGGATGGGGCACCTACCACATTTCTGAGTAACCTAGGCCAGTGTTTCACCATTATGTTTTGCATGTCAGCTTGCAGATGTTTGTTTGTTGTCAGATAATTTAACTACTGAAAAATGGTCTGTGGTTGAAATATTTTCTTGTGATAGAACAAAGGGCAACAGACACAAACTGGAACACAGGTAGTTCCACCTCAACATGAGGAAAAACTTATTTACTGTGAAAGTGACAGAACCCTGGAACAGTCTACCCAGAGAGGTTGTGAAGTCTCCTCCAGAGACTTTCAAAACCCATCTGGATGTATTATTGTATGTTCTGCTCTGGGTGATTCTGTTTTGGCAGAAAGGTTGGATTTGATGATTTTTGGAGGTCCCTTTCAACTCCTACCATTCTATGACTATGATTCTATGATTCCATGATTCTGTGACTCTGTGTGTGTCTATCTGTTCACACACATTGTTGCACGCACGTGTCCATAGAGCTATGTGCATGTACACATCATCTCCTTGTTTCTGTATGTCATCACTCCACTTATTGCCACCACCCTGAATTCAGAACTTCCAAGCCTGGCATTTCTCCTCTCTCTCATTCTCCCACTGTCAAACCCTTTCCCTGCTCACAGCTAGGAAGTCAGCCTGTCACATGCACCGTAGGCAAGGAGCACTATCTGCGCGGGTTTACTCGTTGAACAATGTAAGTAGATGATTAACCGTTAAAGCAACAGAGTTTGCTGACCCATTAACCAAAGAGGAAGGCCTTTTGGTTTGCTAAACAATGGGTCCCATACAGAAAGCACCCCGACTTGTCCACCTTGCCAGTGCTGCTGCTGACAGACCTGTGCGGATATTGCGATGTAATGACTCCCTTTGGGCTCTCACGCAAACGACCGCGTGCCGGAGCCTGGTGCTCCTCATATTTTCACTTACGTTGTGTTGACCTTGGAAATTAATCTTGCCTGAATCCATCCTTTGTATCAAAGCTCTCGCTCCTTCACCTCACTTTTGCGTGCAGTGAGTCTACCTGTTGCAGAAATGATGTGTCTGAATTCTGGAGCTGCTAAAAACACCCAGGTTACTCGTCTGAAGGCCCTGGCCAAACACCCATCAGATTTTGCATGAGGCAGAATTGATCATTCCTTTCTAGCTTATCGTTGCTAATTAATTCCTGCACTGCATACCATCCTTGCCTTGTCTGTCAGACGCATTCCCTATCCAACCATTCCTCTCATGTTTCGATTCCAGTACTCATTACCTGTCATTCTGCTTGGTCAGAACTACAGGAAATAACTCAAAAAGGTTGATGGTTTTCTGGGGTGAATTAGGAAGAGTTTGGCCAGCAGAGTGAGGAAGGTTCTTCTCCCCCTCTACTCTGCTGTGGTGAGGTCACAGCTGGAGTATTTGGTCCAGTTCTGGGCTTCCCCAGGGCAAGACAAATAAGAGAGACTCCAGCAGAGGCTACAAAGGTGCTTAGGGGACTGGAGTATCTCGTGAGGAGGAAAGGCTGAGAGACTTGAAGCTGTTTTGCTTCAAGAAGAGCATCCTGAAAGGAGATCTTCTCAATTGGTAATCAGCAGCTAGAGAGTGGGAGGTTAGAGGATGGGGCCAGACTCTTTCCATTACAAAGCCAGCTTGCTGACCAAAGACATCTACCTTCCATCTGTAACTGGGGCTCAGGTGCTCAGCAGACCTAGAATCACAGAATGATAGAATGATAGAATTGTTTTGGTTGGAAAAGACCTTTAAGATTATTGAATCCAACCATTATCTATCTCTAATAAGTCTGATGCAAAAGAGATACTTCTGCTGGAGATCTCGTAAGAGTTAGGGCTGGGTCACACTCAGAGTTACGGTGTTTTGCTCTATTCCCACCTAGAAGCATCATAACTGCCCAGCCCAATGACTAAAGTCCTGACTTCTGAGCTTGAGTTTTGTTTTGAAAGGTTTGTTTTGCTCATAGGAGTGGGGACTTGCCCATGGAAAGCTTCTTCCAACTGAAGGCTCATGAACCAAAACTTGGTAGTTTGCTTATGTACTAACAGGTAAGAACACCCAGCTCCAAGACAGCCTGGCTGAAGACCAAGCAGATGACAGCCTTCAAGACAACGACATTTAAGTCAGAGCAGTAAGTTATAAGCCCAGCTTTAAGAGAAGGCAAAACATTGTGAAACAAATCTCTTTTATTAACGTGAAACATCCCCAAAAGTGAAATAACATGACCAAAAATCACCCTTCATCTAAAAATAAAGGCAAAGAGAGAGTTTTCAGCAGGGCTGGAAAATGCTCGACACATGTTCGATGGGTGGGCTTGATATTGTGACTACAAAAATATTTTCGCTCAGTTTGTTTCTGGCTGTTCTGCAGCTGACGAGTTGCCAGATCTCTCGGCTTCAACAGGATGGCTTTGCTAGCTTACCCCTACTGCTCAAGGAGATGGTGATGCTGCTGGACTCAGGGAAATGACCCCCTTGGTAAATCTCTGAGAAATATCCCATCGTTTTGAGCCATTGCAACTGTCAACGGCTTCCGAGAAACTGCCCAGGGCTGCTTAAAATACAACCGAACGTCATCTCGCCTCGGCGTTTCGAGCAGGGCGTAGCGGGCCCGAGGAGCAGCGGTTTGCTTCCCTCGTTTAAGTAAGTGTGGCTGCTCACAGGACGGAGGAGCACAGGAGGACAGGTCCCCGAGGAGAAGTCTGCCATCCAAGCATTGGTGGTGAGCGGTTTTGGACAATGTTCTCGGTTCTTCTCCGCCAACCCGCATGGCTCCAGCATGGAGGGATGGGGAGGGGGGAAGAGAGAGAATCTCCTGAGGGACAGCCAACAAAGGCAGGCTGAACACACTTAAAAAAAAAAAAAAGAGCCTGGAATGTGGTGACAGAAGTAAGTTCAGGTAGATTGGAAAGACCAAAGAGGTTTTTGCTTTGGTATTTTTTTTTTTTAAAATTTTCCAGACTTTTCAGCAAAAAAAATGAAACTGGAGAACAGCAAATGTCCTGTTGGCTCAGCTTGTAACAGTCCATTTGAGCTCAGTCGCTGGTTTTGTTTCCTTCTGAGGGCATTTCCACTCCTCCCCTTACTGCTTTTCCTTTGCACTTAGGGATTTTTTCGTTTTGTTTTTAAAGAGAGCATGTAACTTTCAAACAAAAAGGTCATATTTTGAAATAGCCAAGGAAATCTGTTGTCATTTTGGACCTGCCTTGAGAGCCTTCACTTTTTCCTCCAGAAGTTTTCTCCCACCTTTTCTCCAGCTCACAGAATTTCAACATAAATTAATGATAATCTTCTCTCCCTCCCAAATCTCCATTTCCCCAAAAAGTCACTGTTCATGTAAAAAAAAACCAAACCAAACCAAACCAAACAAGAAGATAGAGAAAAGACACTACTCAGGCCTACTCTTCAGCTGTTATTATGATTCCTCTGCTGTGTTAGAAGCTGATCTAACATATTTTATGCCTTCTTGATGGAGCTGACAGGGAACTGGATCCAGGAAGAACTTCCCAGTCCCACCGCATCCTACTCCTTCCCTCACTTCTTGTAATCACACCAGCCCATCTCAGTCATGCCTGGCTCCATGCTGTTGCAATCCATGTGCACAGACACAGTCCATCAAAAGCAGATCCTACGGCCTGTCATTTACCAGCAGTGAGAGATCCAAACAGTAGTGAGAGAAATAGTGGCAAGAAACTAAGATGACTTTTTTTTTTTTTTAATGACAAGGATAATTAACAAAAAGAACTTTAGAAAACCCCATGGTGGAACATTCACAGACAATTGGGATGGTGAGAAATCGTTACATAGTTTCAGCCAAACATTAATTTGTGGGGGTCTAAAGAGGTTTCTGAGGACCTCTTTCTGAGGGGACAGCAGTGACGGCAGCCAGGGACACAGAAACACAGGAAAGAAATGCAGCATCTAGTCCTCACTCTCCTTTTTTCTTTCTTTTTCTTCTTCCTTCATTTTTTCTATCCCCCACGTTATCATGTCTCTGCTTTTCCCTCTCAGGGACTGTCTATGTCCTTCAGTTAGCTGATTTAATATATGTTCAAGGTCAAAGACCCTTGACTTGGGCATATCCCTGGTCATTGCCATCAGTACCTAAGATAGAGAGGCAGGGTGGGTGACCTAAAAGATAGAGGAATAGGTTACTCCAGGGTACCTGTCACCCTAAGGATGAGGTAAACAAGAGGTCCTGCAGGAGCAGAGCTAATGAGGTCTCCTATAGATCTGCAGACAACATCCTGGTATCTACCTTCATGGTAACCCTTGCATGACCTTCAGCTTCCTTAATGCGTACCTACCCCAACACATGCACAACATCAATTTCCCAAGTGCCACATCTACACATTTCTTGCACACCTCCAGGATAGTGACTCCACCACCTCTCTGGGCAGCCTTTTCCAAAGTCTGACTACTCTTTCAGGAAAAATTGTTCCTAATATCCAGTCTAAACCTCCCCTGGCACAATTTGAGGCCATTTCTTCTCACTCTATCACTTCATACTAGGAAGAACAGACTAACCTCCATTTCATCCTAACTTCCTTTTAGGGAGTTGTAAAGAGCAGTAAGTTCTCCCCTCAGCCTCTTTTTCTCCAGACTAAATAACCCCAGTTTTCTCAGCTAATCCCCACAAGATCTGTTCTGCAGGCCTTTCAAGAGCTTCACTGGCCTTCTCCGGACACATTCCAGAAACTCAATGTCCTTCTTACAAGAAGGACCTTCTTGTAGTGGACCAGAAATAACTGATACAGGCTATCAAGGCCCTGATTATCCATGAAATTGCCAGGAGAAAGGTGACTTCCACATAAAGGACACCTGGATTTTCCTGGCTTTACTCAGAGAGGGTATTGTGCATTTAAGAAGAAAAACCTTTGCAAAGCCAGACTACCACTCAGCATGGAAGCAGGAGGCAAAAAATCTCTGGGTTTAGGTAATTTGAAAATAATTTTTCCAGCTTTTGGCATCCTCAGTGAAAAAAAACCATGTTCTTTGCTGTCAGAGAGAAATTATTGGATCTGAGGAGAAGCATTCACTGGGCTCTCTGTGATGTTTTACAATTTCAATTTTTTAATGCTGGAGAGCCATCAGAGTTTGAAAACTTTTTGCTTCACACCTACACATAAATAATGTCAGTCAGCTTTGAGGCTTGGAGGACTGCTGATGGTGCTTTCATGTGGTTCAGGCCCATCAAAGCCATTTGAGAGGGTCCCACTGAGTCACCTGCCACTCTCTTCCCGGGTGCAAGGACCTGTGGATCAGCAGCTCTACCTGGGCCTGGGCTTAACTTGGTCACAGCTTCACCTCATGAATGGATGCAGAACTCTGCAAAGCATCATTCTTTACCACCAGGCAGACTTAGCAGCCCAGCCTAGGACTCCAAAAAGCTCACCATAAATTGGAGTTACGTCTGATGCTGGAACCTATGTAGATTATTTTGATTGGATTGTCTTAATTTGGGATTCTTGCAAGTTTTTTGCAGGTGCTGCGTTGCCACTGCCATCATACATCAATCCAAAGATCAGGAGCAAACGTAACAAGACATCAGCAGCTTCCACGGTTTGAGGTTTGTACTGCAATGTTTCTTGGGATATAGGAGCCCTTGCAAAGGCTGCAACTGCAAGCAACTCCACCAATGTGCAATGCTCCCTAGTGGCAAAGTCTGCAGCCACCTCAAGCTCACTTGATACAAATAGGTACTGAACACTTTTCAGTGGTGCCCAATGACAGGACATGAGTCAAAGCACACAAACTGGAATCCAAGATGTTCTGTTTGAATGTGAGTTAAAACTTCTTAGTCGTGAGTGTGCTGGAGCTCTGGAGCAGGCTGCCCAGAGAGGTCGCAGAGTCTCTTTCTCTGGAGACTTTCAAAGCTCATCTGGGTGCATTCCTGTGCAACCCCTGCTCTTGCTCACCCTGCTTTAACAGGGAGCTTTGGCCTAGATGATCTGTAGAGGTTCTTTCCAACCCTCACCATAGAATCATAGCATCATAGAATGCACTGAGTTGGAAGGAACATTTAAGGGTCATCAGTCCAACTCCCATGCAGTAAATGTGGACATTCCTAATTAGATCAGATTTTTTACAGCCCCATCAAGCCTGAGTTTGAATGTCTCCAGGGCTGGGGCTTCCATCCCCTTCCTGGGCAACCTGTTCCAGTGTTCTGTCACACTCATATAATAAAGAACTTCTATCAGTCTGTGATTCTGTGGTTCTGTAGGACATTGCCTGAAGCTCAGAGCTGTCCCCACGGTGACACTTAGCTGTATTCAAGCATTATGTAAAAGAAGCAAGAATCTGGCTTCCAGCCCACATGTGATCACTGGAAGGGAGGAAACACCCTGGAAGTCCATGTGATGGTGGAAAAAGAGTAACTGGAAATGAAGGCGGTGGCTGAAGCAGGGACTAGCACGGCGTGATCCCTGAGAGGGTGGAATAAACGATGTCCCGTGGGCAGGCGGCGTTCCCGGGCCTTGTCTGTTATTTCAGCCCGTATCCGGATGGCAGATAAATGCCAGGCCCTCTGCTAATTAAGGAAACTGAGGAAGGGAAATGTGAGTGGCTCATCTCGGAGGCGATCTGTCAGGAGGAAAAGCAGCTGAAGGCTTCTCAGCTATCCCAGGCACAGCCTTGGATACCCAGCCCAGTGAGGTCCCCACCTCTTGCTGCCTTGCTTGAGTTCCTCTGATGCGGGAGAGAGTGCCAAGTATCTGGTGGGGAATCCATGCAGGACTGGCAAAGAGGGATGAACGGGATGATCTCATGGGTATTTTCCTTGCCTCCCTCAGTCCTATGACTCAATCACCCCGTTGAGCTAGAGTTGTTGCCCTGGAGAGGTTTGGTTCATGCAATGAGACCTTAGTGAGCCGGTCAAAGTCCTTGCCTCTCTAATAGGAGCTGCTTGGAGGACAGAAGCCTGGCTCTGAGCTGCAGAGAAGAGCAACAGGAAAATGAAGCCATAGGGATTCTAGGGAAAGGTGAATCTGGAGCAGAATAGGTGCTGGGTTTCCTGCAAAAAGCCATAATGAAAATGGTGGTGAGGGCTCCTCTTGGGTGGGGAAGCCTTCAGAGCAATGCAGGTAGGCTGAACTCTGCTTGCAATCTGAGTCATGGAGAAGGAAAACTTGAAGTCACTGTCTAGAACCCCCACAGTCTAGTGTACTTGGGAAGAACTTGACAGCATGGCCACATCAGCCTGTTCTGTCTGAGGATGTCCCATCAGCTCTGTTTGCTGGCTGTCACAAGTCAGTGACACCCATGGGACTGGGAGGCAGAGTTCACCTTGGTGGTGGGTGCAGGATGCCAGGACCCTTTGCAGGTTACCAGGCTCTTTGCTGGGATACTCACAGGTCACTCCCCCAGTTGATTTGCAGGCAGGAGCACATTACATGTAAGTGGTGGAGTCCCCATCCCCAGAGGTATTTAAAACTGTGTAGATGTGCTGAGGAACATGGTTTAGTGGTTTGACCTGATGCTCTTAAAGGTCTCTTGCTACAAAAATGATTCTGTGATTCTATAGAAACACAATGACCAGGTTGGTGTGAGGAGGAGGATGCAGGTTTTCTGCTGATGCCAAAGCAGAGGCAGGTCCAGTAACAACCTCTCTGGGGCTCCTTACCCAGCATTAGAATTGCACCTTGGCATCTTCCTTTGATCCTGCAGAAAATGGTATGGTGCTGGTAGTGGCATTCCTGATGGGAACATCAGGAAGAAGTTCTTTACAATAAATGCTGGAAATATTGGAACGGGTTGTCTAGAAAGGTGACAGAGGCCCAATCCCTGGAGACATTCAAGGCCAAATTGATGGGGCCCTGAGCAGCCTGATCTGCTTCAAGATGTCCTTTCTCACTGCAGGGAAGCTGGACAAGATGACTTCTGAGGGTGCCTTCCAATCTAATGCTTTCTATGATCCTATGATGTGGTTGTGTCCCTTTGGAATTGTCATTTGTAACACCACACTCTTTGACCACTTGGCTGCTTCACTCTGGCTATGGTGTGCCCTCTCAATCTTGGATATAAAACACCCTGCTGAAGAATATCCACTTAAAAAGCCAAGCACACACCTGTGTTACCACACTGCCCTGGGCAATGTAACACTGTGCCTATGTGGCACTGCCCTCTGCTGTCGGTGGCTATGGGGACATCAGACAAAGACACCCCAGTTGAGTAGAAGAAACACTCAGCTCTTGTGTTATTCTGAGGACTAACAAAGGACTTGAAATGCCAGAAAATTGCCCCAGGAGGATGCTGTATCCAGGACCAGTGCGTGGTGGTTCACAGGCATAACAAACAAAGGTCTCCAGGCATGACTCCTCAGGCAGCAAAGCCCTGGAGGAGACAGTGCCTGCCTGGGCTTCTCCTTTTCCCTGGCTGAAAGCAGAAGTGGTGACTATTTTTGGTGTCTCACTTTGGAAAGAGTCAACACATGCCCCAGAGCATAGCCCCAGCTATGAGACCTTGCTTGGGACAGAGGAAATGAGTAATGGTAAGGGTCCTGCTCCCTTTCCATGACCCAGCCCCGGCTGTGTGCCCCAGACCTCTGCCCCAGGGCTGCCTGGCGTAAGCGGAGTTTCCTTCCACATGCTGGGCACACCAGCTTCTTGGGGCCACGCATGGACAATGACTCTTAAAGTCTACTTTCCAGTAGAGAAATGCTCAGGTAAAGCTTCCCACTGATACATATATAATCCTGTTTGTCCTCTCTCCCACCTGCAGTCCTTTTTTGTCCTTCCTGAACCTGGTATTGCTTGGGTGGGAGGATGAGGACATCGGACACAATGCCAGAGCTGGTCCTTGTCTCCCAAACTCTCCTCAATGAAAGGCCTCTAGGTGGGGCTTTAATGCAATATTGCTGCTGGCCTCCACCCGGCTCTGACTGCCTGCAATGCTCTGGGTCTTCTCACCTTCCGGTACCCACAGGGGCACATGAGGCCACCTCAACCATCAGGATGAGGCAACTGAGATGTTCCTAGATCCTGGTGAACCACGTGGAATTGAGGAAACCATTTGCTGGACTGACCTCTCCAAGCATGTTTCATCTCCTACCCCAAGGGATACAGAGGCCTGTGATGGGCACCTGCAATGAAAGTCACTAAACCCAACGTGTGTGCGCGTGGATGTGTAAAGCTCTGCATGGTGCTTTTCCACAAGTCTACACTGTGAAAGTTCATTCAGGGACTGGGTTGGGATGTTTTGCACATTAGAAGTTAAAGCAGCTTCCCCCCACACCATGCATTTATTCCAAAAATAAGCAGAACCCAAAAAGTTTGCACAGGGTTGGGAAGAGTGGAGAGGCCCATGTGCATGGGGTTCAGCAGTGAGAATAAATTCACCAAGCTGCCGGTGTTGCTCCAGAGGCCATTCCAGGACAAAAAGTTCATCTTCATTAACCCACCCCCTGAGTGGCTTCTGAATGCATTTGTCCACAGACTATGGAGGTCAGGGACACAGACAATCTCACCAGGATTTACCAAAGGTCTTATCATGGACCCAGTTGTCACCTGCTGGGTACAGCTCTGTGGAATTAAGCACCTTAAACCCTGGAGATGGTGGCTTTTGAGATGAGAGTTCAGCGCCAAGAACCTGTGTGTCCTCCTGTCTCCATTCTCAAAGGGATATGGTGAAGTCCAGCAGCATCATGCAGACACACATGCTCAGAAGAGAAACCTTTTTTTCCTTGGATGGCAATGGGTACAGAAATTGCCTTGAAGATGACAATGAGAGTGGCATTGACTAACCCGGAACAATGCTACTGCCAAGCACCAGGTACAACAGCTGACACCGGGTCATTAACTGCTTTCCAACAGGAGTGTTCTTCACTCTGTCCATGCATCAGGGTCTCTGTGCTCCCCCTCACTACACCAGTGAGTCCATCACTCTTGCACAGGGTTGGGAGTGTGTGCAGAGCTGTGTGATCCCTGTGCCTTTCCATGTCCAGCTCTTGCATGCTGGATCAGCTCCTGCCCATCTCTGGCACATCTAGTCCTTATGTACCCAGCCCTTGCACACTCACCCGACCATTTCTGGACTGTTCAGCCCTTGCCCACCTGTGTTGCATCCACTCCTTGAACATCTGGGCCTTATGTGAGTGCCCAGCCTCAGCTCAGCCAGAGCACCTCTGGCTTGCTCAGCCTTGCCCACCCATCCCTTGCCTGCCCAGTCATGTCCACACTCATATTCTGTGCACTCATCCTCGGAACACGCAAGATAGGGACATGCAAGATGGGACATCCAGGTCGAGGACACCCATGCGCTGCACACTCATCCTGGGACATCCAGGTCAGGAACATTCATGCCCGGGACTCCCATCCCGGGGCACCCATTCTAGGGACTTCCAGACCAGGAACACCGATCGCACCCCTCTCCACCCCATACTCCCCTACCGTTGGCTCCTCTCCCCCTCCCTCCCTCTTTTCCCGCTCCCTCTCCCGCCTCCCAGAGGCGTGTCCTTCCTCCTCCCTCCCTCCCCTACTCTCCTCCTATTCCTCCTCCCCGTCCCGTCCCGTCCCGCCCAGTCCCCGCCCCGTCCCCTCCCCTCCTCCCGCCGGGCTCTCGCTGCCGGCCGCGCTATATAAGAAGCGAAGCGGGCGGCGGGCCGGGCAGCGGGCGCGGCGGGGGAACGAGATGAGCAGCGCCGGAGCCGCTGCAAGATGCTGGATGGACACGTCCTGCTGGGATGGCTCTTCTCCTGCGCGCTCCTAGGGCTGCTCGCCTGCACCCCGCGGCCCTCCGCCGCCTACTTCGGGTAGGTGCTCAGCGCGGACCCTGCTAATTCCTTTCTGCAACTTTTTTTTTTTTTTTTTT
>VWZE01016569.1:184218-241085 GCA_013396675.1 Eubucco bourcierii | reverse complement strand
TTTTCTTTTTTTTCTCTCCGTATTTTTGTATTTTAGCCGAGGTTGGGATGCTGCCGGCAGCTTCTTGGTTTGGGCATCCCTCTCTAGCAGTGCTGACAGCCCCTCTGGGAGAGGTATATGGGGAAGGATAAACCGATATCGCGGTTTTCCCCCGACTGCCAAATTCCTTTGCAGTCCATTGCCGGGGGACGGCAGGCAGAACCTCTCCGGGTTTCCCTCTGCCTTTTCCAGGCGGAGTGAGTGCGCAAGGAGCGGACTCATAGTGGGGTGCATAGTCGCTTGCAACCTCCCTTACCATGAAATACCACCAAAAAACTTCCCCACCATGAAACATCTCAAACTCCACTTCCTACTTCACCACCAGGTGCTAGCAAGCCGGTGCCGACTTCTATTCTTTGTGTGGGTTCATGCTGCTGTCACTCACCCGCCACGGTGTAAAGCTTTGTTCCCCAAAGGGAGAAAGGTTCCGGTCCTAGTTGTGAACGGAGAGGTGCAGAAGCTCCGCATCCCGCGGTGCTCACCTGTGCGCGGTTCAAGAGTGAGGCCGGCAGGGGGCACTACCGTCTCGGTCCGCACCCGCTCAGTTGCGCGCAGGTGGATCCGGCTCCCTCCATCCCTTCCTTTATCCCCTTATCCCCCTTATCCCACATCCTTGGCGGCTGAGATGGAAAAGCCACCTAAACCCAACTCCTTTCCCTTTCTAAAGCCTCCCCTGCAACCCTGTTGTGAGGCTTTAACCCACAGCTTTCCACCTGTGCGTTCTCCTATATTGTTTTTTGGGGTGTCTGTGTAGCTGCTTCTTGTCTCTCCTTAAACACTTATTCCAGAAGGGGATGCGAGAACCTGATGAAAAAGTTTAGGTAGAAGTTTACTCAAGACAAGGAGAAATGGTCTCAAGTTGCACTAAAGGAGGTTTAGGTTGGTTATTATAAGAAACTGCTTCACTGAAAGGGTTTTCAAATGCTGGAACAGGCTTCTCAGGGAGGTGGTTGAATCTCTGGAGGTCTTCAAAAGGTACAAAGCTGTGATGTTGAGAGATGTGGTCTAGCCCTAAACTTGGTAGAGTTAGATGATGTTTGGACTCAATGATCTTAGAGGTCTTTTCTGACCCAAATTATTGTAGGATTTTGAGAATCCTTGCTGCTTTTGGGGATGTTGTGTTGTGACCGCTGGTAGGAGCCACCAGACCAGCCCTGGAGAATGTTTTAGCAGACTTGACTTTTTTTTTTCCTCCCCTTCTTTCCAGTAAAACAAATCCTGGTGTTGAGGCTTGTCCATTGCCTGTGGTCTGGCAAAGTTTTCCAAACAGCGCTACTTATATCTTCTATTTCCAACTCAAGAACCATTTAACTTCCTGCTGCTGGAGCTGGGTTTCTGAGGAAACAGCCTGTACTGTCTGTGCAGGTTTTTAGGAATCACGGAATCAATTGGGTTGGAAAAGACCTTTAAGATTCTCTTCTCTCCCAGCAGCACACAGAGGGCTGTACTGAGCCTGTTAGCTTGTGTGTCTGCTGAAGACCACCGGCACTGTGCCCTGGGGACTGATAGGAGCTTGGCTGTAACTCTCCTGCTAATCCCTAAGATGCTGATATCTGCTGCAGAGCAGCAGGTAACTCATTCCAGCCACTTCTGGGATTTCTTCTCTGGCCTCGTGCGGCTAGTGTGGATTTTAACTTGAGAGTGAATGTGTTGAGCCAAGGGAATTGTGCTCCTAGGTCTGTCCTGATCACTTCGAGTTCTTCTGATTCAGCACAGCTGCTGTTTCTGATTTGAGGCTCCCTCCGTGGTAATAAGGAAGGGAGAGGAGACGCTGCCAGATGTGCACTCCAAGTGCTGTGGGGCTGCTGCAGCGTGCAGCGAAGCTTGCTTATGCAAAGCACCCTGATCTCTGCTTAGAGCCACAGCAAAGGAGCAGCATCTGCTGCTAATCTCCTCTTTGTTCTTCCAAGAGGCCTAAAGCAGAGATTGGACTCGCCGCCGAGCTGCAGGGCACATGAAGGGAATAGTGCTGGGCTCCAGGGTCCCTGTTAATCCCCAGTGATGTGATCTAAGTGCGTGTCAAAGAGCTGAGCCCCTCCTTGCTGTAGGCTCCTATATATTAAGGAAAGAAATCTACCTGGAAAAAGCTGGATGTTCCTGCAGAGCTTTGTGCCTCTGCAAGTGCCCTGAGAAGGCTAATGTTGCCCCTCCTTGCTATGTGTATAAAGGTAGCTATATGCCTGGAGGAACTTCTTCAGGTGAGGAAGCACATCAGTTTGTTCTGAGATGTCTTTCCTAACTACCAGGGTGCCTCATCCTTTACCTGGGAGCTGGGCTGAAATGTTTAAGTAGGTGTAGTTGGAATCACAGAATCGTTTTGGTTGGAAAAGACCTTCAAGATCAGAGCCCAGTTGCTGTCTAGCTCCAAGTCTGGTGCTAAACCATGTCCCTCAGTACCACATCTCTGCCTCTTTAACCACATCGAGGGATGGGGATTCAGTCACCTCCCTGGGGAGCCTGTTCTAATGTTCTAGAACCATTTTGGTAAAAAACCTACTTCTATATCCAAGTTAAACCTTCCCTGGTACTGTTTGAGATAATTTTCTCTTGTCCTGTGCATACAAGATGATTTCTAATCAGGAGAAAGGATGGTTGTTATTCCCACTCCAAGCCACCATGACATGTTTTGATGGCCTGCTAGACCCTTTACTCTGGGTACTAACATTGCATTGGAGGATGTGGTGGGCAGCAGGTGGCTTTGTTAAACAGATGCCGTGCTTGTGGCTGCAGCTTAGCTGCTCAGTTCCATAGTCTGGTGTGGGATAGGGACAGCTGTGCATGATCCCTTCCTCCTGCCCATCCCCGATGTCTTTTTTCAGGGAAAGAATTTGGTGTCTCCAAATGTGTGGCCTGGCGGGGAATTAGTGCTTGGGGACAGAAATCAGGCATGGTTACATGATAACAAGATTGTGTCAGCATGTAGTCATGTCTGTGCCTGTCCCATGGGGACACCTCGTGAGGGAGGGGATGCTGGGGTGGGAAGGCCATGGCTGGTGCTTCTCCGGGTATCAGTCTCTGGTGTTCTTAGAAGGATGCACAAGTAGCCAAAAATTGATGAATGTCCTCTGGAAGTGGAGACTAGTCCTCTTACATGTACCAAGCTGCACCATATGTACCTTTCTTGGTGTTGTTTTTCTCCCTCTCCAAGGGTGGGAGGGATTGCTTAGGATGTATGCTGCAAGTTCACTGTCCAGGGTGAAGAGAGGCAGGCTTGTCCCTTCCTTGGGACTACACTGGCAGCCTCCGTGCTGCTCCTTGGATCCTGCTGATCTCTCTGGTGCAGGAAAGGAGAAGCAGGTTGACCTGGAGATGGTACACAAAGGCAGGACCTGAAGTAATGCTGATATGTCACACCGAGCAGAGCTGAGTGTAGGCACTTGTTCAGGAGGCATTTTCCAGTCTGAAGTGCTGGGCAGCATCTCAAAGAGGTTGGCTTCAGGCATGTGACAGTGCTACAACTCCTAAACCTTGTCTGATATGAGACTCGATGGTGCTGGAGAGGAGAAAGCAAGCCTGTGCAGCTGAGCAGGCCCTGAGGGCTTGATGGGCAGCTCTAAACCTACCACAAGATTCCTGATGATGAGGGCTGTGTTTTGGTATAGAAGTATGGGAGACTCACTGGCTGCATCTGTACTGGAGGGGGAAGCATTGCCTTGAAGTCAACTTGTTGAGCTGCATTGCTGCTCTAAGAGTGAGCCTACTCAGCTACCTCCACTGCAGCTGGGCTGTCTGAAAATCAGTTTTGCACTGTTACAACTGACCAATGATGGTGGTGGGGATGTAGTTGGGAGCAGCCTCACCCTGCTGGGATCCCTGGGAAAGCATTGCCTTTCACTGCTTTCTCCCTGCGCTGCTTTTCTTGTGCATTACAAGATTCAGTTGTGTATACCTTCCCTCCCTGTCTTTATCCTCTCAAATGTGAGGAAGGGGATGGTGGAAATGCCATAACATGTGTTGGCTCTTTTACTACTGGGCTTTGGAAGTGGCAGATCAAAGGATTAGCCATGCTGGGGTGAAAGTAGGCTGATTAACTTCAGTCCTGCTGTGCCTTCATGCTAGTGGGAAGGCAAACTGGTTTGTAGGAGCGGCCTGTGCTGTTGGACTGATGGGGCAGGGGGATTTGCAGCCTGGGCTGTTGGATATAGGAGGCTTGCAAGCTATCTAGACCACAAATCACCCCCTTCTATTTCTTCCTGAATTTTCTGTTTGATAGTTTGCTTCAGTTTTACTATGCCACTTGCATTTTTCCTCCTCCTTGCCGGGAGGCTGATTTTTCTGCAATTTGGGATTTGCTCTGCTCTCTTGCAGCAGCAGAAGGAGCTGAGCAGCTCTACCCCCTCTGCAAACTTGTCAAGACAGTAGTAATGTTCCAAGTGGCTCATGCTTACATAGTGTTTATATTGACAGATTGCAATGTTCTTCATCAATGTAACTGATCCCGACACTGCACGCAGGCAACAGGAACCCTTAAATGCTCGCGTGGGGGAGAGGGAGGGAGGGGAAACATAGTTTGTCCTAACTTACCAACACATCACTAGCAAGAGCAGGTTGCTTGCTGCGATGTGGAGGGATTTCTTAGTGTGGGAAGTGCAATATATTTTTGTTCCTCTTGGTATGTACACAATAGATAACCCCTCTGTGGTGCTGCTGGGGCAGAAACCTTGTAGCTCAGGGTGTGATTATGCTAGAATTCATAGCTTTATAGAATGGTTTATGCTGGAAGGGAGGCTGAAGATCATCCAGTTGCAACCCCCCCTGCCCTGTTGGGTCCACTAGACCAGGTTGTTCAAGGTCTCATCCAACCTGACCTTGAACTCCAGGGAGGGGACATCTAAGACCTCCCTGGGCAGCCTGTTCTACTCTTACTGTAAAGAATTAACTTGGAATTATTTGGAAAATATCTGAATACTGTACCTGAAGGGATATTTGGGGGCTGTGACCACCCTGGTGGGGTGAGGTTCTTAAGTAGGCTGAGAACTAGTGTGATATTGGGGAATCTGTCACTGCAAGCGTGGCATCATCTTGAATGTCATCTCCAATAAAAGCAAACTCTTTGGTGCTGGCAGCTTTTTGCTGCTTTTTTCTTTTTATTTCCCCAGCCTCTGCAATAGGTTAGGTGCTAACATGGCTGTTGGATACCAAGAATTTCTGTACCTGTCACTTGATGGTGGTGTGGGGCTGGTGTTTGCAGCCTGGGCTGAAGGCGTGTGAACTTCTCAGGAAGCTGTTGTGTAGCCAGGCCACACAGTGTTGGCTTTCCAGACTTGCTGGTTGTCTTCTGGCATGTGTGAGATGGAGCAGCTGCTTCTCAGCACAATACAACCTGCCCTTGCCCCCCCTCCTAAAACTGGACTCTGGGGCAGTGAGGGAGGAATGCAGCATGCAGGCAAACGCAGCTGGAGCATGAGGAGGCAGCTCCTGGGTCTGGGAGGGTGGCTTTGCCATTCCCTGCCCCCCCCCCACCGTGGTGGTCTGCTGCTTTTGATTCTAGATATGGTGGTGCTGGTTTTTAAGATGCTGGACTTCTGGTTTTACTGGGAATAGGAAGGGTGTGCCTGGCTCTGTAGGTTGTTTTACCTCTTTACTCTGCTCTTATTTGAGCTGGGTGTATTGTCACGTAGAGACTGATCTGTCTGAGTCCTGCCTGGCTTCTGTCCCAAAGCTGGCCTCTCTGGGTCAGTTCAAAGCAGTGTTTAACCTCCATTCCTTTGCAAATGGGAACCTTGTGCCCAGAAGAAGCATTTGCTTCGTGTGCACTGGAAGGTGGCACTGGATTTGTTGAAGGGCTGTGAGGCTGGTGACAAATTCAGGAGCGTGCGGAAGAATTGTGCATGCAGCTAAGGTCTACCAGACCCATACCTTCAACCCTGGGGAACCAGGGTCTGTCCCAGATCAGCCTGGGAAGTACCTGAAGGTTCCTTTCACCTGCAGAGTAGTTGGAGGGAAAACTTGATTCAGATGGTGTTTAGTATAAATTACACTTCTGTACTGGATTGACCATATTGCTTGATACTTGGGAACCACCACTTTGTGCCTCAGTTTCCCTTTTGTGGAAGGGGCTGTTTCTTGCTGAAATTGGCCTCCTGGCCAAATGTTAGGTTTTTTGCAGGATCCCAAGTGAAACAGAAGACTCCTTAGGGGAGAAGATGGCTTGTTAGAAGAGGATTGAGTGTATCCTTGGCCAAACGATGCCAGTGACTTCCTTTATTGTGACTGGTGATGCATAACAATAGACCAGGAGTCTCTGGGACTCTGGTCTCTTGGTGAAGGGCCTGGTCAATGATTAACTTGCTTTCTGGAAGCTGCTAACAACAGTAAAAGGGAGTCCAGCCCCACAACCCCAACATAAAAAGCCCAGGAGTGTTTAATAATTAAAGGCCTTGTGCTTTATCGCAGGGTAATGAGAATCGCGTGCAGGCTTGTTCAGTGCTGGGTAATTGAATTAGGTTGTGGGACTGGGAAGAGGGAGGAGGCATAAGTGGAAGGTCTACACACAGAAGCCAAGGTGATGCTCCATAGTTTGAATCTTTGTGACCAGACTGGGTTTTGGTGTAATTACCCCCTGGAGATGTTTGTCCTGTCTCAGATGTCCAGGCCTCCTTGGGCCATCTCCATTTCTTTCAGTTGGACATCAAGAGGAAGCTCTTCACAATGAGGGTTGTGAAATACTGGCATAAGTTGCCCAGAAAGGTGGTGAAAGCCCCATCCTTGGAGATACATGAAGTTAAATTTGGCAGGGCACTGAGCAACCAGATCTAGGTGGAGATGTCCCTGCTTACTGCAGGGAGGCTGGTCAAGATGGTCTTTGAGAGTCCCTTCCAGCCTGATCCATCCTATGATTCTGTATGACTCGGTCTGGGAGGTGTTGACATGTTTTATTCCTGATGCGTTCTGTGAAATAGTGATAATTAAAGGCTTTTTGAGACTGGTTTGTTGTTGTTGGAAGATCCAAAGCAGAAGACAGTGCTGGACTAAGCTATCTCTGCTCGTGGATGAGTGACTAGCCAGAGGTACTGAGCCAGTGAGCACCATCAGTGTTTCCACTGCTTGAGGCAGTTTGAGGTGAAGCTGACCAGAGCTGTGCTTTCCTGGTGGGACCTGGAAAGCTCAGCTTGGAATAGCTGAAGTCTAGACTTGCCTACTCTGTGTCTCTCAGGTCCTTGTGCTTAGCTGCTTTCTAAGATGGGCTTAGGTTGGAAATTGGTTTGAAGTTTTTTTGGAGATGCTACATTGGAATATCCCTGTGGGAGAGTGTCTTGAGCACACTCTCAGGCCACCAGAGATGTAAGGACTTCTGCCAGAAGCCTGATATAGATCCTCTGCTCCAGTTTCATGGAGAAATGTGGCACCTCCAGGACTTGGGTTCTTTAGTCACTCAAATTCTCTAGGGGAACAACTCATCCTAATGTTTGCTGACTGAGGCATTTGAGAAGGCTCAGTGCATGAAACCTGTCTTGATCTGATGTTTATGGAGGCTTTTTCTGTGCCTAGTCATGCAACTACAGCTCCCTTCTGGGGAAAGCACTTTTTAGATGGGATGGCACTGCTTTTAGTTCATATTAAAAGCCTACATTGGACAAACTTCTTTACCTCAAGCTTCTTGTCTGTCCCGGTAGTAACCTGCCAGCTTCTTTGAGGGTGTGTTGAAGCAATCCAAGAAGTCTCACGTACCTGGCTTTCCAAACTGCAAACATGCTGAGCCTCTCTGGCTTCCCTCCATGGTGGAGCAGCTTTTGCAGAGCCAAAAAAAGCTCTCCAGTGGCTTGTAGTACATTAATGCAACAGTTTTCCCAACCTGAGCAGCCCACAAGCAGAGGGCCTGTTGCTTGTGCTGTTATGGGAGGCTGCTGAATGTGGCTGCAGGGAGATTGGTGCTGCAGGTCCTGGACCAGCATAAGGTCTGGCTGCGGGCAGGACTGGTAGGATAGGTCTTCCTTGCTTGAGGAGCCAGCTCAGGTCAAGTTGAGTAGGAATCAGGAATGATGATAATGCTGGGTAGGAAGGCTTAACCCTTTAGAAGCTGGGTTGGGTTTTTTCTGTTTAGACCAAATTTTTTTCTCTTCCCTTGCTTAGCTGTTCTTTTTAAGGCTCTCTCAGATGGTGGCTGTGAGTGCTAATGAGTCTTATCTCTGGAGATACTGTCATAAAATACACTGATGAAGTTTATCAGCTCAGCAAGCTTTACATTTCATTGTAATGCGTGTTTGCACTGTGCTAAGTGGAACAGGGAGTATTTTGACTACATGAATAAACATAGCAGTTATGGGATTTGCTTTAGCTGATACAAAAATCTATTCTGAGGGTGGTTTTTCTTTTTTTTTTTTTCCCCCCTTTTAGCTGTTGCAGCTCTTTGAAATGGATCAAGTAGCTCCTGCATGTGAGATGTAGTCTTCCACTTGGCTTGTGACCTTAAATCCTCCTTCTCCCCAAAGTATGGGGAATATTTTTAATTCAGTTGCTGAAGGATTTCTTTTGGGGGAAGGGAAAGTGACAGGTTGAAAAAACTTGAACTCTTCCTTTTTTTGGGGAAAAAAAAACACCATGGAGCAAAACAGCTTCTCTATGCATCCACTGTAGAACATGCAAACTCAACAGTAACTGACCTAAATGCTGAGTCTGTGCTGGCATGGAAGGTGGCATGGAGCATACAGCTCATGTTGATGGGATGTCAAGCTGTATGGGAGTTGGCATGAGTTTTATGACCAGACTCATTTGGCCTAGCTCATTAAAATAGCATTAATCGGATAGACAGATGCTTCTGGAGTTTGGAGAGAAACGAGTTTGCTTTGATTTCTGCCTTTGCTGTGCATTGCATGGATGAGTTTCACAGTTGGAGCAAAAGTTTCCTTTCTTGGAAAAGCTGCTCTGTGTCTTCCAGAGCCTGAAGCAGCACAACTGACTGTTCATTGTGCCTAGGAGGAGGTACCTTCTGCTGTGGAGTGATGTGCAATTTCCTCTAGGTGTGAATGAAGTACTGAGATGCCCATAGAAATATCTGAGCTTTATTTAAAGCTGTGCATTGCCCCCTTCTAACTAAGGCACTCCTGGGAGAAATGGGCAGGAGCTTAGCTCAGAACCCTGGCCTGCTGTTGGGGAACACATTTGAAACCAAATTATGAAGAAACTTTGCAAAGCAAGTTGGGTTGAGCAACTGTTTGCTGCCAAGGCTGTGCTCTCTTGGAAGAGGTCAGCTGATGAGCAAAAGAACTGATTTCCATTGCCTCTTGCATCATTTATTTTCTTCATCTTTAGGATTTGGCAAAATGAAATTCAAGATGCACAAGGATCAGTCTTGAGTGTGACCTCTGATGTCTTAACATGTAACAAAGTGCCAGGTTGGAAGGCATCTCAAGGAGCATCTGGTCCAACCTTTCTTGGCAAAAGCATGGTCTAGACAAGATGACCCAGCACCTTTTCTAGCTGAATCCTAGGTGTCCAATGCTGGATACTCTACCACTTCCCTGAGGCATTACACCAATGGCTGATTGGTCTTGAGAAATTTTCCTCTTGTGTCCAACTGGAATTTCTCCAGAAGTCACTTGTACCTGTTATGGTACTACTTGAAATAACATGGAGAAACCAGCAACCACCTCACTGTAACTCAAAGGAGGCTGTAGTGAGATGGTGTTGGTCTCTTCTCCTGTCTATCAAGTGATAAAACAAGAGAACATGACTTCAAATGGTGACAGAGGAGGTTTAGATTGGATATTAAGAAAATATTCTGTAGTGGAAGAGTGGTCATGCACTGGAGCAGGCTGACAACAGAAGTGGTGGAGCCATCATCCCTAGAGGTGTTCAAAAAACATGTAGGTATGGCTCCCTGGGACATGGTTTAATGATCATGGTGTTATTGGGTTGATCATTGAACTTGATCTTTTTCAACCAAACCTATTTCATGGCTTGTTGTAGCCACCCTTTATTGGAACATGGTGCTAAGGTAGATAAGACAGGCTGCCAAGTTGAATTATTTTGATGGCTAGAGCCTGTGGCTTGACATTGGGCTTCTTGCTTCTGTATCTTAAGTACCTCTTAACTCCTTCCCAAAAGGAACAGGCCATGGCTTGGCTCCAAAAGCATCAGCGCTGCCAGGTGGGGATCTACTGAGGTGGACTCACTTGTGTTTTCAAGACTACCTGTTCTAACTTCCAGTCAAAGCATGTTATTACCCTTTAAATTCTACCTCCACCAAGTGCCTTATGTTCCCTGCTGTCCACAATCAGCTGTATGTGAGAGCTTCCCCAGCTCTGCCTGTGGGAGTGTGCTGTGTTACTTCAGCACAAGGAGGAGTGCAGTGCTGCTAGCTGACCCCTCTGTAGGCTTGGCTGGAGGGGCCGTTGGTGGGGAGCTGCAGGATCACCGAGTGCTCGTGTTACAGAGGAGTGCCCATCTGCTGAGCTCTGGCACGCACAAGCCTGGCAGGTTGCTCTCATGCCTTGCTGTGATCTCTGCAGGCTTCCAAACGCCTGTGTAGTTTCTCTAAGCAGTCAGGTGTTGCTGTGCCCTGGTCCTTAGGATCTGCCCGCAGCCCCTTCGCGGAGTAGCAGCCTGGGCTAGTTGAAGCTACCCCTGCTCACTGAAGGGAAGATGTCCCTGCTCACTGACCTTGAGAAGTCCCTTCCAACCAGAGCCATTCCTTGATTCCATGATCTTGCTGTGTGAAGCCATGCTGAGCTGGCTGCACTGACTGGCTTTCCCTATTCTGGTGAGCTCAGACCTTTAAATATCTTCATTGTCATGTCCTGTCTGGAGGCTTTCTTTGCTTGGTGATCTCATTCCTGGTATGGCAATGAAACAAAGCCAGGCAGACCTGTTGGGGACATAACTGTGCTGCTGCTATAGATTGCAGCTGGAGCTTGTAGGTGAACCTGGTTCTGAGTGCTGCAGAAGTCCTCATGTGGGGCTTTCCAGCTCCATCTTTTACAACTACTGTTAAGTAACTACCTTCCTTTCTGAAGTTTCCCAGGTAAAGTGTTCAAGGTGGAACCAACTACCTGGGAAATATCTGAGTGTGACCACACTTAGGATGAGAGCCAGACTTGGACAAACCCTTGTGGACTGGCTCCTTTTGGCTTACAGGGACCTCACTCAGTGCAATCAATGACTTCAGTGGAGCTTGCCCAGCTCAGGGAAACAGTTCAGCTTACTCTGCTACAGCTCTCCAGGACTGCCCATCTCCTCTGACAAGAAACCCTATCCTGGAGCCCAAACCCCTCTGGGGACAGTTCCCCAGAACCGATACCTTATGTAAAAGAACTGACTTGTTTTGCTTAATCTTGACAAAATTCTTTTCTAGCCCTAATCCTCTTCCAGTGTAAGGTGAGATCTTGAAATACCTGGCAAACTTCTAGCACAGCTCTTTCTGCATCTCTGGGCCTCTCTGTAATCGAAGGTGAGGTGAGGGTAGGGGCGTTGTCAGCCTCTGCCAAAGAAAAATCTCCTGCTGGGAGCTTGCAGAGAGTGATTTCCCAGTCTGTGGTTAGCAAGCTGATCTCGGAGGCCATGGGTGAAACAGCCACTTGAGCTGAATTACAGGATCTAACTGAAGATCCAGCACTTGCTTTTTGGCTGTGTTGCATCTCTGGTGACTTGTATCTCCTGGCTTGTCCCATGTTGACTCTGGAAAATCTTAAGGTTTAGTATACATTTGAAGAGAGGACTGAAGCTGAAGATATGCTCTTGGGAAGTGTGAACAGGACTGAACAAGGCTTAGAGCTGTTCCTGTGGCCAGTGCTACCAGCTGTTATCTCCATGCTGGTTTTTGTGGCTGATAAAAAATGTGTTTATAGGCAGACTTTTGTCTCTGGCAAGGTGCAGGATAGATGCTGGGCCAGAGTCATGATGGTTGGAGAAGAATGTGACCAAACATAATGCTACATTTGTCTCCTGAGCTTGCAGAGGAATGAACAACCATGCAGGAACAAATCTCACTTGATGTAGCAGAGATCTCCTAACTTGTTTGCAGTGCCAGTCATTCCCAGTGGCTGGGTTCCCTCTGGGCTGACCCAGATGCTGTCTGGTGGGGAGACACCAGGGTAGGGGAAGGGAATCCTCCCTCAGTACTTCATCCCTTCAGGCACTTGTTTGGGCTGCTACAGCATTCATACAAAATCTGAGAGCTGGACCTGGTGCTGGGAATGGAGCTGTGAACTTGGAGGCTTTGCCTTCTCTGGCTCACTGGAGTTTGGGACTGAACCAGGCTTGCTGACCCTGTGAGGTGGTGACACTGGAAATATTTTTAACACACCATCCAGCAGCTGGCTGGACTTGGATGCCTTCCTTCACAGACCTTGCTGTAGGCACCTTGTGGTGTGGAGGGGAATAGGGACTCCAGGTGCTTCTCGAAATTGACTGCTCCAGTGCTGAGTGTAGCATGAGACTGGCAAACTGCTCTGTGCTTAACTTGCTGTTGGACAGATCAGCAGCACAAGGTCAGAGGCAGGGACACTCGAGTTGATTTGTCCAAAAATGTTTTTTGCTTGCTTGTGTGGGGCTGTTTACTCTGTTACCAGAACTGTGGAGTGTTTTTTTCAACTGAAGCAGCTCTAGAGCTGCTCTCTGATCCATCTGGAGGTGTTTAGAGGCCAGGAGTAAGCATTATCCAGTTGCTCCATGGGCGTGAAGGAAGCAGAAGTGTTGCCAGGCACCTGTGTGGCTGTGGGCACAGTCATTGACCTTGGGGTGCTTCAGCTTGTAAGCCAGGGCTGTTTTCATGTGGAACAGGCTGTGAGTTGAGGTGAGGACTTGATGGTACATCCTCTGACTCTTCTGGCCCTCCAATGGCTGCTGGATTATAGACCAGATCTCAGTGTCTTTCATAAGCAGCGCTCTGTGGGATGTGAGTTACTGATCCTATTGCAGTAGTAAAGGGAGTTCAAAGACAAATGTTTGGGGGATCTGCTGATGGCTTGGTGAGCTCTTAAATGCTAACAAGCAAGAAACCCTGCTGAGATCCCTAAAACAAGGCTTGCTGTGCAGTTTCACCCACCCTGGGGAACAGGTTGCCTGGAGGTGGTAGATGCCCTAACTGTAACCATTCCAGGTCAAGTAGGATGGGGTTCTGACCACCATGATCTAGTTCAGTTGTCCCTGCTGACTGTAGGATGATTGAATTAGATGAACCTTTAAAGGTGCCTTCCAACCTATTCTAAAGCTCTGGAATAGGACAGAATTATACTGGGAGATACATGGCTGGATTTCCAGCATGGCTACTGCCCTTGCATAAGGCACCAGCCAGGCATTACTCTCACCACACTCAGCTGCCCCACCTGTTTGTGTATCTAAAGCTTTAAGGCTGAAGAAGGAAGAAATCTTACCAGTGCAATGGAAACCTTCAATTCCCTGCAGTCCCAGGAGGAGAAGAGTAGCTTCGGGCTGGAGTTAGGAATGAAATTCACTTGTGCACTGCCTCGCCTCTTCCAGGAGGATCAGCCAGGAAAAATATCAACAGTTCCATTAAAAAGTCTGCTGGTTTGCTCAAGTAGTGGAATAAACATACCTGTAGGCAAAGAGACCTGGACCACAGAGGAAATGTTAAGTAGAAGGAACACACACAGGCTTGCTCCTTCTTCCCCTCTGTATCTACCAGATAAAAACCCTCATGTGTCCATGGTAATGGATAAATCAAACAGCAGCTGGGGGATTATTCTTAGCTGAGGAAGAACTGGCTTGGCTCACAGGGGTTGGGTGCTTTCCTAGAAAGGCAAAACCTCTGAGCCTGCTCTGGGAAGGCAGGGGACTTGCAGTAGAAATTGGGGCAGGATGAGTTTTTTTAGGTGGTTGTTCTCCCTCTCTTTGATTTCTGTTGCCCCTTCAGAGGCACCTTGGATACTTTGTTCAGTTCTGGGTGTCTCACTCTGAGAAGGATACTGAGGTGCTGGAGCATGTCTGGTAAAGCTGGTGAAGGGTCTAAAGAGTAGGTCTGAGGAGCAGCTGAGCTTACTAGGGTGGTTCAGCATGGAGAAAAGGAGGCTGAGGGGAAACTTTGGCTCTTTGTAACTGCCTGAAAGGAGGTTGGAGCCCTGTGGGCCTCTGTCCCTCCTCCCAAGGCACAAGTAACAAAGTGAAATGAAGTGGCCTCAAGTTGCGCTAAAGGAGATTTAGGTTGAACATTTAGGAAAAGGTTTACCCTGAAAGGGTTGTCAAGGCCTGGCCCAGACTGCCCAGGGCAGTAGTGAAGTCCCCATCCCTGGAAAGGTTTCCAAGCTATGTAGATGTGCTGAGGTGCTTTAGTGGTGAACTTGGCAATGTTGGTTTAATGGTTAGGCTTCATGATCTTAAAGTACCTTAAATGTAAACAAGTCTATCATTCTTAGCTTCTCAGTTCCCACAGAAGCAGGGAAAGGGCAGATGAACAACTACTTTGCTTGATTCTGTTGAATCCATTTGAAACTGTGCTGGGAACTAGTGAGAGCTCATAGAAGAGTGGCATGGTGGAAAGCAACCAGCTCAATGATTCATGTTTGGTGGAGCTGGACCCCTCAGCTGTCTGCTGAGCCCACAATGTCTCCTGTCCTCTCTGGGACAGGGGAAGTGAAGGGACCTGCAGACTTATTAGGGGATGTTTGTTTGTGGAGGTGTAAGCTTCAAACATGACCTGAATGAGCAATGCTGACAGCAATTTTTGGACCAGCAGCCTGGTCCTGGAGCTGCCTGAGGTCCCTGAGCTGCCCATAAAAGCAGCTTCTCCCCTGGCCATACCCAGCCTATATGGTATGTAGAGAAAAAGCCTGGGGAAAATGCCTTTGGTTGCAACCAGATGGCACCTGTCAAGCACAAGTAGATGTTTCTATTAGTGTTTTTATTTGAGTGTCTTGGATCATTCCCAACTTCTGGATAGCAAACCAGTCCTGCTGTAGCTGTCCTCCCAGAGGCAGATTGATGTGATTCTTGCATGCTAGAGACAGTCCCTGGTCCCCCAGGCCTCATCTGCACAGCCACTTAGCACAACTAATCTGAGCTGACTTTTAAAGTGGATTAGTTCAATTACTCTTAACCAGCCCTGGTGGAAACCTTCTCCTTGGGGATTAGAGATCCTTAATTCACTTTAACACACTTGATTTCAATGCAGATCAGGCTAAACTGAATTAAGGACACTTTAGAGCCATGTGGGGAGGCACATCCTTCAAAAGTGAAGGGGTTTAACTCCCCCACTTTGTATTCCTATGCTCCATTCATCCCATTTAGCATTGCTGGAATGTCCCCTTACAGATAGTTAATCAAATCAACCTCTCAAATATAAAGCTGCAAACACATCACCTAGGCTGATGAGTGAGCCAGGTCCTACATCTGCTGATTGAGTGCTTCAGCATGCCCAGCCAGAGTGTTTTAGAGGTGTTTGCTTTTTCTTTTCATTTATTTAATGTAATTCTCCAAACCAAGCTCTCTTAAATGCAGGGCAGTGAGTCACATTGCCAGTTGTTCTGTCATTTAACTTTCTGCATGAAATGGAAGTACTTCAACTCTGAGCTTAGTAATTTATCTCTCCACTCAACCTTCTGAAAGAGATTTGCCTCTGTTTCCCTGAGCTTGACTGAAAAACAGTCATTGAATGTGGTACTCTGGGCAGCCAGACAGGGTAACCCTTGCTTTGGAGAGAGTTGGGTGGGCATGAAGGCTTCTTTATGTGCCTTAAGTCTCAGGTGATGGCTGTCTTGGAGAAGAGTGGAATCATGCTGGCATCAAGCTGGGGGAAGAACCCTAAGCAGGAGGGAAAAAATACCACAGCACAACTTCTCTCCTTCATACTGACCCTAAACATTGATTCTGCTTTCTGAGGAGGAGTGTAGGTAGGACTGATCCTTCTGCAGATTAGCTCCACCCCTTTACCTGTATCTCTGCAGCCCATTAACCAATTTAATACCATCCTGATGACTTGGGCTTCACCTGAGACCTTTGTTTTGCTGACCTAGGCTTAACTTTAGAGACCTCATTGCTCTTTACAGCTATCTGAAAGGGGGTAGTACTCAGGTGGATAATTGGTCTCTTATCCCTATCAGGTGATGAAAGGAGAAAAAAGGGCCTGAAATTTTTCTGGGGTTGTTCAGTTAGGATAGCAGGAAAAATTACTTGCCTGCAAGAGTGGTCAGATATTGGAACAGGATGTCCAGGACAGTGGTGCATCACCATCCTTGGGTGTTAGAAAAATGTGTAGCCTTGGTGATGTTGATGGCTGGACTTGGTCTTGGGTCTTTTCCAACCAAAACAGTTCTGTCTTTCCAACTTGAATTCTTGCTGACTGGCAGGAGATGACTGCTTTGTGGAGGGGATGGCACAGGTTTGCTCTTCCAAAATGATGGTGGCTGAGTAAACAAAGGGTTAAACTCCATGACTGAAATGAGTGTCAGCACTGTTCTTGTCAGCTTCTTCAGCCTGCCAGAGCAAAGGTTTATTTCTGTAATAGCCCTGTGAAGCTTTGCTCTCCCTCTCTTGTCTGCCTTTTGCTCATTTCAGCTCCTCTACCTAGTTGGGATCACTTGAAACAGGTGAAGGGTTTGATCACAGGAGCAGCTGGCAGCTAGAGGAGTGAGTTTGCTTTTGTTTTGAGGGAACAAACTTTCAGCTGCTTCAGCTTGGGTTTTTCATGGCTTTTGTGACAATTCTGGTAGTGCTCTGCAGGCTTTGGAGAAGGGAGTGGGCATTGTATGGAAGAGGGATGCAGATCCTGCTGCTTCAGGGCTCCAAAAGCACTGTGCTATGATGTTGCAGCTCTGAAATCCCTCAGAGTGCCCACTTTGTAAGGTCTAATCTTGCTTATGGCCTTGGGGATGGTAAGAGGAGCTTGCTGGTGGTCTCTGTCTGACCAGGTGTTTGGCAAATTGTATGTTTGGTTTTTGAGGACTAGAGGTGGAAGGACATTGTCTACCATGGGTAGACTATGAATTCGTTCTGGAAAGGTCCCCATTTCAGGTGTCTGAACCATCCCTGAGAGACTCCTTCCCCACCAAACTCAGAAATGCTCCATCAATGATGTTCTACTGTGAGCCTGGCTCCTTTCACCAGTGCTTCACTTCCTAGCAATAAAGGTTTTCCTCTAATAGCAGATGGTAATTTCTCTGTCTGAACCATAAACTGATTTCATGTTTTCTTACCACCCAAAGAACTCCTCCTCCTCTCTCTGTAGCAGCTTGTGCATGGCTGAAGAACATGACCATGTTGCTCTTCAGTTCTTGGCCTTCTTCAGCCTTAGTCATGAGGTGGACACACAGTGACAGCAGGGATGTTTGTTGATGTAGTTATGCATTAAATCTGGCACTTCTGGCTAAGTTTCCTGGAGCAGTCAAGGAAATCAGCAACCAGGCTTCTTCTCAAAGAATATACTCAAAACTATATTTCTTTCTTTTCAGATACTTGAAATCTGCCTGGATGTGATCCTGTGCATCCTGCTCTGGGTGACCCTGCTTTAGCAGGGAGGTTGGACTAGATCTCCAGAGGTCCCTTCCAACTCCCAACATGCTGTGAACACTTGGGATGGGGAAAACCTCTGGTTCTATTGAACCATTAGATTTTTAGTTACCTGAGATAAGATCTGTCTCACTAGGTTTTGGTGGCAAGGTGTAGCGAGTTTAACACACCAAGGTGTTTGTTTCCTTCAAGACATGAGGCCCAATCTAAACAGCCTAATCTTGAGCATCTCTGAGGATTTTGAGGGCTATTGCTCTGGCCAGTACTGAAAATAGTGAGGACACATCACTTCTTGTGTTAGGAGCCAACTTGTGACTTCACTCCTGAGAACAAGGTCTTGCCAAAAGATGCTTCATCTAGATAGAGTTTACCTGGGGCTGATCAGAGTATGAGGTTGGATACTGTTAAGAGATGCATTAATGCATCCTGCCAAACAGTGCCCTCTTGCAAAACCTCCTTTTCAGTGGATGCCTGAACAAGCCTGGAGGACCTCAAGCTTGAATGGCCTCAAGCTGCACCAGAAGCACTTTAGGCTGGATGTGTAAAGGAAAACTTTCTTCACTTGAAGGCTTGTCAGGTGTTGGAACAGGCTGTGTGGGGAGGTGGCTGTGTTGCCATCCCTGGTGGTCTGTAGATGTGTTTGGGAATATGGCTTAGTGGTGGGCTTGATGATTTTGGAAGTCTTTGAACCTAAAGGATTCTATGACCTTTGCAGAACAGGTCTTTGAAGGCCTCTCTGATGCCATGCTTGAATAAGGTAGACTTATCAGTAGAAGACAGCCAACAGGGTTTGGAGGTGCTAGAGGAAAAAGTAGCCCAACAGAGAAGAGGGCAGATGACTGAAACAATTGAGCTGCTTTAGCTAGTTGCCCAGTCTCTATCTTAAGGGTATCACCATTACCCACAGCTTGCAGCCAGAAGACCTCAGCTGTTAGTGACTGAAGGTAACTGGGTTTGGATCGGGTTTGCAACTATCATCTGAAAGAGGGAGACTGACTGGCTTTGTCAAGTGGGAATTGTCCATATCAAAGAGCAGCCTGGGTTGTGGCTTTCCATCTGTAGCTTCCTAGAGTGGTGATAGGGAGCTCTAGGAGTGGATGGATGAGCTGAACAGAACATACTTCACAGTAGTATCCAGGCTGCAGAATACTCTTATCTGTGGCTATGAGGAACTGTTTAGAGGATACCTAAAGGAGAGATTTCATTGGAGATCAAGCTCTTTTTTTTTCAGTTAGACAACAAGACCCACATTTCTGGTGTTTAATCATAGAATTACTGAAGTTGGAAAAGACACCTAAGATCACCAACTGTCAACCCAACATCACTAGACCTGGGATTCTAACTCATAGCATTGTTTTGGTTGGGAAAGACCACCTGCTATCTGAAGGGGGCCTACAGGAAGGCTGGGGAAGGACTATTTACAAGGTCTTGTAATGACAGGACAAGGGGCAATGGGTTTGAACTGGCAGAGGGGAGATTTAGACTGGATGTTAGGAGGAAGTTGTTTACAGTGAGGGTGGTGAGACACTGGCACAGGTTGCCCAGGGAGGTTGTGGCTGCTCCCTCCCTGGAGATGTTCAAGGCCAGGTTGGATGAGGCCTTGAGTGAGCTGTGCTAGTGGGAGGTGTCCCTGCCTATGGCAGGGGGTTGGAACGGGATGATCCTTGAGGTCCCTTCCAACCTTACCATTCTATGATTCTAATATCTGCTTCACCCACTGACCCAGCAACATGATGGCCATTAAACCATGTCCTGAAGTGCAATGTCCTTCAGGGATGGAAGTGTAAAATTGTACCTTCAACAGAAAGATGGAGCTCTTTTAAAAACAGTGAAAGTTCTAAAAACCAATACAAATCCCTGTTGTGGTGTTTTTATTCACCTTGCTTAATGGGTTCACACTGGAACTATGTCTTCATCTCTCATTGCCCTGTTCTCAGCAGCTTCTGTGGGCCATTAGATTTAGGTGCCAGCAATAATTTAGGTGAGGATTTTCCCTTTATAAATAGTTTCTGTCCCACTTCACTTTATAAAGCTGCTCTAATTCCACAGTGCCCTAATTGTGATATGCAAATGTTAAAAGGAAAAATCACAGCCAACATATTTTAAGATGCTTTTGGGCAAACAGCCCCCTGCTTAGTGTGATAAATTTGGCCAGCTTTTCTCCCTGAGGAAAATAAAAAGCCTTCCAAATGAAGAAAATTATGTAAGCAAATCCTATGAGTGTGCTCTAAAATTAAACCTGCTTCTCAAGCTTTGGGCTTTCAGTGTGAGACCAGTGAAGATTATTTTGAGGATGCTTGCAAACCCTTGGGATGTCCAATGGTTTGCTTGATAGGAACTGCCTTTGTTGATCCACTTATCTGCTGCTTGTGATCTACACATGAGGAAGAAATTCTTAACTCTGAGGGTGGTGAAGCACTGGAACAGAGGTGGTTGTGTTGTCTCCAACTCTGGAGTCACTCAAAATCTGCCTGGACACCATCCTACTCAACCTGCTCTAGATGAACCTGCTGTGGCAGGGAGTGGACTAAATGATCATCAAAGGTCACTTCCAACCCCCACTATTTTGAGACCAAATGTACAGGAATAGAAAACTGTTGGGACCATCCTTGCCCAGGACCAGCTTATCCTGAAGGAGTCGCAATAGGTGTTGAACCTGGACCTTCAGAAGTACTGAATAACTTGGCCCCTGCCCTCATATATCTCCTGCCAAACAGCATCCTACTCTAAGATATGACCTTGTAGCACAATTGAAGTGTTTTGCTTTGCTGTGATTGAGTGAAGCTGTTGTAGAATGTATTGGGTTGGAAGGGACCCTCAAAGGTCATCTTGTCCAACCGCATGATGTCTGTGACCTAAGATGTCTCATGTGAACTTCCAAACTCTAGAGGTCACAAGCTGTGCTATGTGCACTCTTCACTCAAAATTGTTCTAGGATGAAGGTGGGAAACTGAGTTAGAAAGACTTTTGTGTCATCTTGTCATAAACCCTCATCTTCCTCAGTCCATGTCCATGGCGAGGAGTGCTCTTTTCTTGCTGTTGTCTTCATTGTCCCTCCTGATGTGTTACCTAAACTCTTCTCCAATTTGCAGTCACTTTGCATGTCTTTCTGTAATACATGTCTGAAGGTGCACTGCAGACCTTCCTTTCCATGCAGGGATTTCATAGCTATTCTCTAATGGTTTGGGTTGGAAGGGACCTCTAAAGACCATCTAGTTCCAACCTCTGCCCCATGCAGGGACATCTTTCAGTAGACCAAATTGCTCAAATGCCCCATCCAGCATGGCCTTGAGCACTTTCAGGGGTGGGGCAGCCACAACTTCCCCAGGCAATCTCACATCACTCTACTGCGAAGATTTCCTTTCTAATATCTCATTGGAATTTACCCTCTTTCATTTTGAAACTCTTACCTCTCATCCTATCACTGATATTTCCTAGACTCCCTCTCCATCTTCCTTGTAGGCACCTTTAAGTACCAGAAGACTGTCTTAAGGCTTAACTGGAGCCTTTTCTTCAGGCTGAACAACCCCAATTCTCTCACTGTCCTCACAACAAAGGGATTCCAGGCCCTTGATCCACGACTTTGCTCTTAGCTCAATGTCTTTAAGTGTTTCCATGAGGTTTTCTTTCAGGGATTCTGGTACCAAACTTTCTTCCAGTTTGGGGATGGAGGAGGAGAGACCCTCATGTCTGTGTGGTTGCTAGTGCAGTGTCTCCAGCTGCAGTGGGAGTTAGTGTTTGTCTTAAGACTACTTAAGGTTGTTGATAGATGGGGGTGATCTTAAGGACTTCATGGCACTTTCCCTGCCTGAGGCCAGATATAAACACCTGGGAAGTCTTAGCAGTGAGCACCTCATGTTATGCTCTTAGTTCTCTTTGTGTCTAATGCTCTCCTGTCAACTCAGCTGCACAAGGTATTTCCATCTGGGGAAAAATCTCCCATAATTTTGCTCTATTTCCAAGCTGATGGCAGGTTTCTAGCAAACACACAAAGCATTTGTTAGCGTTGCTACCCTTTCCCTTTGAGTCATTCTCTTCTCATTCTTGGCCCTTGGTTCTCCTGAGCTCTTGCAGCCAGGAGACACTGAAATCACAAATGTGCAAAATACAGGATGGATAAACATCTTAATCTTGTGGATATTTCAATCTAAATGTTTTCTGAGGCCCTTCTTGAAGGAGGATTAGCTGGTAACACTCTGAAAGGTCATAGCCTTGCTCCGACTCCTGCTGCTGCTAAAGATGCTAAAGGCCTGAGATGCCATACTCTTCTCTAAGGCTCCAGGGAGCATCTGTGTGTCCTCTTGGGCTTTGGACATTCATCTTGGAGCTCTGCCTGCTTGTCTTAGCCATTGTGATAGCATTGCCTAGAGCACCCAAATGTGACATGTATCAGCTGGCATTTTGGCTGCTGGAAGTGTAAGATTTTTCCAGTGTAGGTTTATATCTGTTGTGTTTTTTTTCTTCCTCTCAAGTGTGTGTATCTTACTGTCCTGATTTACTTTCAGGCTGTAACTTTGGTTTTATCACTTCAAATACTTGGGAGACTTGGAGGGTTTTTAATTAGTTGCAAGCCTTCTTTAACCTGGAGGGAAGTTCCAAAGTGAAGAATGCTTTTGATTTACAAAGAAATTATTTTACAGACTTCTGGTAGAAAAATCCCCTCTCATCTTTGGGCTTTACTTTCCTCCTTGAAGCTGCTGCTTGCTTTGATAATGCTGACTTTGCTGCCTGATGTCCTCCTAAGAGATCAAAGGTTTTTTTTTGTTATCAACATGGATCTCCTTCAGCAGAAAATTGGGTGGGAAATTGAGCCTAAGAAACTAGCCTTGGCTATATTTTCTTTCACTTAAAGAGTTTAAGCAATGAATAAAAATATTTTTGATAAATACTAATAGCTGAGTTACTTTTGGTCCCTTCTAGGAGGTCCCTTCTAGTTGGCCTGTAATAACAAAAACATAGATGTTTCCTGGTTGATCCTTTGCTACAAACTATGTTTTTCCTGATTTTAGTATAGCTTCTTGCTTACTGCTACAGCTGTGTATGGAAGTCAGATGTAGTTGAGGCACTTTCAACCACTGGTATTTTGGGGCTGGAGGGGAGCAAGCTAAAGGGATTCCTTTCTCCACCACCATGAAAACAACTGTTGCCTTGGGGATTGTGGTGAAGAGAAAGCTGGCAAAGCAAGTGAGGTCCTGCCACTATTGTTCCTGTGGTTCAGCCTGTAGAATTACTAAATGTAAACCCATGCTTGCAGGGTTTCAAGGAAGTGAGGTGTGAGACTTGTGGGTTAGCATCCCTTGGGGATGCAGGTCAGGGAAGACTGGATGCCTCACTAACCTCAGGGAGGGCTGGAGGGGGAGGTTGGTGGCAGGCTTGGCAGAAGGCACGTGCTCCTGCAGGGATGAGACACCAAGACCTGGGGGGTGGGACAGTCTTCTTGACACAGGGCCAACTGGAAAATCTCAACACAAGTGAAGAAAGGGGATGGGAAATGTGATAACCAAGGAAGGACCTAAAAGCTAAGAGAAGGAGGTGGCTAAGTTTTGTTGTAGTCCTATAGGGTTTCAGCTGCTGCTTCAGCAGTGCTCTCGTGCAATGATTTATTCCATGTGCTGAGAGTTCCAGTTCAGTTTGTGCAGGAATGACAGAACCCAGTGTGGTGGGGGTTGGAAGAGGTCTCTGGAGATCATCTAATTCAACCTCCCTGCTAAAACAGGATCACCTAGAGCAGACTGCAGAAGAGATCTCTTTTTGGTGTATCTAAGTTAAAACTTCCTTGGATCCTTCTAGTTATTTTCCCATACCCTTTCCTTTAAAATCTTTGCCACAGCATTCAAGGGGAAATAGAAACCACATTAAACTGGAGTGCATGGAGGATAGAACTGGAGGTTCAACCAGCTTTTAGCTTCTGTAATTTTTATCTTCTGCATTTTTATCTAGTTTTGAACGTATGACTCTGGACCTGCTTGCCATCTGTGGTGAGAAGTCTCTCTAGCAGTTTCTTTTCAATAAGAGACAACTTGTCTGAGAAAATAGGTGGGGTTTCCCCTCTCTGAAGACCTCCCTGGATGTGTTTAGTGTGACTTGGTATAGGTGATCCTGATCTGGTAGAGGGGTTGGACTGGATGCTTTTTCAAGGTCCCTCCCAACCCTTAACATCCTGTGAATTTGTGAAATCTGTTTTAGTTAATCTCTTTTTCTTTTTAACCATTATTCAGCTTTTATTTCATTGTATAGCTGTGCAACTTTGTGGTACTTGAAAATCAAGTTAGAACTCTCATTTTATTGATTTTTAATCTATTTTTAGTCTAGTGGCTCCAATTCTGATAGATGCCATGTAGTTGTGCCCTGTGTTATGCTTGGGATAGTTATTTTAGGATCCAGACCTGCTGAAAGAGGTGGGATGTGGGAATTGTAAAGCATGCCCACATGTGTTCTGAAGGCAGATGGAAACCCCATTTCAGACTGGAGCTTCTGATGCTGAGAAGCTCTAATGAGCATCTGTTGATGGAATAGTCCAGGGAGGGGATTCTGTGTGCTTTATTATTACTCTAGATGAACCTGCTCGGTCAGGGAGGTTGGACTAGATGATCTCCAGAGGTCCTATATGGATCAAAATCATTTTACATGAGATGTCAGCAAAAATATTTTGAATCTGGGGAAAAAAACTGATCATCTAACCCTGGACTAAAGACTACAGAGTAGGTTAGAAGGCACTTCCAGACATCTAGTCCAACCTTTCTGCTAGAGTCAGGTAACTCACAGCAGGTTGCCTGGGATCCAATCATAGAATCAACCAGGTTGGAAGAGACCTCCAAGCTCATCCAACCCAACCTAGCACCCAGCCCTAGCCAATCAACCAGACCATGGCACTAAGTGCCCCATCCAGGCTTTGCCTCAACACCTCCAGGGACAGCAACTCAACCTCCCTGGGAAGCTTATCCCAATGCCAGTCTGTCTCTGGGAAGAACTTCTTCCTAACATCCAGCCTAGACCTCCCTGGCACAACTTGAATCTCTCCAGAAAAGGAGACTTCACAATACCTCTTAGGCAGCCTGGGACAGGGCTTCAGTGCTCACAGCACAGAAATTTCTCCCCATCTTCAGATCCATCTTGGATTCCAGTTTCTGCTTTTGTCCCTTGTTCTGTCACTTGGCACCACTGACAGTGAGTCTGACTTCATCTTTTTGACCTCTGTCCATTAGGTACTGATAAGATACCCTTGATTTTTCCCAAATGTGTGGATTAATGGGGCAGCTCTCAGCTGGGGCTCTTGACCCTGCTATAGTTTCACAGTCAGCTGAAACTTTTTGCCATTCATTCAGTTGTAACTTGATTATCTTTTCAAAAGAACAAACAAAGCCCATGAAAGATTAAAATCCCACTGTAAATTTACTGGAGAGGGTGGACCAAATAATGAGGATGTGGAGCTGTTGGAGTGACCCTAGAGGAGGGCTTCAAAAGGTTATTGGGGCTGGAATGTCTCTGCTATGAAGAAAGGCTGTGAGAATTGCAGTGGTTCAGCTTGGAGAAGGCTCCAGGGAGAGCATACTGTGGCCTCTCATTGCTTACAGAGGCCTACAGAAAAGATGGGAAATGGTCTTTGTCAGGGATTTCAGTGATGAGGCAGAGTTAATGGTTTCAAACTACAGAAGGGAGACTTAGATGAGTTAATAAGAAATTCTTTACGGTGAGGATGGGAAGACACTGGAACAGGTGACTCAGCTTGTGGATGCCCCTTCCCTGGAAGTATTCAAGGCCATTAGGATGAAGCTTAGAGCAACCTAGTCTAGTGGAAGGTGTTCTTGCCTATGATAAAGGGTTGGAACTAGATGACCTTTAAGGTCTCTTCCAACCTAAACCATGCTAGGATTTGTTGGGACATGTCGAACATGAGCAACTTGCCAGTAAAACTACTTACTTGGCTGCTTCTGAGGTTGTATTTTATAGGTAGTGGTTATAACTTCAGGCTTGGTCTGAGCTGCATCCTGAAATTGAGATGAAACAGTCACAGTGTCATGAACAATGTCTCATGGAGCTGGGTTGCAGCTCTCTGTTAAATGAACATGGATACAGCTGTGGCATCCCACAATACTGCAGGCGTTCTACCAGTCTTAGTGAGTCTCCATCCTCCCAACAGTACCTTGAATGCTGTCAAAATGCTATGAAGAACAACTTCCATGTTCAGTGTGGATTGGGCTGGCAAGGCACAGTGTGACATAATATGTCTTTGCCCTCTGTAATCTCCTACCCTTTCCAACATCCAGGCACACAAGAGCCGATTCAATTCTTAATCTTGGTGTAACGAAACCACCTCGTGGTTTCTGTATTTGAGTTGATCTAAATTGGGATGGCAGGAGTTGTTGAATCCACAGCTTTAGGCTATTTTAGGGGGTGAAAAGCTGCCATTGGCACTATAGGGAGGCATTTACAAGTAACAAGCTAATTATGTAAAATGCACACTGTCCACTTGGTAAGATCTTCTTAGTTTCATAATCGAATCAGAATTTGCTATGTATAACACTTGGCTTGTTGTCCTCCCCCCTGCCTTTTTAATGCCACTTAGTTGGGTGGGTGCATGATCAATACAGGAAGGAAATGCTTTGCTTAATACTGTTTGGTTGAGCATACTGGCCTGAAATTCTGCCAAGGGAGGTTTAGATTGGATATTAGGAAAGTCTTTCCTGCAAGAGTGGTCAAGTGTTGGAACAGGCTGCCCAGAGAGGTGGTTGAGTTGCTGTCCCTAGAAGTGGTCAAAAATACGTGGAGGTGGTTTAATGGCTGTGGTGGTCTCAGGTTGGTGGTTGGACTCTATGATCTCAGAGGTCTCTTTCAACTGAAACAATTCTGACTCTCTTCCTTTTTAATGGAAGTTAGTTTGGGGATATGCAGTTCCATCTGCTCCGCAGCACTCTTAGGTAAAACTTTGGCTTTCCTTTTGAGCTTATCAATCTGAAGCTTTGGATGAGTTAGGTTTGGCTGAGGTCTTTGCCGATATCTTGTAGTCAGTCACCTCCAAAAGATACAGGAGGGTCCTGCCAGTAGCAGAGATTTGCTAAGGCCACCTTGGTTGTCAATAGTGGTTTATTCATCGCTTGCTGTTGGCATCTCCTTCCCTTCCACAAAACTCGACATGGATGCACTTCTCTGAGGAAGTATTACACCATTCCTAAACTCATGTGGGACCTGGGTTTTGGTGTTGAATGGGCATGAGGAATTTGGCAGATGTTCACATTGTTCTTTTTCTCACTGTGATGAATTGCAGTGTGGCTGAGCAGTGTTTCAGGGTGCTGGGGGAGATGAAGTGAGAAAGAATGCAATGAATGATGGATGGCAGTGATTGGAGAACCATCCATGCCCCTGCATCAGGAGCAAAAGATAGCAAGGTTCATGATGTTGGTTAGGCTCACAGGAGCTTGTGCTAGGATATATCAGGAAGAAGGTAGCCTCCTGCACTGATGGCTTATCTGTATTTGAGTTCAAAACTTCAAGTGGAAGTAGCTCCAGCTCTGACCATTGAAGCTTCATTTAAGGCTTGTAAAATCTCAGGACTGCAAAGTTTCTTCAGAAGAGACTTTGTGACATGTTTTGTCACAGGGTGACCTTTATGCAAAAGTCTTTGAGTATCCTTTTATTGGGTTTTGTGAGGAAACAGCTACTGTATTTTCAGTTCATTCCCACAATCTCTTCTGGGGGTCAGAACAAGAATAAACTTCTACCATCCCATCATCATCGTGTTTCTGACGTGTCCTGCTCTCTCTGGTGCCCAGAAAGTTTGTTTTTTCACCTGTTTAGTTTTGAAACCTGCCGTGAGGATAATATGACATTAGAGTGGAAAAGCTATCTCTGCTGTGCAGGAGAGGAATTGCAGAGCTGTAAACTGCTCTCAAAATAGATCAGATGAGGTGTCAAACCGCCCAACCATCTAAATACTCCACGAGCTGACCTCCCTGCGATATCTAATAGGGGCTGGCTAAAATGTTGGGAGGGGAGGGGGAGGTGAAAACCTTTTTCTGCCTGAACCTACATGCTTGTTTCTACAAGTCATCATTAGGCCCAAAGTTGATTAGGAGCCACTGCCTGCTTCCAGATGGGACCTCCAGGTTCTGAATACCAAAACTGGGGCCAGGGAAGGATGAAGCAGCTCATTCTCCTCTTGTTTTCCTATCCCAACAAACTTTAGGAGCTCTTTGCTTCCCTCAAAAGTTCAATTTCAAGACTCCAGCTTCTGCGAGTTGCATTGCCTGGACAATAACTTTTATTTTTCTCTCTGGTTTGTGTATATGTGCACAGGATATCTCCAAGCAGTGAGGGAAACTGCTGCTTTGGCTACATGGTGTTTCTTCTTTGGCTGCCAATCTCTGTGGTCTGGGCAAGGGCAGCTATGTAACCTCAGCATCTGCTGAGAACAGACTGGGCAGTGTTTGGGAGGGACAGCATAAGTCAGCCAACAGATTGGGATGAGGAGGGGGTGGGGAAAGAACAAGCCAAGTCCTGCTGGGTGATGTGTGCTGTGGATCTCCCAAATGTAACAAAAGGGCTGGCTGAGGTGTTAGGGAGACAAGTGGGCGATTCATTACCCAGTCAGATGCGTTCCCTGGTAGGGGTGGGTGGGAGAGACTGACACTAACACATGGCTGGCTGTGCTGTTGCTGGAGCTGTGCAAGGCATGTCCATGTCCTGGTGTGCTGGGGGCTGTTGTGGGTGGGAGACCTTCTGGGGATGTGGCAGGATTGCTTCTAGGCCCATGAAGGTGGGGTTGTCAAAAGTGAGCCTGACCACAATAGCTTCTCCAAGTTAAAAGCGGTAGTCTGGATATGGGGACCTGCCAAGCCTGGTGTTGCAATGTGCTAGTGTGTGGCATGTGCTTGGCACTGCTGGTTTGGTTCTTGCTGGCATCCAAAGAATTGGAGTGTACAGGTGGGTTCTGTACTGCAGCTGAAGAAAGGTTCTGTCTTGGTGCTGAAAGCTTGATGTCTGTCTGAGGTTGAGCTGAAGGTGTGGGCATCTGGGGAATCCAAGGGGCAATGGGACAGGGCATCTGGGGAAGCCAGGGGGCAATGGGACAAGTGATGTGTCTGCTGGCATGTCCTGTTCACTCCTGGCAGATTGACTTAGAGGCTTGTTGAGCCAGAGGCTTCATTCAAGCACTCGTATTTCATTACTCACCTGGGTGATCCTTCTTTCCCTGAGTTTGTCTAATCCCTTTTGGAATGCATTCATAGTCTTGGGCTTCATGACATCTGGTGGCACACTGCTTTGCGGTTCAGTGATGTGCTGCTCAGAAAAAGAGGCTCCTTTCTTAGAATGTCTAGCATTTACTAATTATCTTTTTAAATGCTGCTTCTGACCTGGGCCCTTGCATTGCTCTGAGCAAAGTGTTTCCTGCAGAGCTCCAGTCTTGGGCCGATCTGTGGAGCCTTCGTTGCACTTCATGTCAGTAGCTTCAGCTGTAGACAGTTGGAAGGATGAAGGGGAGGCATCCTGGGAACTGAAACTGCTTGTGTGGAGGAATGCCCTTAATCCATCAGCAATTGTTTCTGATGCCACCTCTAAACTTGTTGAAATACCTGTGAACAGTAGCACAAAAAGGACAATGATGAAAAATCTGTGGAGTGCTTTGGAGTATTTTGCTTAGATTTCAAATGCCAAATACCCTTTGCTGCATGCAACTCTTTCCAGACAAGGGAAGCCACCAAGAAAGACCATGAACTTAGATTTCTCTGTGCTTGGGACAGAAAAACTAACAAATTGCAGGAGGTTTATAACCCACATGACTTGCTGGTATTTAGGCTTCATGTTTGGAGCAGGTGTAACAGAGTTTGTGTATGACTCAACTCTGTGACAAGAAAACCATGCAGGTGAGCACCTGGCCTATTTCCTCTGGTTTACTGGCTTTACAGTCTGATATGACTTTTTTGCTGCATTCCTTAGTGTGTGGTTTATGTTGGTTTGTGTTTTTTATTATTCTCAATCTCACCAAAAACTGCTCAAAAGGTAGTGATTGTATATTTTCTGTAAGTGTAATCTAGAAGTGTCCCTTGATTTCTGTCCTGGAGAGCTGTTAGACCCAAACCTGTATTTAATGTCAGGTGTGGAACTGAGCTGGTGTGTAGCCCAGCAGGGATCTGAGCTCCTGGGGTGGCAGGATTTTCAGCAGTGTGACATAAACCTGTCCCCTAAAAATAAAACTGAACAGAAAACCACAAACAAACCAACCCCAACCCAACAGACTCGGCTCAACCAATCCCAACTCCCAAAACAATCAATCAAAACCTTCCTCTTTAGAGTAACTTTGCTGTAAAGAGGTTTTACTGCAACATTAGTCTGTGTTGTGCATTTATGCATCTCTCACCATTTCATCCCACATTGCATGGAGCTAAACAATTTCTATCAACCCTTTCTGTTTTCTTCTTTGGACTTTTTTGTTCATCTTCCATCCCACTGCTTCCACTTGACTGCTGCCCGACACCAAAACTCAGAGCTGTGTATTGCCTACAGTCCGAAGGGATTCATGCCAAGTGAAATATTGAGCTAAAATTATTTTTAAAAAATGAGTTGTCAGGATAGAGGAGGAATGGGGGGTTGTAGGGTGAGGGTCCAGGAGCTGTCCAACCAGAGAAGGGGCTCCAGTGGGGGCTAATTCCTGGCACAGGCTGCCAAGGGCACAGCTAATGCCGTCTTAAATGGGGAGTGAAAGCTCCTGTTGCCTCCTGGCCTGTGCATTCCACTGGCACCGTGCTTCACAGGCTGGTTTTAAGTTGGGTTGAAAATCCTCCATAAATCTCACTGATTGTTGTTTCATTCTTGAGAGGATGAAGGAGAGAGGAAACAGCCTTCCCTGCCTCTTCTCTCCTTTCCCTGCCTCCTTTCTCCACTTCAGCTTGCTCACAGACAAAACAGGTTGCTTGGATGGAATTAGGCTGCTGGCAGCTCTTGGAGCCAAGCTTCTTGGGACCTCCCAGCCCACGGGTAGCCAAATAGTCATTAGAATCATAGAACTGTAGAATGGTCTGGGTTAGAATGGACCTTCAAAGGTCATACAGTCCAACCCTCCCTGTGGTCAACATGGACATCCTCAACTAGATGAAGTTGCTCAGAGCCTTGTTGTCTGCAGTGTAAAGCTGAGGCATCACCAGGGTCAAATCTCTTCCTCAATGGCTGGTGTCCAAGAAGAACTCTGTCTATTCTGTCTTCATTCCTGACCTGTGTTGCAGTGTGATTCTGTTCTGGCAGGGCAGTTGGACTGGATGAGCTTTTGAGGTCCCATCCAGCCCCTGACATTGTATGATTCTATGTATTGCCAAATGCAGCTCCCTTCTGCTGCTGAGTGCAGTTTGGGATTTCCTCAGTGCCTGCCCCCACCATCAGTGATGACAGTGGCAATGTCATTGCTATCAGGGGTGGGTTCAGTATTGGTTTTGTAGATGCTTCATTCTGTTATTTTCATTAAAGATAGTTTATTTTCTTTCCTAACCCATCAGTCTGTCTTCCTTCCCCTTCTCTTTCCTTTGGGCATGGAGAGACATTTTGGGCTGTCACTTGTTGACCCAGCCTTAAAATTTGACATTTCTGAATGAGGTTTATTGGAAAGAGAGGAGGGAAAGCATAAAAGAGGCAGGTCAGGTTTGTTGGCCACACCAGTAAGTACTGAAGGACCTGAGTTAGCTTTCTTCTGCTATGGGGTTTCTGTGGTGCTCATGCCCTCATCACAACAGAGAGAAGGGCTGCTACTAGCTACAGTTCAGAACTTCTGCAGGTCTTCTGCCTTCAATGGGTGGGAAGTACTGCACAAGCTTGAACTACTTGATCGTGGTGCTTCTGATGGCCAGTACAAAAATATTTCTCATTGCACTTAGGGTTGTTGTTTTTATGCATGTGCTTTGTTTTAAGGAGGAAACCTTTTGCTTTGTAGCTCAGAGAATGGCAGGGAATCTGGAAAGTAGCTTGTGTGACCTAAGCAGGAGAACACTATATGTGAATACTTGAATGCTGGGGTGAGCATTGCAACTTGGGGCAAAAACACTTAGTTCTGACTTGGAGGAGTGGAAAGAAAAGAAAGAACTAATTATTTAGTAGCTGAAAGAGTCCAGTGATTTGGAGGTCCACCAATCCTTCTGATAGATGTGGGAAGAGCAGAACTGAAGTGGTTGAGTGATATTTAGGTGGTTTCCTCCAAAGGACATTGAGTTAGTGTGAGGACAACTGTGGCACTTGAGTTGTTTGCAAGTTGCCAAACACAGTGCAAGATAAGATAGTTATGTCTTCAATGACCAGTTCTTGTTCCAAGCATTAAGTGTTCTTCACTGAGCATGCAATTCAGATTATTCTTGGGCTTCTGGCTTCTAATACTTTAGCAATTAGCCTTTGTTGGATGGGAGGACCCATGGTAAATCAATTTAGAAAAGCTGCTTCACAGTGAGGGAGTATGATGGTGGGAGAGAGGGGAGCTGAAAGTTGTTGCATGTAAAAAGTTTCTGGTGCCCAGCATAGTTCAGACTGACTCGTTAGGTTGGAGTTAATTCAGTTATGGCACTGAAGAAGGTTGGTGTACAAGCTGGCAACTTCTCAAACTTTACAAATTGTTAAAAACAGGAAAGGAAGTGGTGGAAGGAGAAGAAAAAGGGTTGGAAGAGTAGCAGAACCATGTAAAAATGGAAAATCAAATCGATTTGATTGCGCAGATGTAACAGTGATGAATGTCCTGACAGAAGGAATTGCAGGAGGAAGGGTAGGAATGCAATATTTCAGTGCCTGTCATTCCAGACAGTATAGCAGAGGTGTTTCCTTGCAGGAAAGCAGCTCACCTTGGCTCGCATCTCTGGCAACACTTGCAGAGGAAACTCTTGAGCATGTCAAACGAGAGTGTGCTCGCAGGTCTGTGCAGGCGCCTGACGTCTGTCTCATCCCCCTTAAATTCTCATCAGGAAAATCCCTGTTAGACAAGGGGAAAATACGGGGATGCTGATGGAAGTGTGAGCTGACGAGGCAATAAAACCTCTTGACTTCCAAGATGAGCTGCAAGCAGGACCCATTGAATTGCCTCTCCTGGAGGGGCAATAATTCCGTGGTGCTACAGATAAAAGTTGGTTATTGAGCTATCAGGGCTGGGGCTGTTAGGATTTCTTCCCAAACCTGGGTGATTGGAGCCTGACCTCCACCAATTATCAGTGTTTGACATGAAGATCACAACCAAACAAACAGCACCAGAAGCATGCTCTGAACTAGGTAGGTCTTGCTGTTTACATCTGGTTATAGGCCTTTTGAAGGCTTCCAACTAGTGACAGATTAAAATGGAAGGAGAACAGTGCAAATGATATTGCAGATGTTCCCCTCAGGGCACTGAGCAAAATCAGGTTCTTCTGAAGGTCTCAGCAATGCAATTTTGCCACTTGAAGCAGAAGTCAAGCAAAGTGCACAAAGATTAGGTCAAGGTCTGAAGCAGAAATGGTCTCCTGGCTTAGTAAAACTGCTGTGACACACTGGCACAGGCTACCCAGAGGCGGTAGATACTTCATTTTGAGGTTATCCCCCATTCCAGGTCAGCTTGCCTGGGGCTCTGGGCAACCTGATCTAATTGGGAATGTTCCTGTTGACTGCAGAGGGGTTGGACTAGATGGCCATTAAAGTTGCCTTCCAACCTAGAGCATTCTGTGATAGTGCCTTCACAGAGACCAAAGTTTATGTCCAGAGTCAAAGCTTCCTGAGTTGCTTACACTGAGCTGTTTGGTCTCTCTCCAGATTCCTAATTGAGGAACCCACCTCCATGTCACGCTGAAGCCCCAAAATCCAGAATAATACAATTGCCCAGAGTGCTGGCTGACAGTTTAACAGTGGTGGATCAGGCATATGTAAAGTAAAAACAACATCCCCCCTCTTCCTCCCCCCCAAAAAAAGTCCTTGGAAGGAACAGCTCAGTCTTTGTGAGGAGCTGAGAAAGCATCCGACTGACACCGTTGCCTTACGGGACCTCACTCAGCCTTAGGTTGCATAAAAGAGCTTTATGGGATTATAAAGGTTCCATGCAGCGGCAGCTCCAAGGCAGTGCTTTTCAGGTGGGGGCTCCAGCTCTCCCTGGCTCTTGCTTGTATTTGGTTGTTATTGATGCCATGCTCAGGAAAGTGCCACCTCACCCCTTTTTCCTGGGGCTGCTGAAACATGTATTGAGGAGTTGAGGTGGCTGCCATCTGTCTCCACTGTTGAAATGGGTGCATGTCATAGAATGGAAAGGTTGGAAGGGACCTTAAAAGACCATCTAGTTCCAACTCCCTGCCATAGGGAGGCATCTCCCACTAGTACAGGTCACTCAAGGCCAACCTGGCCTTGAACACCTCCAGGGAGAAGGCATCCACTATGTCCCTGGGCAACCTGTGCTGGTGTCTCACCACCCTCACTGTAAAGAACTTCTTCCTAACATGCCCAGGGCTGAGGAGGGAAAGCGCATGTGTGCGTGCACATGTGCTGCTCTTGCTCAAGGAAGTTCTCACCTGGAAGATCTTCGTTTGGCTATGAAAGCCCTTTTCATCTAAATGTACTCCTTGTCTTGTTCTGGAGATGCTTTCCTAGTTAATTTGCTTCGCTCTGATTCAGACCAACTTGAAAGCCAGTGAAAGCAGTGCAAGCAGTAGTGGACAAGTCTTTGTTCAGCATGGCTCTTCCATCAGTCCGAGCTCTAACGTCCTCTTTTGTGGTAGATTGGATGAGTACTGGATGTTGGTGGCTGTGGTTCAGGTCAGGATTTTGTGTCCACTGTGTGTGGAGGTTTGGGAGCTAAAACATCCTAGCTGCTTGTCCCCTGGGATGCAGACTCCTGGCAGGATGCATCTCATTGACAATCTTTGTTAAAGTAAGGATCAAAATATCATTGCTCCTGCGGGAGTGGGGGGATTTTAAAGGCTTTCCAGGATTCATATGCATCTAGTGAAGGAGTGTGTGTGCTCCCTTACCATTCCCATCACCCTGTCTCCTCTCGTGGTCTTGCAGTGATCACAGAATGGAAGGGTTGTAAGGGACCTCTAGAGATCAAGTGCAACCTCCATGCCAAAGTAGGATCACCTAGGATAGCCCACACAGGAACATGTGCAGGCATGTTTTGAAAGTCTCCACATAAGGAGAAATCCACCACCTCTGGGCAGCCTATTCCAGTGCTCTAGCACCCTCACTGCAAAGAAACAGAGGGAGAAATTTCATGTCCTATACTGAGTATCAGTGAAAGACTGGCACCATCTTCTTGACACCTGCACTTCAGGTACTTGTAAACACTGAGATCCCCTCTCAGACTTCTCCATGCTAAACAGCCCCAGATCTCTCAACCTTTCCTCCTAAGAGATGTTCTGTTCCCTTAATCATATTTACAGTCCTTTACTGGGCTTTCTCTAGTGATGGAGATATCTGAACTTGCAACTCATCTCTGTGCCCTTCTGTGCAGGACTGCAATCTTTCAGTGTTTTCAGTCTTGGCTTTGAGTAATCCTTCCATTTCGACCGGGGAAATGTCTTTGGGTCATTCAAAACCCCACATAGTAAATTGCACAGACTGCATGGACTGGCACCTGGCCTGAAGAGGGCAGATGCAGGAGACTGGAGTGAGGGTAACCTGGCCCACAAACTGCGGATGAGCCCAGCAGATGTTCCTGCAGTGTCTCTGCTCCCTTAGGTTGATACCAGCTGGGTCTTTTTCCAGCAGCTTGTCACTTGACACCGGGAGCAGTACTCTAGCTTCTTTTGTTGCATATTGTATGAGTCAAGGACCTTGTGCTCTGAGAAGGCAATGAGACAAATTTCTTCAGGCCATGTTTTAGGTGCTGAGCTTGTTCTGCTGTGTAGAAGCTTTTGGCAGCATCACCTGGAAAGCAAATCTTGCTCTCAGCCCCTAGTCTGTGTCTTCCTAGTCTTTGTCAGGATCTCTTCTGCTGAGGACAGGGTTGCTCTGTGTGCTTGCTTAGTGTGTCTCTTGTGATCTGGTAGGATGAATTGCTAACAGCTGGAGGATATCTCAAGATCACCAACCCTTGTTCTTGTAGGTGACTTCAGCCTGCCAGATATCTGCTGGGAACTTAACACAGCAGAGAGGTGGCAGTCTAGAAAGTTTATAGAGATGGTGGAGGAAAGCTTCTTGACAGCTGGTATGCCAACCTGCCAGGAGTGAGGCTCTGCTCAACCTGCTGTTAACAAATAGGGAAGGGCTGGTGGGAGATGTGGTGTTTGGAGGCTGTCTGGGGTGCAGTGACCACAAAATAGTTTTTTGATATGCAGTGTAGCTGGGAGGGGCATCAACAGAATGGCCACACTAGACACACTAGGGCAGACTTCAGCTTACTCAAAGGGTACTGTGGGAAAAGGCTCTTAAAAACAAAGGGGTCCAGGAAGTTTGGACCTATTTCAAGAAACATCTTGAAGGCACAGGAGCAGTCTCTGCTGATGTGCCAGAAGTAGAGCCACCAGCGAAGATGAGCAACCTGGATGGGTGAGTGACCTCTGAAGGAATTAAGGGGGAAAAAAGAGTATCACTTTTGGAAAGAACAGGGAGATAACTCAGGAAAATTTAAGTATGTTGCCAGGTTGTGTAGGAAGACAATTAGAGAGGCAAAAGCTCAGTTAAACTTAGTCTGACCACTACTCTGAATGATAATAAAATATGCTTTTATAAATACATTAATAGGAAAGAGGGGCAAAGATAACCTCCACTCTTCATTGGAGCAGAGCGTAGTAACTAAAAATGAAGAAAGGCAGAGGTGTTTAACACCACCTTTGCCTCAATTTTCGATAGCAAGGCAGATTGTCCTCAGGACAACTGCCTCCTGAGCTGGGAGGTGGGGTCAGCAAGCTTTGCAACCCCTCTGTAATCCAGGAGGAAGCATTTAGGGACCTGTTGAGCCCCTTGGATCCTCAAAAGTCTATGGTATGAGATAGGATCCATCCTAGGGTGCTGAGAGAGATGGCAGGTGAGCTCACCAAGCCACTCTGTCATTTATCAATAGTCCTGTCTCACTGGAGAGGTCCCTGAACACTGGAAGCTTCCAATGTGATGCCCATCCCCAAGAAGGATTGCAAGGAGGATCCAGGGAAATGCAGACCTATCAACCTGAGGTCAGTGCCAGGCAAGATAATGGAACAGATCACCCTGAGGGCAATCACAGGGCACCTACAGGATGGCCAGGGGATCAGACCCAGCCAGCGTGGATTTAGGAGGGGCAGGTCCTACCTGACCAACTTGGATCTCTTTATAAGCAGGTGACCCACCTGCTACATGTGGGGAAGGCTGTGGATGTAGTCTACCTGAACTTCAACAAGGCCTTTGACACTGCCATACCAAACTCCTGGTCAAGCTGGCAGCCCATGGTTTGGACAGGAGCACTCTGTGCTGGGTGAAGAACTGGCTGGACCCAGAGAGAGGTGGTGAATGGTGCCACATCCAGTTGGCAGCTGTCACTGGTGGTGTGCCCCAGGGATCAGTGCTGGGCCCAATCCTGTTAAGTATCTCCATTGATGATCTGGATGAGGGGAAATGAGTCTAGCATCAGTGAGTTTGCAGATGACACCAAATTGGGAGAATGTGTCCACCTCTTGGAGAGTAGGAGGGCTCTGCAGAGGGACCTGGAGAAATGGGCACAATCCAATATCATGAGTTTTAACAAGGCTAAGTGCAGGGTCTACACTTTGGCCACAACAACCCCAAGCAGCGCTACAGGCTGGGGGCAGAGTGGCTGGAGAGCAGGCAGAAATGGACCTGGGGGTGCTGGTCAACAGCTGACTGAACATAGACCAGCAGTGTGCCCAGGTGGCAAAGAAGGCCAATGGCATCCTGGTCTGTATCAGGAATGGTGTGGCCAGCAGGACTAGGGAAGTATTTCTGCCCCTGTACTCAGTGCTGGTCAGGCCACACCTTGAGTGCTGAGTCCAGTTCTGGGCCCCTCAAAGATGTTGAGGTGCTTGAGTATGTCCAGAAAATGGCACCAATGCTGGTGAGGGACCTGGAGCACAACCCTGTGAGGAGAGGCTGAGGGAGCTGGGGGTGTACAGCCTGCAGAAGAGGGCAGACCTCATTGCTTTACATAGCTACCTGAAGGGAGGCTATAGCCAGGTGGAGTTGGGCTCTTCTGCCAGGCACCCAGTGACAGAACAAGGGGACACAGTCTCAAACTGTGCCAGGGCAGGTTTAGGCTGGATGCTAGGAAGAAGCTCTTCTTGGAAAGAGTGATTGGCATTGGAATGGGCTGCCTGGGGAGGTGCTGGAGTCTCCATCCCTGGAAGTGTTTGAAATGAGACTGGATGAGGCCTTAGGTGATAGGTTTGACTCAATCTTAACAGTCTTTTCCAACCTGGTTAATTCTGTGATTCTTTCCCTTCCCAAGCAGGTTCTGGCTCTGCTTGTTGAGCTAGAATGATTGTTGCTGTTGTTTGTGAGCAGAAGAGTGACTATGAAGATCTCTTGGTTTTTGCTAGTTTTCCAGGTTCATGCACTTTGGGACCTTTTAGTTTTCTCCTATTTCAGTTTTCAACACAGCCCTGTGGTGGAGGTTGAGGTCTGATGTCCAGGTGAGCTCTGTTAGAGCTGGTAGAGAATACAAATCCAAGCATTTCTTACCCTTCTCTTGCTCCTCCCTTTGTGCATTGGTTTGAGGCTAATTGGAATATTTTGATTGGAAAAAAAAGTTATAGGCTGTGAAAAGCAAACACTTGTGATGTCTACTTCACTCATAGGCTTGCTGAGATTTATAAGAACAAGGCCACAAACATAGATAAGAGAGAATGTCTTTGGTCTCTCTAGATGGTGTGTGTCTGCTGGCCTGTCTGCTGTGTAACCCAGCTAACCATTCTGCACCCCTCTTGCCCATCCTCCAAACTCACCTTGCACATAAGGCAGATCCTGGGGTAAGGTAGAGGGGTGGAAAGAAGGTGGAAGGGTGGTTGGGAGCCCCTCCTGGGGACTCTGATTTCTGGGAGGGGAGTTGTGTTTCTGTATTACCTTACACTTGTATGCATCTCTACTTGTATATTTCTGTAGCTATTCCTGTCTGTTGTATATATCTCTGCTTGTATATTGTGCTAAGCTTTAAGTAGAACTTCAGTCCTTAACTTCCAACCAGTTGAGTCTAGTCTGGGTGATTTTTCCAAAGTGTGGGAGGCCAGGGAACTCCCACACCATCATACTCTGCCACGCAAAGGAGATCCTCACTGTAAAATCATTCCTCAGAAAGCAATCATAGATTAGAACCACAGAATGGCTGGGATTGGAAGAGACCTTTGAGATCAAGTCCAACTGCTTGCAATCCCACCACTGCTGCTAAGACATAATTGCTAAACCATGTCCCCAAGACCAGCAAGTCCACACAAATGCCTGACTGAGAGCCTGATCCCACCATGGCCTCTGTTTCTACCATGAGCTGTATTCTGCTCTCCTCATCACTGCTCCTCTTCTCCTCTGCAGGCTGACGGGGAACGAACCCCTGACCATCCTCCCTCTGACCTCAGAAATGGAGGAAGCTGCCATCAAAGCTCACTACAAAGTCTGTGACCGTCTGAAGCTGGAGAAGAAGCAACGAAGGATGTGCCGGCGGGACCCCGGTGTGGCCGAGACCCTGATGGAAGCCATCAGCATGAGCGCGCTGGAGTGCCAGTACCAGTTCCGCTTCGAGCGCTGGAACTGCACCCTTGAGGGGCGCTACCGAGCCAGCTTGCTGAAGAGAGGTGAGCAGCATAGCACCTCACTCGGGTTCTGGCACCTCCTAACCGCAGGCTTCACAGGCTCTTTGCACAGTATTTATCCTGATGCATCCTATAACTCAGCACCTCCCCAGAAGAGCTTGTAGAAGGTAAACACCAAGCCAGGCCCAGCTGATTCATCAAAGCACACAGCAGGCAAAGGATGTGCTGCATGGTGGTAACTTAAGTGCTTGTACTAATGCAGCAACTTCTGCCTGCTTTGTGGCTTTGGTCATGGTTCCTCTCCTTGGAGACTGGAGATGTTTGTGTACATGTCTGGATCCAGCAGACTCATAGAATCCTTTTGGTTGGAACAAACTCTTCAGGTCACTACTGCACCACTGCTAGGTCACTACTAAAATATGTCCCTCAGCACCATGTTTACACATCTGTTAAATCCCTTTAAAGATGGTGATTCCACTACTGTCCTGGGCAGCCTGTTCTGGGATGTCACAACACATTTAGGGAAGAAACTTTACAATGTTCAATCTAAACCTCCCCTGGTACAATTTGAGGCCATTTCCTCTTGTCCTTACACTTCTTCCTTGAGAGAAGAGACTGACCTCCTCCCACACTTGGCTCCAAGCTCCTTTCAAGGAGTCATGAAGAGCCAGAAGGTGTCCTCTCAGACTCCTTTTCTCCAGACTAAAGGAACCTAGGTTCTTCAGATGCTCCTGAGAAAACTTGTTCTCTAGACTCTTTAACTTCTTTAGCTTCATTGCTCTTTTTCAGACACTTTTCTGCCAGAAATTGAGCTATTGCTGGAGGGAAAAACAAACTTCCCAAAACTGTCCCTTTTTCTGTGTTGTTTTTGTTTCCTTAAGTCAGCTTTTCAGGAGAAGTTGAGGAAACACTTTGTGAAGGGCAGTAAGGCAAAACAGACTGTTGAGCTATCTTGAAAGTGGGGACAGGGAGAACCCTGACACAGTGCAGAGCAAAATGTGCAGATGTTTGTGTCTGGTTCCTGATCTACCCAGAGAAAAGCTCCCAAGGCTAGTGGTGGGTGACTCCCACAAACCTTACAGCAGCTCAGCAAGAGATGACCAGAGCTGATAAGAAAGTATTAGAAGGAATGCTTTTTTTAACCTACTCCTTTTGTGCTGCTTCACATAATCTTCTCCCAGAAAAGTCCAATGAAGCTAGCAGGAGCATTTCACAAATAGGTCTTGAGGCTTTTAGTGATTTATGGAAGTCCTACACTCAGCAGTGAAGCTGGAGCTAGAAACCCTGAGTCTGACAGTCTCAAAGACAACAGCAGAGATTTGTGAAGCTCCTTCTGCTGCTAATTAGTGAGCAGGAGTAATTCAGAAGTGCTGAACCTTAACCAGTGCACTGTCACTGACTGTGGTGGAAACAAGGAAAGTCCTTATGAAACCCAAGAGGTCCAGCCAGAGCTGCAAGACGTTTAAAAATATCCTTGCATGCCAGAAGTTGTCCCTGGATTAGTGGTGCCTTGGGAAGGCCAAGCACTTTCTCATGCTGACACCTGGAGGCCATAGCTTGTTCCTTCAGATGCCTACCCCTCCAAGGGGAATTTCAAAGCAACCTGAAATTGAGCTGCCTTAATACACCATTGAGACACCTCTATCCCTTCACCCCATGTCAGGATGCCTGCTGATAAATGCTAGCTCTGAGGGTTGCAAGGCTCTGCCTGCTGTCTCATTCTTCTGTGTTTTATGCCTCTGCAACATCTCTGCCCTCCACCCATGCTGTAAATCCTTCAGGTGTTGGTCCTGCAGTGTAACAAGCTGCCCAGTAAATCTTTCTCCTCCTTTCCAGGACCTGCTGGTTCCTGGTTCAGCATTGAAACAAGTGATACCCCAGGGCAAAGGGGTGCATGGATCACCAGCTGGGGCACAGCTACTCAAATATATTGATGTGGGTTGGTTTGTTCTCCTCCAGGATCATTGCAGCTTTTTAAGGACAGAAAAAAATAAAAAAGCAAAGGCAAAATCCCCTGCATTTTCAGAAAAGCTTCTCCTTCCATTTTTGTACTTGGTCACCAGAACAGCCTGGCTGTTGGTTTGCAGCTTTGGGCTGATGCAGCCTATTTCTTAAAATAACGAGGGGATTGTTTAAGGGACTCGTTATCCTCTTTGGATACTCAGGACCAGTTTTGGAAATGGTTGAAACTGGAGAGGGGCGGGCGGCAGGCTGTCGATGTGCTGGGGGTTAGAATGCCTGCATTGATTTAAAGCTCATTATCTTGTTACAAAATATCTTGGTGCAATCAAATAGTGCATGGCGGAGATGGCTTTAAATCTGGCCAGAGCCAAATGTCACATGGACTTGCTTGGAAGCTGCCTGAGCTGCCTGTGGGTGAGATGATACCCGTGCTGATGGGCTCTGGGAATTTGCAAAGCTTTCACTGATGGGGGAGTGGGAGGAGTAGAGCTGAAGCTGATGGAGAGATTGATGGAAGGATAGAACTTGGCATATGAACCATCCGTCCTGGCTTGCTGTCAGACCTGTTCTGTCTTGTGGTTGCACAGCAGTGCTGTTCTGCTGAGACTTCACAACCGCTACGAATTTAGGGCTTTGCAGAATCCCAGCATGGTGGGAGTTGGAAGGGAACCTCTGGAGATCATCTAGTCCAACTCCTCTGCTAAAGCAGGGCCACCTACAGCAGGTTATGCAGAATCCCAACATCCAAGTGGCTTTGGAAAATCTCCAGATGAGACCCCCAGTACTTCTGGGTGATAGGTTGGACTAGGCTTTGAGGGGACCTGATAGTAGCCTTCCAGTATCTAAAGGGAACCTACAAGAAGGCTGGGGAGGGATTATTTACAAGGTCTTGCAATGACAGGACAAGGGGCAATGGGTTTAAACTGGCAGAGGGGAGATTTAGACTGGATGTTAGGAGGAAGTTCTTCACAGTGAGAGGTGAGGCACTGGCACAGGTTGCCCAGGGAGGTTGTGACTGCTCCCTCCCTGGAGGTGTTCAAGGCCAGGTTGGATGAGGCCTTGAGTGAGCTGTACTAGTGGGAGGTGTCCCTGCCTATGGCAGTGGGTTGGAGCTAGCTGATCCTTGAGGTCCCTTCCAACCTTTACCATTCTATGATTCTAGATGATCTTGGAGGTCTCTTCCAACCTGGTTGATTCTCTGGGCAGCCTGGACTGGGGCTCCAGCATCCTCACAGCAAAGTTTTGTTATGTTTAGGTGGAACTTTCTATGTTGCAGTTTGTGTCCATGTCCCCTTGTCCTGTCCCTGGGCACCAGAGACAATGATTCTGGCTGTGATCTCTTGCCTCTCCACCCATGAGCTCTTGCTGAGCATTGAGATGTCCTCTCAGGCTACTCTTCTCTAGTTAAAAACAGTCCAGTAAACCTTCAAGATCTGGGCTATCAATAAAACCAAACTTACATCCAGATTTACTACTAATTGCAATTAAAAAAAAAACCTTTCAGAAGATTTCCATACCTTATTCCATCAAGAACTTCCTGTCAGCAAATTGGTACTTCTGTTTTGTAGCACAAGTAGTAATGATGGAAAAAGGCCAGTTTTATGAGCCAGGAGGATGGAGAGCTGGGAGCATCTGTCTTGAGCAGTGGCATCCATCTGACAGGCCTGTGGGCACTCTCATATAAGGTGGAACCTAGAAAAAGTTGAATGAGTCTGTGAAAGATGAAAGCTGCTTAGAAGGTGTTTTCTACTGAGAGGAGTTTGGTGGTTGGCATGTCCATGAGGTTTTATGTGAATTCAGCAGGGAATTCTCTTACCACCTGCAATGAGGGTTTGCAGTGCTGAGGATGCTTCTGATGTGCCAGAGGATGTGGTCTAACTTCAGGGAGTTAACAGAGGGGAAAGCCTTCAATGTGGTTTCTCAGTGCTGACCGCTCTTTACTGTGTCCTCAAGTGTGCAGTTGATCTTTTCTGATTTTAACCTTCCTTCTAGTGAGGGAAAGGTTTGTGCCTCTCTTCCAAGTGAGTAGTAGAACAGTTGGGCAATTACTATCATAATCTGTCTTGAGCCAACCCCCTTAGGAGGACCAAACATTAGTATTCTGGATTGGATTTTCATCAGTCTTCTGCTGAAGTTCAACATTGTGCACCTGGGAGTGCTTTGGGAAGGCATGTTCTGGGAATGGGCCAGGATAGCACTCCAGGAGCTTGCTTGGACTGCCATGTACCTCCCAAGGAACAGTTCCAAAAATGACCTGGCAGTGTCTCTGCATGTCCTTGGTTGACACACCAGTGCACAGATATATCCCCTACTGTCACCCTCCACTTGTGTTATTTTGGAGTGGGGGATTTCTTGAGTCAAATCCAAAGCTGTTCTGGAATTGCATCTCAAATATGCAGTGGTTTACAACTTCCATAGCTGGAGAATGAGTACCTATAAATACTGCCATGTTTGCTTTTTATTTCTGGCTTTTATCTTTTAGATGAAAATTATAATGGACTCTATGCCTCAGTTTACCTCTGGGAGTTGTTGCTGCTGCATCTCTGCATGTGAGCATGGAGGTGTACAACAGGATTGTGTGTGAAAGGGTTTGGGGTAAACTGCATTTTGAGGCACTTGAGTGAGGGGCTGCATGCGGTGACAGGCACCACCTTCCTAACCCTCAAGTGCCTTCTGTTGTAGCAGCTTTGAACTGGAGCAGGACCCAGTGAATTTCAAGGGGAAAGAGTAGAACAAGCACTGCTCATGGTTTCTACCTCAACTATCAGGCTGGAGGTCTGATAAGTTCTTACTGTGTGGTACTCCCTGGATAGAAGCATTGTTGTACTATGGCCATGGTATGTTGCTGTGGTGAGATCTCACCTAGGTCCAGCACAAGAAGAGTATGAATCTGTTGGAGTGGGTTCAGAGGAGGGCACAAACGATCAGACAGCTGAATTCCTCTGCTGTGAAGACAGGCTGAGTTGGCATTCTTCAGTCTGGAGAAGAGAAGGTTTTAGGGGAACCTTCCTGTGGCATTTCAGTGCTCAGACCTTCAAGAAGGCTGGGGATAGAGTTTTGATCAAGGCCTCTTGAGACAGGTTAAGGGATGAGTTAAAAAGAGGGACATTCAGACTAGAGACAAGGAAGATATTTTTGATGCTGAAGGTAGTGAGACCCTGGCCCAGGTTGCCCAGAGAGGTGGTAATGCCCTGTCCTTGGAACCATTCCAGGTCAGGTTGCTTGGTCTGAGCAACCTACTCTAGTTGCAGCTTGACTGCTAAGGGGGTTGGACCAGATGACCTTTAAAGGCCCCTTCCAACACAAACCGTTCTATGATTCTATACTTCCATGTCCTGTCCGACTCTTTCCCACCACCTTGTTTTCAGGCAGAGTATCTACAGAATGACAGTTGCAGAGCTGACCAGCATTCATTTGGGTTCTTGAACCCTGGCTTGTGGCACCTCTACACATCATTCCTCCCCATCCACTGTGTTCTGTCCTCCATCAGTGGTGTGTGTAGAGCTCAGCATGCTCTACAGAAAGAAAACTCTTCCAATAATGTCTTTTTGCCTTGAATTAGTCTTCTTGCTTTGCTCCAGCTGCAACTAAAATCCCATCTCTCTCCCACAGGTTTTAAGGAGACAGCCTTTTTGTATGCCATCTCCTCTGCGGGGCTGACGCATGCCATGGCCAAGGCATGCAGTGCGGGGCGGATGGAACGGTGCACCTGCGACGAGGCTCCCGACCTGGAGAACCGTGAGGCTTGGCAGTGGGGTGGCTGTGGTGACAACCTGAAATACAGTAACAAGTTTGTCAAGGAGTTCCTGGGGAGGAAACCCAATAAAGACCTACGAGCCAGGGTGGACTTCCACAATAACCTTGTGGGCATGAAGGTGCGTTGCAGGCTGCTTAGGGTGGGGTTTTGTGCTGTTGTGGGGAAAATAACTTGCTGCACTTGACATGGGAATGAATGTTGGATGCTAAGTGGATGCACCAATCCTCCTAGAGTGATGGTGTCTCAGTTATGGGACTATATCCTGGTGGTGTTGCTGTGCTTGAAGAGTTTTGCAAAACCGTTAGAGGGAGACCAGACGGGAGAAAAAACAATGGACTGTCCAGGTCTAGAAAACATGGAGTGGGGATAAAGATTGTTTGCTTTCCGCAGGGAGGAGAGAGTCTGCTGTGGTTTAAGACCAAGCACTACACAATGGTTCACTCACTCCTCTGCCCTCACCAGTGAGGTGGAGGGAAGCATAGAGGGGGAAAAAAGTAAACTCATGGGTTGAGATAAGAACAGTCCAATAATGAAAATTAAATCAAATATAGTAGCAGTGATGAAAAGGAAAATAGCAGAAATAAACCCCAAGATAAGACAAGTGATGAACAATGCTGTTGCTCACCACCTACTGACCAGTGCCAAAGCACTGACTGACTCCTCCTAGCCAACATCTCTGTGTATATCCCAACCATGAGGTCCTATGATACAGAACATGTTTTTGACTAGTGCAGGTTAGATGTCCTGGTCATGCTTTCTCCTACCTTCTTATGCACTTCCTTGCTGGCAGATCATGGAAAACTGAGAAGTCCTTTGAGGATATAGCTACTTGGCACCAATTAAAATATCAGCATGTTACCAACATCATTCCCACATTAAATCCAAACCACAACACTGAACTAGCTACTGGGAAGAAAATTGACTATGTCCCAGCTGAAACAGGGACAGGGGCTTACACTGCAAAGGGGTGGAACAGGTTCTTCAGGCTTATATGAGGTAGGATAAGGAGGAAGAGGTACAAACTGCCACAACAGAGAGATGCTTTTTCCCCCAGCTGTTCGGTAGATTGTGGACAGCCCAGCATCTCCATAGCCAGACTTTTTAAGTATTTCCTGCCAGGACAAACACCTGGCAGGAAACCAAGTTGGAGATATTACTCCCTGTCTGACCTGAGTGCAAAGTTTTGTTTTCTGGTAGAAGCCTTCCATGTCACCTAGAGTTGCTGGGTTTCCAGCTGTTAGTACCTGGATGTATTGCTGAATGCTAGCAGTTGGAAAGGACCTTTGGGGATCCCTCTAGCTCAATACCCCTCCTAAAGCAGGCTTAGTTAAAGCTATCACCCAGGAACATGTTTAGGTGGGTATGGAATTTCTCTGGTGATGAAGCTCCACAACCTCTCTGGGCAGTTTGTCCCAGCCCTCCATCACCCTCAAATAAAGATGTTTTTCCTCATGTTCATAGTCTTTCCCCTTTTTTCTGTTACTTTTTTGTTTTTCCTCATCCTTATCCTCTCTACTGAAAGGTTTTCTGCTCTTTACAATGTGCTCTTCCCACAGAATAAAGTGCCTGCAATTGTTGGGCCATCTCTGCAGAAGAAGGGGAAAGGAATGGCCTTTCTACCTTCTCCTATAATCTGTTTCACTGTACCTAGCCTAGAGTTTCTCAAACATGTAAACGCCTCAGACTGGCCAGCACAGGTGCCTAGGATCAGCGTTTCATTGCCCCAACCTCAAAGAGGGACATACTGTAAGGCTATAAATAACCTTCCAGCCTTGTTATTGTCTGTGTGATTGGATGGAGGGTTGGGGCTGGGATGGGGGAACCTGGATCTCCAGTTTCCCAGGCAAATGCAGCCCAGCCAGTTGTGCATTCTAGGAATCACTGCCCCAGCTCAGTTGTTCCTGTGTGTATGCATAAAATGTCACTCCTTGAGACAGAGTTGGGGCATAAGAGAATGTCACCAGTGAGAGCTGACCAGCAAAAGTCTCCCCCTCTCCCCACTGCCAGATGCTCCTAGACAGCACTGAGATCAGGATTAGAAATATCCTGGATTTAGCTGGTGTCTGGCTTCGGCTGACAGCTTTTCTGCCTCAGGATTAAAAGGCTCAGTGCCTCTGAACTCCTGTTGCAGCTCTTTGGCGTGTGAAATAGGCTTTGCAGGGTGATGAAATTTGTTTTAATCCTTGTGGCTGGTTGTTCCCAAGGGTCTGTCCTAAGTCTTTGGAGTTGGCTGGGTAGCAGATGGGGCTGAAAGTGGAGAAGATGGTCCATGGAAGCTGTGATTTCATGCTAGAGATTGCTGTGAGATGTCACTGCTCTCCTCTCTTTCCAGACTCTTATAATACAGTCCCATCAAAAGCTGCAAGGCTGTGGCTTTAGGAGTCATTGGCACTGCAGGGATATGGCCATCACAAAGGCAGTGGGGCTAAAAAATTTGCCTAGGGGCTTTGATCTAACTCCCAGTGCTCTCCAACTATGGCAAGGTTGCCCATATGGCTCAGATTCAGTCTTGAATGTAGGTTAGGTGTCCTTATTTGTTGTTTGCCCTATGTTATGTGACTTAGAACTAAACAAAGTCCAGGGATGAGCTGGAGAAAACTAATCTTTCCTTTCTTCCTACTCTTTTGTTCTGATCCTACTGTGAGTCAGTTCCCTGGGAACAGGGAGATGTCAGGGACTGTCCAGCATCCTCTGCTTCCACCTTACTTGGCACAGTCAGGCTCTAGTCATTGGCAGTGGTGTCTAAGCACTGGTGTAGTATCTGCAGCTAAACAGCTGAGTAACAGTTGTGACGGTTGTCCAGACACTAAGAGCCCTCATGGCAATCCAAGTCAAAGACCTTTGCTGCAGGTCAGTGATCTGGTGTTCCTATTTTTGGCCACTCACACCATGTCTGAGTTGGGATTGCTGTCTGACAGCTTTCCTTGCCTGTTTGCAGCAGCACTTGCAATGACTTCTTTGTTTCTGCTCCTAGAAACATTGTGCCGTGTTCTGGTGGCAGTGCAAGCCGTGGAGCCCACTAGATGCACACCACCACCATGAAGCCAGGCAGAGAACAAGTTAATTCCATGGTGAGAAGGAAGGTTTTAGGAGAAAGGTGGTTCAAGATCAGAACACATAGCCCACCTAGCCTGGCTATATGGACTTCATCACTGGAACAATATGGGTCTATTAAGATGATCAGAGACGTTGGAGATGAGGACTCAGTCTGGCTTGGGAATTTCAAGGTCAAAACTTGCAGCACTTGCTTCAGCTTTCAAAATATTGAAAAATTATTTAAAGCTTGAGCACTGACCTGTTTAGAATCATTGCATCATTTTGGATGGAAAGGACCTTAAAGATCATGGGGTCCAACTACTGTCAAACTGTACCTAGTCTGTTATGAGTCCACCTCCCTCAACACCACATCTGTCTTTTAAACAACTCCTTGGGCAGCCTGATCCAATGATTGAGAACCCTTTCAATGAAGTTTCTTCCAATGTCCAACCTAAACATTTTCTGATACAACTTGAGGCCATTTCCTCTCCTCCTATCACTTGTTACTGGGGAGAAGAGGTTGACCTCAGCTTTGCTTCAACCTTCTTTCAGGTAGATTCCAGCTGGAGTGACAGTTGATGGATTGTCTCTGTCATTACTTACACTTGGTTGTAAATGAGAATCAGATTCTCTGGGCTGCTTTTCTCCTGGTCCTGCTGCAAGTAGATTCATAAGGATTGCCCAGCAGGCAGTAGAAGGTTTCCTTACTGAATTTGCTCATTTTCCTTGGTGAGGGCAGTGGGTAAAACATGGAACTTGAGATCTTCCTTCCACTCATCTTTCTCTAAAGAAGTCTACTGCCTTAGACTTCTCAACCATTGAGTAACAGGAGATGCTAATCTAATGGAAACCACTGTGATCTAAAGTAATTATGTTATTTGAACCAAATATGGATAAGAAGCAATGCAGAACTGCAGGTAACCTTTGTGCTGTTTTGGAACTAAACAGATTTTTGTCTGGAGAGATCATTTTTTAACTGTGATGTTATGATCTCTAATGTGTTAAATATGCCTCTCTTCCAAAAAGATAATTATGGCCATTTCAAATAGGAAACAACAGAGATGCAAACTGAATTCCTTTCCTGAGGTTATACAGCATCCTGACAATGAAGCAGGAGACTGAAGCCAACTCTCTTGAATTCCTGGTCCAGCACCTGCTGCCTTTTTCCTCTAAGCAAACCAGAAATTTTATGTCTATTAGTGAAACCACACAAGCATGAACTCAAAATTAGGCTAGATATTAAGAAGTATTTTGCAATCAGGGTGAAGAAACATTGACAGAATTTGCCCAGAGAGGTGGTAGAAGCCCCATCCCTGGAAACTAACAAGGTTGGATAGGCTTCTGAGCAACCTGCTCTAATTGAAGCGCTTGCTGCAGGGTCGTTGGACTAGATGACATTTAAAGGTCTCTTCCAACCCAAAATCCATGAAGTCTTTGTCCGTTTTTCAGACCAGTCCAAGGACTTTCCCACTACTTTGATTTGCTGCAGCAACTTTCTGCAGTGCCAGGCTCTGTTGGTGTACATTCAGTTGATGTATGGATGTGCATATGTGTGTTTGAGAGAGTGGAGCGATATCTATTAAATACAGCACAAACTTGCTGGTCTCTCACTGATACTTAACAACATATTAGATGGGGAAGGGCTATAACTCCCAAGTGTGGCAACACGTCTAAATACTCCCTTGAGACTCACCAAAAAAAGTCAAACCAAAGGCCTGTGTATAAGGAACTGATTTGGCAACCCCCTCTATAACCTTCTGGTCAACACAGCAGTTTCTCCATGGTGTCACACTAACAATCTGTGCATTTCTGTGAGAGTGACATTATCCTATCCCGCCTAGTTTTAGTGTCTCTTGGTAGATGTTCTCATTTAATTATTATTTTACTGTTTTTTAACAACCTTGATGGGCTGACTAACTTTACCACTGCCAATGAGAACTGCTGCACATGTTGTGCCCATGACGGCTCTCAAAGTTATATGATATGACCTCAATCACTAATGAAAGGCTGAGCTTGTCTAGTGTGAGGATGAGGTAATTAGACCAAGACTTCTCCAGCCTTCTCTTTATTGAAAAGTAGGAGCTCTGAATAGACCACTTATTAAAAAAGCAATTTCCCTTCCCTGGCCAAATCTACTCTTGTTCATTCAACTATTCTTTCAGAGGGATCCTGGGTAGAGAGGAGGGTGTGTGTTGGAGGGATGTCTGTCAAGGGAATGGGGGAGTGGTGGGAGAAATCAACTGTATTAAAGCTCTACTGCCAGCAATGAAGTTTCTTGGTTATATTAAATGAAGCAGAGGCAACCTTGCTCAAACTTTCTTCTTTTCTATATCCTGGCCTCCTTGTACACACAAACGCAGCCCTCTTTTGTAACCCATTAATGAAAAGTCGGAATATTAGAGCACTCAATTAGTTCCACTGGGCTTGAGTAAGTGATGTTTTAATTAAATTTGCCCAGTTTCTCAGTGAAGTATCATTAAACATGACTTTCCAACTCCCTCCTTGGAGCGTTGCTAAGTTTCTTAATCCCAGGAGTGCTGACCTCTTCCAGAGGTATGTCTGGTCAAGCATGTCTTACAGATCCAAGGGGCACTATTAAAGGGGGCTGCTGTTAGTTACCCAAGGAAAATACATAATTGTCATGTTCTCAGTCCTTTTCCCTTTATCCTCCCAAAAGCAGGGACACAAGCAAACCTTTTTTTGCCTTCAGGACCCTGAAATTGGGGATAGACCACACTCTTGTGGAGAGTCATGAGTGCGTAGTGCAAAAGTACGGCGTGGTAGAAATGGAGAACAAGAAAATTCCTTCCCCCAGAAAAGGTCTTGAAGAAATCTCCCTGTTGAAACTGGTTCCCTTCATAAAGCTTCTTTAATTGTTTTTGTGCTATCAACTCATCTGTTTTGGATGCACATTTCTGAGGGATCCTTGTTACCTTTACAGGGTTCAAGTCCTGACCTGTTCTGAGACACTTTATGCCTGCATCTCAAACCATGTGAGATGCTCTGGGAGGTTAATGGGAGGTACATGGACTTCAAGTGGGGGTTAATCTCTTTTCTCAAGGAACAAGGAGAAACAGACTCAGGTTGCACTAGGGAAGGTTTAGGTTGGAAGGAAGTGGAGTCACCATCCCTGGAGTGATTTAAGATATGCAAATGTGGTGCCAAGGGGCATGGTTTAGCAGTGACTTGTCAGGATTAGGTTAATGGTTGGGTTTGATGATTTTAGAGGTCTCTCCCAACCAAAATTTTAAGACTCTCCTTGCTGTTGATTGCTTGTTTTGAAAGTCCATGTGAGGAATGGCTTTTCCCCTCAGGCAGTGCTGACAGGGATCTGTCTCAAGGGCTGAACGTGCCTCCTGTGCCGGAGATGGACTCTACATATCAGGTAGATGTTTGCCCAGCTATCATCTGTCTGAGGAACTTCAAGCTATCACATAACACGTTATTGGAGCATACCCCCATCTTCATTTCTCGATCTCCATTTTTACAGAGGGCAAAATGAGACTCAGAAAGATTAAGTGACTTACTAAAGGTCACACTCAGGCATAGCAAAGCAGAGCCTTGCACCCTGCTCTCCTGTTGCACAGGCAGTGTTTACAAGCATCGCCCATCATGTCTCATGGTTCCTACTAGCAAATGCGATTCCACTCAAACTCTGATGTGTGAACAGGCAAAGAGAATTGCCCTTTAAACTTTGCTTTACCCTCGTGGTTTAATAATTGCTCTTTCTCATCATAGAATTGTTTCAGTTGGATAAGACCTCTAAGTTCATGCTCCAACTGTCACTCTCAGTCCACCATGGTCATCAAACCATCTCCCAAAGTGCCTTGTCCACACATTTCTTGAACAACTCTGGGCAACCTGTTCCATATGACTTTATTAATAAAGTAGGTGCATGGAAAAAAAACCATAATGCACCTTTGGGGCAGTTTCTATCAAGGTGTACATCAGCTGAAATATACCACACTTTCCTGAGGTGCAAATCTAGCCTTCCAGACAGCTACCTCTCTGAGCCTACCTCTTGACTTTGTATGCTCAGATCAGCTGGCAGGACCACCACTAGTGTTAATTGCCCCAGGTTATGACAGGTAGGAATGCACAAATGTGTCCTTTTGGTTTTTCCATTCCTCCTTTCTGGATGAGACTGACTCAGCCAAAAGTCTTTCAGAAGTCTGGAAATCAACACATAGGAAAAAATTGCTTTCCTGTATCCCATCAGTAATTGCAGTTGGTTGTTTGTGTGAAGCTTTCTTAACATATGAAGCATGTTTGGAGTACAGAAGGGGGGGAAAAAAACCCCCTCAAACTATTAAAGTTCTCATATTTGAATCAGGTTCTGATATTGTGGTATTTTAATACATATTTTCTTAAAATATGAGTGTTCACATTATTAAAGAAGGCAAGGCAGTAAGAAGGGGGAAAAAAGACTGAGGGTCATCTCTGAAAAGGGTTTCTTAATACAACAGACTCAAAACAGAATGGAAAAGGAAAGGAAACGTCTAATAATCTGTCAGGCTCTTATCATTCAGCCAATAGTGATGGCCAGAGAATGGTGAGACACTGGAAAGGGTCGCTTGGAGAAGTTGTGGATACCTCATCCCTGGAATGTTTATGACTAGGCTGGATGAGTCTTTGAGCAGTCTGGTCTAATGGAAGATGTCCCTGCCCATGGCAAGGGTGCTGGAAATAGGTGATCTTTAAGGTCCCCTCTAACTCAAGCTGTTCTATGATTAAAGGACACACCTGGTCTTCTAGTTGTTTGGGCATTGTGAGGAAATGGACACTGTGGCTGCTGTCCCAACAAATATTGATGCTTCAGCTGAGAGGATAAGGTGTCTGGAAAAGACCTTTAAACATGCCTGTGATAACTAAGCCGGTTTAAATTGAAGGAGGACATGTGAATAGAGGATGGAAGGGATTTGATTCATAAAGAAACATTCCAAAGCCCTTTCTGAAGTAAGAAATCAGAAGGGCAGGCTTTTTCCTGGATGAGCTACTCCTCTAAGGAGTTTCATCTACTCCCTCCTCTTCCCCCTAAACCATAGCAAATGGTTTGAAGCCTTGGAGCCTCAGACCAGCCATGACGACAGTGAAGTTATAACGGAGGAATTCCCACGGCTGCGCGTCCGCTTCGGCCTGCTGCTGCCCAGACAAGAGTTGTCTGCAAACCCACTGCCAGAGCCCCGTGACCCAGCTGGGAATGAATGGGAATCTGTCCTCGGCGTTTCGGCTAAAACACTGAGAAATTGTGCTTTGCAGCATGTCTGAGACTGATCATTACAGGGGCACTTAGTCTGAGCTTCGTAGCAAACCATTGTTGTGAGGAAGGATTACATGTTGCATAGCAATGCTCTGCTGTGATCCCTTCCTCCCCATGGCTCTCGTAAAGCCGTTTGAGCAGGAGGTCCTGCGGTGCTATCTAATTTCCTCTTAGCAGCAAGCATGAGGAATGGCAGTTTGCTCTTTCTCTGTCATAACTACAGTTTGTGTTTCTGAGTACAAGGAATTTGCACCAAGATCATTGTTTTCCTTTTCTGTTTGAGACTACCTGACCAGGTGCTTGTTCAGAGGAGGGTGGGAGGACATTGTTACGTTGTGTGGTGCTGTCCCTGACCCCATATTTGTCTTTGTTTAACTTTCCTTTCACACTCTCTAAAAGGTATAATGGAACATGGATTCAGATGCACTCTTGTGGCGTTACTCTTGAGTTGTTACATCCCTGCTGATTTGCAGCTTTGACAGGGTGCTGGGTCAGGCTGTCCAAAGAGGTTGTGAAGTCTCCCTCTCTAGAGATTCAGAACGCAACTGGATGTGATCCTATGCAACTTGGTCTAGTTTAACCTGCTTTAGCAGGTGGGTTGGATTAGATGATCTGCAAAGGTCTTTTCCACCTCCTACCATTCTGTAATTCATAGAATCACAATTTGGATTAGAAGGGACCTTAAAGATTGTTGAGTTCCAGCCCTCTACCATGGGAAGGGACGTCTTCTATGGTATTTAGAGTATTCTAGGACATAGAGTGTGGGAAATATTCTGTGCTTTGGGTTTATGCTGTCACATTTTCCTTCACATCTGTGAAGAGACAGAAGCAGGATGTGTATGGTGATGGTGTTCAAGAGAGTCCAAGTTTGAGTAGGGTGGAGGCAGATCAGACTGAACTGTGTAATGTGACTTGGAAAGAAAGTAGGAGCTACCTGTGGCTTTTGAAATGATAAACTTGTGTTAAAGTTTTATTCTGCCTTGTATATGCTAGACATTTTTGGCAATACAAAATGAGGTTATTCTGTCCTGGAAGTCCCTCTAGGTTTGAAAACATGACCTAGACATTTGCCCATTTGTCCCAGCACTCAGCCAGGAAAGCTTTCTCTGAGCACTGCTCCAAGCAACCTGCTGACTTGGATAAGTTTTGCTCTGCTTCTTGGAGGAAAGAGTTGGATTTAAGTGTCTCTGACAGGAGCCTGCAACAAGAGGAGAAAAAACTATGTGGAAGCTGGGGAACAAGACAGGAAACAGAAAGGCTTTGCCAAGATTCGTTTGGCTTGTGGGTGGTTAGGGGCCCGTGGGCAGCAGTTCTCCATCACAAACTGCCTTGAGTAGCTGCATCGTGACTGACAGCAGCAGCGGGGGCTGGCTGGGGGTTCTGATTTTCTAAGATTTTCATTGTAATTGCCTCATAACATTCTTGAACCTTTTCTGGTCCTTCAAGAAGGTTTGTGGGGTTTATGGGGGATGTACCACACTTCCACAGTGGCCATATGAAAATCCACGTTGGATTTATTTAAGTGGTTCATGGATGAGGACAATAGAAACTTTTTATGTTTTAGTCTCTGAGTGCATGGCATCTAAGTTGTCCTAGTCACTGCTTGACAAGGAACTAGAAGTGGACCAGGAAAAAAAAAAAATCAGACTGGGATTCATTAGGGTCTTCATCCATCGCTGTTTAAGCCCAGACAAAGACAGAAGACCTAAATGTACACATCAATACCCTTTGATTGACTTCTGTGCTTCTGGAGGGGCAGTTAGTAGTGAAAAGCAATGTTTTGTAGTACCTGAAATCGTGCTAGATGTTGGTACTTGGACACCTTAATTCACCTAAGGACGTAGTTTAGTGTTAACCCTTCAGTCCTGAGTCAAGGGTTGGACAGGGTGATCTTTGAGGTCTCTTTCAACCAGATGTTTTCTGTGGTTCAGTGTGATCCCAGAGGGTGGTATTCTGCTCACAGGTTAGAGGCACCTGAGTTTAGAAATTTGTGTAAACTGTGTTCCTCAGTTCCTGTTAGCAGAGATGTGGTCAGCACAGTTGCTGAAATCTAAAGAGCTGCACCAGCTCTTCAATGAAACAGGTTCAGAGGTCTGCTTCAGTGCAGATTCCTCTGCCTCCTTTGTCACTGTGAAGTCACATGGGAGCTTAGAGGTGTTCCTCACACGTAGGCATTTAGACTCAAGCCTCTGCCTAGGTGAAGTCAACCCTGGCTGGCTGGTATGATTCAAGTGCCTAAACCGACATGCCCTCTTCCTGATTGAAACTCTGCTGTCATCTGCTAGCTGCCAATTCCTCAGGATCTGGGTTTCCAACATATGTGGTGCCATATCTGCTGGCCCCACATGGACACCTTGGATATACTGCACCTGCAATGTCAGCTCTCCCACTGAGGTCTGGAAAGGCAGCTCCTGACAAGAGCAGTTCCATGTCCAGCTCCCCTTTCTGAATTTCATGACTCTGTTGTCCAACCAGCTCTAAGTCCTGTGCACAGGAGCACACCTACCAGCTGAGCCAGTTCTTTTTGGTTCCTTGCTTTCCCATTCCATATGCAGTGGTGGTCGTCTCCATTCCCAGGTGGAGCAGATGCGGATGGGGCTGGCAGGGAGGTGGAAAAGTTGAGAAAAGCCTGAACTGATGAATGACTGCAGTGTGCAGCCCTTCTGCAAGTATCTCAGCAATGTTGCCCAGTTTGTTGATGGTCTGGGCGTGAAATCAGGTCTAGGGGCTTTGTTTCACATGAGCTCAGCTCTCACTGTTGGACGACCAGTGAAATGTGACTTTACATAAGGGACAGCATGGGTGAGGGTGGTTGTTTTTCTTCTTCCCTCAGTGTTGAAACGTGTTCTGTACGCTCTTGTCTAACGTTGTGGGATTTCTTGCAGAGTTGGCTAGACACTTTGGCATGCAAAGCGTGACAACCCCTAACCAAGCCTGGCCAGCTGAGTAGTAGAAGCAGCTACACTTCTCCCTCTGTAACCTACCACTTGTTTGAATGCTACTGTGTGTTACTGGGTTGCATTTGCAAAGGTCTGGGCTGTCACAGGAATGAAGTGTGACCACTGGGTTGGCTCTGCTGAAGGCTGTATGTTATGCAGAGTGTCTTTCTAAAAATGTCTCTGTAATATCAGGATTGGGCCAGACCCCAACTCTGAGTCCGTGACCTATTGCACCATTTGCGCATGGCGCTCAGCAGGACTCATCCAGCCAAATCATTAAGAACCGGATGGTTCGGAAATGGACTGGAGCCAGTCTTCTGCTGTCACGAGGCCATAATACAGGCAGGTGCCATCATGGGCAGCCAGGGGGGAGATTTATTTTCTTTTATAAATACTGTAGATGCCCAAAGTCAGGACACTTTCAGAAGTACCTTGACAGGAGGCAGCTCTATGAAACAAACTCTCTTCTAATCTGATTTTTTTCTTGTCTTTCTCTGCTACGTAGTTTCCAGTCATTTTGCCCAATTCTGTGTGTGAGGTGTCCCTGCCCATGGCAAGGAGGTTGGAGCTAGATGATCCTTGAAGTCCCTTCCAACCCTGACAATTCTATGATTCAATTCTATGATTCTAAGCCCAGAGCATCCCTGGGGTTGTTGCAACTGAATTAATTGTAGTGATGGTTGGGCTGAACCAGAAGCTCAAACCTCACACTTCTAGCAACAACAGATAAGGATGTTGTGGCATTTCTTGCAGAGTTGGCTAGACACTGATGTTTTGTACCTCACTCACAGTCTAAATGTAACCTGGTTTTTTTTTGGGGGGGGGGG
>VWZE01016569.1:156508-184206 GCA_013396675.1 Eubucco bourcierii | reverse complement strand
TGGGGTGTGTGGGGGGGGGGGGGGGGGGGGGGAGTAAGAACTGTAAACAGCTGTTCACAGTGTGGACAAAACTGTGACTGTCCAAATAACATACCTGCTCTCATGTTACTCATGCAGGACTCCCAGGAGGAAATCTTTCTCTGGAGCAGGTACAGATGAACAGGCTGTAGTGAGGTGGAGGTTAGTCTCTTCTCCCTAGTATCAGGTGACAGAATGAGGCCTGAAACTGTGCCAGGGGAAGTTCAGGTTGGAGATTAGGAAAAATTTCTTTGCTGTAGGAGCGGTCAGGCATTGGAACAGGCTGCCCAGGGAGCTGGTAGAGTCACCGTCCCTGCAGAAGTGTTTAAGAATCTTGTGGACATGGCATCTGGGGACACAGTTTAATGGCTATGATGATGTTAGGTTGATGATTGAACTTTGATCTTAGAGGGCTTCTCCAACCAAAACAATTCTATGATTCAGATGGTGTTTATAAGGAGATGGCTTTTGTGCCATGGCACATCTTTATTGGAGCTTGATTTGGAATGGATGGGATTCGTGGTTTGACATCAGCCAAATTATGGGTCCTTTATAGCACCCAAGGGGATGTTAGCACACATCAGAGGATGGTAGGGCTGTAAGGGACCTCTGGAGATCATCTTCCTCTCTCTCCAAAATGAGTAACCATTGACACCCTGTGCTTCAGTAAAGATGTGGTTGGCCAGCAAGCAATAAGGTTCTTTATTTTCAAAAGCATTTGCAGGTGGCTTCATTGCTAGAAGAAAATAAATTGACAGGTCCTTTTGAACATGCTACCACCCTCCAGAATATGATCCTGATCACAGGTTGGAGAGGGAGAAGCTACCTGGGTGTTTTTTGGAGCTGTTGTCTTTGTTGATGGTGTTTCAAGCTGCTGTCAAGAAGTTACCTCAGCTACACAAGTATTTTTCTTCAGTCAAGTGAACTGGGTGGGATGCTACACCTGGTTGCTACTGGTGGAAACATCACATCTTAACCACATTTGTACTAAGCTTGTGCTGCTAACTCAGAGATGACTTCCAGGTGATATCCTGTGAATTGTGGTATGGAGAAGGTTCCTACTATCCACACGCATGTTCTGGAGCACGTGCCACTACAGCTGTGTATCTGTGTGTGTTACAGTAGTGATGTCTCCCCTCCACTAAACCAACTCATTCCACTTTTGTTCTTATCTTATCTTATCTTCTTGTTCTTATCAAAATAGATAAGTAGGCATTAAAATATATATCAGTCTCTTAGTTGCATCATAGCTTCAGACCTCTGTGTAGAAGAGTGCCAGCAGCAGATATCCTTTGAACACATTACGGGTATCAACAACTAGCTGATAATATCCTGGCAGGTAAATGTCATATTCCTGGAAACTGGGATTCTTCTAAAAAAAAGTGTTTTCTGTAGTAGATGTTTTCTGTCCTTCTTCAACATGTAGCTTTGATGATGTTGTCAATTTTGTGTTCCAGAACTGTCTTCTGGCAAATACATTTGTTTTGCTCTACATCTTAATTCTTTCCCCTATAACTGATTTTGTTCTGGGACCGTGTGTGTCTGCAGGTCATCAAAGCTGGAGTGGAGACAACCTGTAAATGCCATGGTGTATCTGGATCCTGCACTGTCAGAACATGCTGGAGGCAACTCTCTCCATTCCATGAAATAGGGAAGCAGCTGAAACAGAAGTACGAGACATCGCTCAAGGTGGGCAGCACTACCAATGAGGCCACGGGGGAAGGAGACATCTCCCCGCCCAAGAAGTCCATCCCTGGTCACAGTGATCAGATCCCAAGGACTACAGATCTTGTCTATATTGACGATTCCCCAAGCTTCTGTATGATGAGTAGATACTCACCTGGGACTTCGGGAAGGAAATGTTACAAAGACAAGAACTGTGACAGCATCTGCTGCGGGCGAGGGCACAACACGCAGAGCCGGGTGGTCACCCGGCCGTGCCAGTGCCAGGTCCGTTGGTGCTGCTACGTGGAATGCAAGCAATGCACCCAGAGAGAAGAGGTTTACACCTGCAAAGACTGAGGGGGCCTTCTGCTCCATGGTAACCCTCGGTGACAGGCACTGGTGATCTGTGAGAACTGCATATGGAGACAAACAGGGTTTGATTGACCTTCTGGGATCTGAAAGCTATGTTGAGACATAAGCACTTTGTAGGGTACAGGTGACCCAGCTGTGTTGCTGTTTTGGTTTTTGGGTTTTTTTATTGTTTTGTTTCTGTTTTCCCATAGACTGAATTTTAATGAGGTCCAACCATGTGGAATTAAGTGCCTGTCACGCTGGGGTTAGACACCAGTTGACCTTCACCTTCGTCATCTACGCAGTTTGGCAGATCGTATAACATTGGAACATCTTTATCATTTCACCAACCCTCCGTGAACTCCTGGGCTAATATATTCTCCTTGGCATAAATAACCTCTACTACTTGATTCCTGAAGATTACCCAGCTGCTTAGAGAGCTAAGCAGATGCGAAAGAAAGAGCTTTCTGCTTTGAATGCAATGGTAGGGGAAGTGCTCATGTATTTCCCCTTCTAAAACTGGAGAGAAGTGTCTTAGGTGAGCAGGAACAGCCCTGATGGTTCCTTCAGTGGAGTTTCTGCACAAGCAAGGCTCTGACAAAGATGCCCACTGGGAGGAGGGTGACCTGGTAACGACAGCTTCGTATCCCCATGCTTTGACCACAGCTCAACAAATGTTGAGTCCACTGTGCTGCAGACATAAAAAAAATCCAAGAAAGAGGTTGGGAAGATGATAGAAAATCAGAAGTGCCTGTCCCCTTCTGTCCAATTGTACATTGTTATTTTAAACCCATTTATTCAGATGCAGTTTCTTTAGCACTATCTCCGTCTTAATTTTAATTTTAAAAGAACCACTAAATAATTTTGGTTTATTTTCACTTTCTGCATGACTTTTTTGTTTGTTTGTTTGTTCATTTATTTTCTCTCCCTCTTCCCACCTCTTGTTCTTTGAATTCGCCCTGTGGTAACTGCTTCAGAAATTGTGATGGGAACTTGGTTTAACCCTATGCCAGCTGAATTTGGATGTTTTAGAGCAGGACATGAGAAACTTGGGCTCATTGTGGAGCGTGGTGCTATCTTGCATTGTACAGCAGCCATTTTGGACTGGATCAGACCTCTGGAGTTGACTTTTCTTTTACTAGGTCATCATTCCATTTACTCTGAACCATGGCAGTGGTACATGACACAAGCTGTATGTAAACCCTATGACCTTAAGATTAATTATTAATTATTTTTTTTTAACCACTAGATCGAGAACTGTATTTTAAAAATACAACTGCTAAATGGTAACCAACTATTGGGCTTGGAACAACCAGTTGATGCAGAGAAGAACTATCAAGTGGCTGGAGAAGCCAGCAAATAAATGACTGCAGTGGTAGATGGATCTGATGCTGTGGAATAGCTGTGACAACCTTCAGCATTTCATTTTTTTTTTGTTTGTTTGAAGAGGATGCTTACAATCCAGGACTTGGTGAGACCATATCCTTCATGCAAAAGTGGATTGGAAGCAGCCAGTGAGTGCCTCAGTGGAGCTTTCTAAGGAAGCACTGGAGAGCAGAGGGCATTTTATTTTATTTTTGCTAGCAGTTTTTCATTGTCCCATAGTAGCAATTTCCACCAGTTTTATATAAGCCATTGATCTGGTTCTCAAAAGAGGAAAGCTGGCTGGAGTTCTCCAAGCAGTAGATGTTAGCCAACCAAAAAGAGAGCAGTTTTCCAAGAAGGACCATTACTTCTCAAGCTGTAGTTTTTCTTTTATATTCCTTTTAATTTTTCCCCTCAAATAGTAGCCACTAATATTTAAGCTGTTCATGTGCATCTACTGGGAGAAGTAAAGATATATGTTTGTTCTTGGTAGCAAATACCTGAAGTCCAGCCTGGCTCATTGGCATCAAATCTTGAGGTGGGGGGCACAGGGAGGGACAGGATGTTGCTGTTAATAGCTCTCTGGTCCTGCTGTTTCTTTTTTTTTGTTGTTGTTGTTTTTATGTTTGCTTATTTGCTGTACAATTCTGGATGTTGAAGTAGTGTTGGAGAAGGAGAAATCCACACAGGGTGTTTGTCCCTTCCACCGCAATGGTGGTGGAGTGTTCAATGCAGGAGGATGGCAGGAAAGTCTCACAGCTTCTAAGAGAGTGCACTGCTTCCAAAGTCACCCATGAGCAGTTTATCTAATGGTTTAAAAAATAAACTGACTAGAAACCTATTCTTCAGTGTGTGCGTGTGTGTATATATAGATATACACACAGGCTGACACATAAATCTATATATAAATATTGAATGAACACTTATTTATTGTAAAGCCCTTCAGAAGGACCTTCTTATGGTTTCAATGTGGTATTATGTTAAATTCTCTTTCTCCTTCTGTCTATCTCTCCTTCTCTCACACATATGTGCAAACTCACTGTTACATTTTTGTGTGTGTACTAGACTAACTCTTCCCCTCCAAAGTAAAGCCAGATCCAAGCTTGTTCAAAACAGGAGGATTTTTTTTGGATCTGAATTAAACTCTTTCAATGCTTTATGTTGGAAGGGACCTTTAAAGGTCATCTAGTCCAACCTCCCTGCAGTCAGCAGGGGCATTTCTGGTCCCATTCTTTCTAAACAAGCAAAAAAAAAAAAAATTAATAGCAATTTGTTCTTCATTAAAGAATGGACCACAGTTTATGTGCATTACTATTATTATTTTAATTATTCTTGTTGTCATTATTATTGTTATATTTAAACCATGGGCCTCATTTTCCTCCTCCTCACTGGTGTCTCTGCCTCCGTTGACCTCGCTGGAGTAACTCCACATTGCACTGGTGTGAGAGGAGAACGAGGCCCTAGATGCAGAAGAGAGGGGTGGAGTTGGCATGGGTATCACTGCAGAGAAAAATGCCTGGGTCGGATGGAATGGGGGATAGCTTGGTGAGATTGGCTATGGGATGGGGAGAAAGAGAGGGATGGGTGGGGCAATAAGGTTGTCAAAGCTTGACTAGAAGAAAGCAGCAAAGAGTGAATGAACTACTGAGTGAAAGAGCTCTTCTGTGTATGGTAACTCACGCACTGAAGCCTGGATGCTTTCTGTTAAGTATTTAAAAAACAAACAAAAGGAAAAAAAAAACCAAACCCAAACAAACAAACAAACAAAAAAAAACCAACAAAAAACAAACCCAGAAAAAAACCTCAAACACAAAACTCAACAAAAAGACCCCCACCCAAACCCCGCAACAACATCACAACACCCTGCCCCCTCCCAAGCTCCCCCCTAAATTGTATTTATGTGGATATATTACTTGCCTGTTATATATTGTAAATAGTGAGGTTTATTCTCCTGTGGTTTAAAAAAAAAAAAAAAAAAAAAAAAAAAAAAAAAAGAAAACCAAACCAAAATAAATTCTAAATAACTGAATAGTAGCGAGGCACATGTGTTAAATGTATAGACAGTGTATAAAATATACTAACACTCTGAAATCAGGAGAACTTGTCTTCTTGGCCTTTTGACCTAGGGTGGCAAAACAGATGTGGGTTATTTTTCTTCTTTCCCCCACCATGTTGTGTGTCTGGTGTGTGTGTGTGTGTGTATGTTTTAATGTTTTCCCATGTTTGCCTTATCTTTGAAGAAAGAACGAGGGAGAAAAACCTCATTTTGGAAAAATCCAGTGGCGTTTGAGTAGGATGGAACAATCGCTCTGGGATGTGGTTTAATGACCATGGTAGTGTTTGGTCAGTGCTTGGACTTGATGATCTTGAGGTTTTTTTCCAACCAAAACAGTTCCATAAGGTGCTGGTAGAAAAGATGCCAAACTTGCTCAAAACTGTCTAAAGTGCTTGGATTGGGGTTTCCACTGCTGATAGATGTTTTGAAATTAAATTAACCCATGGAGGAGGGGCTTATGCTTCTCCACATGTGAGTTTGGATAACCCTGGATAAAAGGCCCTGAAGTCCTCCATAAAACATTGGGTAGTACCCTATAAAAACCTCTTGGTTCCATCTTTATGAGCTTGGATTTTTCCAGAGAGGCTAATTCTACCACCACACCATTTGATCTCCAGCACAATTCAATGAAATTGCTCAGTTTTGTAAAACTACTACAAGAGTGGATTTGGGATTCTGAATCTTTCATGATGTCATTCATGGGACAAAAACAAAAAAAAAAGTGCAAAGCAACTTTTCAACTTCTTCACTTTTCTTCCCCTGCATCCCTCAAAGAATCAGTTTTTTGCAGCAGATGTAACTGGAGAAGGATGGGTGGAAGAGAGGTCTCTGGTTTCTCAACCTCTTTCACACCCTCTGTCCCCCCTTAAAAATGTCAAAATGTTCTCCTAAACTGGTCCAGCAAGACTTGCCAGATCAGTTTCAGGGTGGGGGGTGGGGGGGTGCAACCATTATTTATATAACTTTTTTTTAATTAATTTTTTTTTTGTTGTTTTTAAAGAGAAGTTAGCTGATGGAAGAATATTTTTATTGAATAGTGCATTTAGTTATGTCAGAAATATATTAAGAAAAGAATATATAATATTTTTGTAAACAAGGCAAACCGAAAACGTTTGCTGTTTTATATTAGAATTTTCTATTAAAAGAAATAATAATTAAAAAAAAAAAAAAAAAAAAAAACCCACAGAAATAATTGTTGCACCCATCATCTGTTTGTTTGGGTTTTATTTTTGTTTTGGTTTTGGTTTGTTTTGTTTTGTTTTAAACAAACTTCTGTTCTGTGTGACTGATGCATAGATGCCGGATGTGGAGACATGCAAAACAAATCCTAAACATTACCTTCTTGTTGTCTTCCAGTTCTCAAAAGATTCCAGTTGGTGAAACAGGCAGTGTTTAATCAAAGGGGCTTTTATTTATTTATTTTATTCCTTTTGGATTCTCAACACTTAAAAATGAATAATGATGAATGAGTAGCTTGAAATATAAAATCTTACCCCAAACCTTCGAGATTGTCATTCTTTAGTTGTGCATCCTGGTCCTGAACTGTTTTTGGATGGAAGACAGCCAAAACCTACTCACAGTAACTAGGTATTGGCCGTTGGTAACTAGGTATTGGTTGGAGGCTGGATGAGGCACTTAATGTCATGGTTTGGTTATTAGAAGGGTTAGATGATAGGTTGGGACTCAGTCATCCTAGAGGTCTTTTCCAACCTGGTTAATTCAGTGATCGATCTCAGTTGGCCTGGGAAGAACCTAAAAAGGTTGTTGAGGGAAAAAAATAAATTAAATTTGAAGTAGATGAGAAGGTGGAATGTAAAGGACCAAATTCCAGACTTGATTTGACAGAAACAGTTTTTATTTAGGTGAATGGGGTAGAGGGAAAATTAGGAAGCTGGGAAGTTGGGCTGCTGCAGTTCAGGAAGCCTGTTCTTCACCTTGGGAAGCAGGGGATGACTTATGTACCATCTGGTTTTTGGTTGGTTGTTTTTTATTTCTTCACAAGAGCTTTTGGAATTGCTGGTTTGGAGACCTGAAATAATTTCTAAGGATTTTTGTTATCAGCCAACTCATTCACATCTGCCTGCTTCCAACCCAGGTCTTGAATTTCTTTGCTAGCCGTTTTTCAGCTGCCATTTTTCAGCTGCCTTATTTTAGCCAACATATATTAGGTCGGTTTGGCTGTGGTAGGGTTGGATGAGAACTCGGATGAAGGGACTGATTTCTCAAGGGTACTTTCATGGGGTAGATGCTGCTTAAGGTAATTTTCTGCTGGATTACAGTGCCTGTGAAAAATTCCTCAGTTGATGTCGCAGTAAAATTAGGTCTGTTCTGTACTCGACAAAACAGGTGCAGCAAAGCTCCTTGTTCCTGGTTTATTTGGCTCTGCGTCCACATCTGTTGGGTTGAGTCTGGCTTCCATGATCAGCTTCTCCTGGCTTTCAGGATGCTAACTAGGTGATGACTTTTGGAGAGCAAGATTTTCCCCTGCAGGAGAAATAGTGCTTTTTATGACCATCAGTGCTTGTCTGACTTGGAGGAGGCTCAGTATGGCACAGGATCAGGCCTGGAGGGATCTGGTAACTGCTAAAGCAGCCAAGATGAGAGTCATGGATGTTGCCATTCAATAGCTTTTAGATCTCTTTTTCACTGATGAAGATTGGATTTGACCAATCTGTTTTTGAGTTCCAAGAAACAGAATATTTCTGAACAAAAATAAAAAGGGAATGTCTTGTATTTGTGGCTGGAGGGGAAAAGCAAATTTAGCCCTGGCAGTATGGTGGCCTTCCTGTAACTACATTTCTCCAGGTGCGGGGAATGAGTGGTGTGTAAATTAAGAACAGAAGTGGTTCAGACAATATAAAATTCAGCAGTCCATCAGGGGACACATGTGAATAACATGTTTTTCTTAGTTGTTGCTAAATGTTTTCAGAAATGGGCAAAACCCTTTGCAGCAGCACTGGCTAAGGTGGCCCAAAAGGAGAGGACAATCTTGCCTCACCAACTCCTCCCTTTCATCACAAGGTTACTCAGGAAAGCTGAGAGAAATGCTGACATGCTGGGTTTAGTGAGTCATTTACAGTGGGCCTGGAGTCTTACCCCTCAAATAAGGAGTCCATGGTCTGCAATCAGTGTAGGCATCCCTAGCATGTGTTGTGGTCCACGTGGAGGCATCAGTTTTTCCCAGGTGACAATAAAAGGGGATAAAGATGCAGACACCCAAGTTAAAAGAGATTAAGAGAGGTGGAGATGAATTCAGGACTAAGTAAGGTATATGTGGATAAGCTGGCAGCAACACTTGGGCACGGACACATCTGAAATGGCAATCACCAAACTGGCACAAAAATTCTCCCTTGTTCCACCTCAGCCTCTAACAATGTCCTATGAGGCCTGAATGTAAAGTCTAGGATTTGTTTTGCACACTTGGAATGGCATTTCCTTTTAAAGGGAGGTGGGAATACTAACATGAAGGATTAGTATTTTTTTCTTATTCCCCCCCCATTTTGTTTATATTTTCCAATGTCTTATGGGAGCCTAAGTTATTTTTCTCTACCTCATATGTACAGCTTGTAGGTATAAATCTGATTCTGAGTGACTGTTGAGAATGTATTTAAGTTATTTAACATCTTTGTATAACAAAAAAAAAGAAAAAAAAAAAAGCCAGAACAAATGAAACAATAAATGTATTTTAAATTATAACTGACGTGTGCTCCTCTTTATTCACATCTGTTGATCGACCTTCAGTGGTTGCAGCAGCACCTGCCACAGAATCTCAACATGGGGAGTGATGGAAGGGACCTCTGGTGATCATCCACTCCAACCTCCCAGTTACGGAAGGGTCATCCACATATAATTGCCCAGGTTCACAATGTCCAGGAGGATTTGAAATCTCTCCAGAGAGGAAGACTCCACAACCTCTCTGGGCAGTCTGCTTCAGTGCTCTGGCACCCTCAAAATAAAGTTTTTCCTTATATTTAGCTGGAACTTTCTGTCTTCTAGATGGCACTCATTGCTCCTTGTCCTGTCTCCGGGCACCGTGTTCCTCAGGAGTGCAGCTAGAAGCTTGCAAGAGGTTCAGCCAAGTCCTGACTGCTTTCTAAGCTCTTGTTTATCACTTTTTACTCATTTCTCACGCTTCCCCACAGCTCAGCACAGCCTCAGAGGCAGAGTGCAAAGAGCTACCAGTGGCCCTAAGGAAAACAATGGGAGAGAAGGGGGAAGGAAGGAAACCTATTTTTTTATTTTTCTAGAGGTGAAGTCCCTAATTTGATACCTTTAATTTTTTTTCCCCCCAATTTCAAATTCTTACAATACACATTCTAGCTTCACCCACTTCCTCTGTGGGAACAGCTGTCCAAACGCTGTTCCATCCTTGGCTACTGCGGCTTTACGACTCACATTAGCAGCTCTTTAAGGGTCTGGCCAAGGCTGGCTGTGAGGTTTTAAGCCTGTGATTTCTCATTACCCAACTGCCAGGAAGTGTAAATGCAAGGTCAGTTGGGAAACTGAAGAAGGCAGGCAGATATGCCGCAGGGTTTGATCACAGATAGCTCAATGGATCCTCAACTCCAAACCCAGTCTCTCCAATCATCCACTCTTCTTGCTTAAAACTACCTAGACCAAACATCAGCCAAAATATTTGCTCAGAGCTTGGTCCTGAGTGGTCTTAGAGAACAAGTCTTAGGAGGGGCTGAGGGAACTGGGATTGTTTATCCTGGAGAAGAAGCAGCTCATTGCTCTCTACGACTCCCTGATAGGAAGTGTAGAGAGGTGGAGGTTGGTCTCTTCTTCCTGGTATCGGGCACTAGAACACCTGAAATTCTGCCAGGGAGGTTTAGGTTGGAGGTTAGGAACAACTTCTGTACTAAAGGAGTGGTACTAAAGGAGTGGTCAAGCCTTGGAACAGGCTGCCCAGGGAGGTGGTGGAGTCACCATCCCTGGAGGCATTCAGCAAATATGGGGACATGGCATTTTGGGACGTGGTTTGATGTCCATAGGCTGAGTGTTGGATTCAATGGTCTTAAAAGTCTTTTCCAACCAAAATAATTCTATGGTTGTATGATTTCTCATCACAACAAGGGGCAAAGCAGAACAAAACCACTTCTCCACTTCTGCCAGTTCCAAGCCTTGCAGTGGGAATTTGAGCTGGCCGGGGATGACGTTAGTTCCTGACTTCCTTGTTTGCTGTTGGCTGCAATACTGCTGGGTTGTAGGCAGGGTAATAACATCTGTAGCTGCTGTCCAATCTAGCACCTCCCTCGGGATCTGGGGTGTAGAGAGAGAATCATAGAATGGTAAGGTTGGAAGTGACCTCAAAGATCACCTAGTTCCACCCCCCTGCCATAGGCAGGGACACCTCCCACTAGCACAGCTCACTCAAGGCCTCGTCCAGCCTGGGCTTGAACACCTCCAGGAAGGGAGCAGCCACAACCTCCCTGGGCAACCTGTGCCAGTGTCTCACCAACCTCACTGTAAAGAACTTCCTCCTAACATCCAGTCTAAATCTCTCCTCTGCCAGTTTAAACCCATTTCTCTTTGTCCTGTCATTGCAAGACCTTGTCAATAGTCCCTCCTCAGCCTTCCTGTAGCCCTCTTCAGATACTGGAAGGCTACTCTAAGGTCTCCTGGAAGCCTTCTCTTTTCCAGACTGAAGAGCCCCAACTCTCTCAGCCTGCCCTCATAGAGCTTCTCCAGCTCTCTGATCATCTTTGTGGCCTTCTCTGGACCCACTCCAACAGTTCCATGTCCTTCCTATGCTGGGGGCTCCAGAAATGTACACAGTACTCCAGATGGGGTCTGAGGAGAGCAGAATAAAGGAGCAGAATCCCCTCCCTTGCCCTGCTGGCCATGCTGATAGTGAGATGAGATGCTGCTGTTTGCTTGGAGGAGGAACCATTTTCACTTTGTACATCCCCTCCCAGGTCATCTTTGCTCCTACTTTCAAAAGTCACACTGTGGGTATAGGGAGCAGAAAAGACTTTCTGGCTACATCTCTCTCAGCTCATGAAATGTAGATCTCATGCTGATGCCACTGGGTATACAACAGTCCACATCCAACTATGAAACACTCCTGCCTTCCAGGACAAAGTGGCTCTGTGGAAAAACGTGTCCTGCAAATCATCCTTGGACCATGCTAACTCTCCAGTTGTATCCAGGAACTGCTTGGGAGTATGTCTTTACCTGAGCCAAAAGCACATCAGGGATTTTCTAATACTCTGACAATATATTCAACCAAGTTTCACTGCCCAGGAATGTTCCTTGTGACTCTTTCAATCTGCTGAAATACATGCAGAAATTGAAGTGCTCTACAAATAACCCTCCCACACTAAGGCTGAAGTATTTTTTGGTCAGTTCTTTCATTCTTTTGGTGAGGAAACCACAGGTCAGAGAAGGCTGGCTTTCCTGGTTGGCCAGGTCTACAGCAAGCAGCAAATCTACCACAGCTGCTCTAGAATGTTAGCCTTCAGGTACCCCTGAAGTTATCTTTGTGATGAGTAGCTATAACTAGACCTCGCAAAACTTCATTACTTTTTGGGTAAGACATTGCCAGACCTTGAGAAAGACCCCAGGACACAAGACAGCCGAAGTGGACGTAACCCATTTGTGTGCTTATCACTGTTTGTGCATCCTGCATAGCCTTCCACGGCTTCATTCCACTTGCTCAGGGTCTGAAGAGCCACAGCTTCCTTTAATTATTTGAGTGAGGTCTTGTATAAGATAGCATGACCTCCACCTGTAGTAAATGGAGAGGTAATCACACCTAGAGAACATCGGAGAAGGCAAGTAGTGTTTTCTTCATTGACTGTTCATCCCTTGTGTTGTCCCTACATGGGGCTGTATGTGTCTGTGCCTGCAGACATATTTTTGCTCATGTATCCTATACAGTTTAATGGTTAGCAGCATTTGCTGCAAGATACAGAGATGTGGTGGTGAGAGGCATGGTTTAGCACCAGATTGGGTAGAGTTAGAGAATGGCTGTGCTCAATCTTAGAAGTCTTTTCCAGTCAAAAGGGTTCTGTGAGTATCGAACCAAGGGTCTGATACAAAACCTTCAGGAATCCAAAGAAGGACTCTCATAGGCTCTGATCAGTGTGAAATTCCACATCCACATAGCTAATACTACAATATCAGTTATAAATAGCAGAATTCAAGCCCAGAGCCTGTGCTTCAACCCATTCTCCACCTCTCCTTTGATGATGAACTACCCAAAGTCTCTGGGTAGGTCATCAGTTTGCAAAGTGTACTCTGGCCAATACCTCCTGCCTTGAAGAGCTTCATATTGTATCAGGTAAGACAAAAAGAGAAGAATCTCAGAGCTCTGGCTGCCTGGAGCTGTGTCTCCATCTCTAGGCTGTGCTGTTCCTGTCTTCCACAAGCTACAGCTCCTGCTGACTTCAATAAGAATTTAGACTTCTCACCAGAAGGGCACTTCTGTCTTGGCTACATTTTCATTGATAGCCTTCTCAGCTTCCCCAGGCAGTGCTGTTTTCTAAGGTGCTAATTGCAAGGGCACTCAGCGTGAATTATCACTCATTTCTCCCCCTCGCTTGCACAGAAGAATCCCTCAAGGGATTATTCTCATTACAGCAGGAGCAGGCTCTTTGAGTGGTGTCATAGGAGCCCTGGGCAGCCTGCTGCTAGGGCAGAGGGAAGGAAAGGAAAAGAAAGATGTAAGCTGGAGGGATCTCCATGCCTAGGGAATCCACTGACTTCCTCTGGGAGCCAGCTAGCCTTGCTTGATGACTCAGGACAGAGAACTCTGTGTGCCTGAGATACTTCTACTTCCTTCAAGGATTAAAGAGGAACAAAATGGCTTTGTAACTTCTATCAAGGCAGCACTTAAATTGAACAAAACTTGGACAAAACTCCAAAATACGAAGATACTGAGGCACTGATGGGTGGCCTGTACCAGATTTTGTGTCTTGGTTAGTTTTGACACTTGGTAAAATGACTCAAGCACCAAGGCAGTTCTGCTATCAGGTTTTCCATGAGCAACTTCTGCCTTATTCTTCTGTTTATTGTCTCCTAAGGCAGGGAAACCTCCATGAAACCGAGATTTTCCCTTCTCCAAGTGTAAATGACCTCACTTGCTCCTGTTAGCCTTTCCTTATTCCTTGTGACATGCCATAGAATCATAGAATTTCAGGGGCTGGAAGGGACCTTGAAAGATCATCTAGTCCAACCCCTCTGGCAGAGCAGGATAACCCATACAACCTCACACAGGAATGCGTCCAAGTCAATTTTGAATATCTCCAGAGAGGGAGACTCCACAACCCGTCTGGGCAGCCTGTTCCAGGGTTCTGTCACCCTGACAGTGAAAAAATTCCTCCTCATGTTTATATGAATCTTCCTATGCCTTCTCTTCTCAAGGCTGAACAAGCCCCCTTTCACTGGAATGTGTGCTCATGTGTCCAAAGAAGGCCAGGGAAGGCAACGTGGGGTTGCTCAGCCTGGAGAAAAGGAGGCTGAGGGGAGACCTTCTCACTCTCTACAACTCCCTGCAAAGTGGTAGGAGCCAAGTGGGAGGTGGTCTCTTCTCCCTAGTAACAAACAATAGGACAGAAATAAATGGCCCAAAGTGACCAGCACTAATGTAAAATGGCAGCAGCAGAAGCTCGAGTCCTTGTCCCCATTCTGAAGCCCAACAGCAACAGCCCGAATGTCGTTTTTGCCACCAGGTGGAGCTGGGAGCGAGGTCCTTGGAAGGGGCCAGGTAACACTCTGGGATGGTCACACAACCTCTGTGGAGAACTGAGCAGAGGAGTTTTTGGTTTGTTGGTTGTCTTTCCCCTCCCAGCCAGGAAATTCATGTCCATATTACTGAGAAACTCCTTCCTGGAAAAATCAAAGAAGGAATCACATGCAGATTCATTTTAAGAACGGACCCCTGATGAGATCAGGAGATATTTTAAAGGTCATCTAGTCCACCCCACTGCAATTAACAGTGATATCTTTAACTAGATGTTTCTCAGGTCCCTGTCCAAATACAACTGTCGGTTGGGAGGAACAAAACTGTTGTTGCTGTTTATCTCATGCACAATAGCTACATCAGCTTCTTGCTCCTGTCTGTGATCACCTTGCACCTTGAGACTTTTGGCTCAGGTTTGCTGAGAATAAGACTGGGTTCAGGCTAGTTCTGTGGCACTTCTGCCCTCATGCCCTGGTACCTGCTTGAGTGACTACTGCACCATTGCCAACCACCTTCTGTTATTTCAACCCTGATTCAAAAATGCTCTGCTGACACACTTCTCCCGTTTATAAAAAGCTCTTAACCACAACTCACAGATGTTCTTAGAGCAAGTAGTTGGAAAAGGAGATCTCTGAGGTGGAGCTCTAGGAAATGGTTGTTGGGGGTTCTCTGGGCTGCAGAGTTTTCATGCTTTATGGTCACATCTTGTGGCCACAGCTAAGGGTCTCAGTTTTACAGTACTGAGAAGGTCAACTTTGATTTCAACTAAATCACATTTAGGTGGCTTTCTTCTGTAGTTCCTTCTCACCGCCATTTGTACCTCACCACCAGTTCAAATGATCCTCACTGGTGAGCTGACACTGGGGAGAGGAGAGAAGCAAGTTCTCCCAGGGAGTTCACTCACTCAGATTTATTTACACTCAACCAGTACTTGTATTTTTCTGTTTCACCCAGCTGGGCCATTCCTTCCTCAAGCTGGTTTATGTCTTTTCCATACTCTCGGCATCCTTCACAGGAAAGGCTTTGCAAGCTCCCATGGAGGTATCATAGGTAATAAAATACGTTACCAAATGCTGTGCAAACAAGTGAGGTCACCCTGTTTAGTAAATCTGTTTTTCCCTCAAAGGAGGATAAAACTTTGTCCTTTCAGCCCATTGGAAAGTCTAAGATTTTCCCTTTTCCCCCCTCTTCTTCCCATTAAAAAAAAAAATTTAAAAAATCCTTCTGTTGGTTCCCCTTAAATCCCCCCTATTTATCCAATTCTAACTCTCAATGATGGACATCTCATTGAGCAATCTCCCAGCCCACAATACTGCCTTTTTCTCAGCCCCAGTAAAGAAGCTGAGTACCACTAATACCAGCTTTATTTTCATTGGCACATCCCAGAGCTGGAGCCACCCAGTTGTTCCTTGCAGAGGGCTTCTTAATCAATATTAAACAGCTGACAGTGCAAGCAGCTTTCCTCTGCAAACAATTATTAATCAAATTTGGGAGGCTTTGGTGTGCAATAAGTCTGTGAGATGGGGGTGAATGGGACATTGCATGCATTGAGTTTTGGCAGGGGGAATCAGAGAATGGTTTGGGTTAGAAGGGATCTTTAAAGGTCATCTAGCCCCAACCCCATGACACTCATCAGGGACATCTGTGACTAGAGAAGATTGCTTAGAGCCCCAACAATCTGGCCTGGACTGATTACAGGTATTGGGCATCTACCACAGGGTCTCAGCAGCCTCAGTGTAAAAAAAATGTCTTCCTTATAGAATCATAAACCAGTTTGGATTGGAAATGGCCTGTAACACTCATCTAATGGTTAGAGAAATATTGAGGTTCTTAACTGGGTAAACGTGTTTGGAAAATAAAGGGTACATGAGCTAAAATTCTGAGAGAATAAAAGAAATTGACTCAACCTCAGCACTCTTTGAGGTTAGCCATAGGTCTTGCACTACTCCTTGATACACTGATTAAAATATTTTTGCTTACTTAGCTTGAAATTATCCTTTGATTGCACCATAACCATGCTCTGTAAAATGCATCTTTTGGAAAAGGAATAGTTGAGCAGATTTAGTTCTCGGAAAGCAGAAACAAAACCCACTTTTTCTGATCTTGATATTGAAAAGATTTGTCTGGGAGCAAATGGGAAAGTTTCAGGAGGAATGTTTTTCTTTTGGAAAAAGTCAATTTGATAAAACTGAAAAGATTTCACAGAATGGTGTGGGTTGCAAAGGACCTCTGGGGATAATTTAGTCTGTGCAAAGCAGGATCACCCACAACAGGTTGCCCAAGATCATGTCCAGAGAGGTTTGGGATTTCTCCAGAAGAAAACTCCACAACCTCTCTGGCCAGACTGCTCCAGGGCTCCAATACCCTCAAAGCAAAGAATTTTCTCAGCATGTTCTGGTAGAACCTCCTGGGTTCCAGTTTGTGCCCACTGATCCTTGTGCTGTCACTGGGTGTCACTGACAAGAGTCTGACCCCATCCTTTTGCTCTCACCCTTTAGCTCTTGCTGAGCATTTAGCAGATCCCCTCTCAGGCTGCTCTTCCCCAGGCTCAACAGCTCCAATTCTCTCAGCTTTTCCTCCTCACTGATATGCTCCAGGACCCTCAGCATCTTCATAGCCTCTCCAATGGTTCTTTGTGTCTCTCCTGAACTTCAAATGTTAATGCTGATGAACTTAACATATACTTTGGATTTCAGTTTCTTAATGTGTTTTAATTTTTACTTTTTATTTTAGGTGTTGGAGTATATTGGTTGCACAGAAGCAATAAACCTCAAACTTAGCCCCCAAACTTGTTTTTATTGACATCAGCATTTTTATCAAGTGTCCTTTTGCCTCAGAACTGTGTTTAGGAGGAAATTCTGAAAATATTTTGCTTTCCTTTGGATCAAGACTGGAGAGAAATTTGAAAGCATGGGATTTACCACAGAATGGAAAATGTGATTCCTCTCCAGCTACGATGCTTACAGGTACCAGGCTCCTTGCAGTGCTTTTCAAAAAGGATCTGAGAACAGATTGTGGAATAGACTTTCCAGGAACATGGTAGAACCCCCTGTTGCTAGAGGAATGTTAAAGCTGATTTGACAAAGCCCTGGAGAATATGTCCTTGAGGGCAATTTGGTATTGGCAGGCGAGTGGATGGGTTGACTTAAGACATTCTTTATGCCTCCATGAAAGGAGGACAAAATGTTTATTTTGGTTTCAGGCTTTAATAGGTTTGGAGATATTTCAAGCTACTGAAGGCTTCAACATTATTCAGTCCACTTTTCCAGACTTCTCCAGATTATTTATTTATTTATTACTTTATTTTCCTTTTTTTTTCTTTCAGGAGGACTAGAAGCAATCTGTGCAGTAAGAAAAGTGCAGTTAGCTACACAAAACCTTTCTCCTGTTACCCTTTGAGTCCACAAAGCAACTTTCCACCTGAGGAATGAGCTTCTAGAGTGGTATGTTCTCTCCCTTCCACAATCCCACTATTGAATCTCCTTTGGCTTTTGGTCTAACTGACATAAGAAAAGTTTAAAATCCTTCAAATGAATATTAATTCATCACTTGTTTTCTCCTGTAGGGATAGCATCTCACTTGTTTTCTCCTGTAGGGATAGCGTCTCATGGCTTCCGCTTCCTTCCCGTTGGCCGTTGCCATTTCCCCCAGGTCTTTGCAAGGAGCTGTGTTTTCTTCAGAATGTGGAGACTTTCTTGCCTCTCAGCTTTCCAACTGCATGTCAGGAAGCCAAAGCCCTTGGAAATGTCGACTCAAAGGGGAAACAGGTGATGTGAGCTCGCCATGAGTAAGGCTGAAGGGTGGCTGCAGAAGAACGGCGTTCCAAGAGCTTTTGATATAAATGCCGATCTGCTGGAGCATGAAATGACCCTGCTGGTCTTTTTTCTTTCCTCCCTTTCCTTTCCTGCCTCTTTTAATTGTGTGTGTCCTTTTCACTGCCCAGTGGGTTGTGTGTTTTGGATGAGGAGGTACCTCCTGCTCTCTCTCGTGACGGGGTTTCAAGGACGGGTCCACCAAGAGCGTTAGGAGAGGAGATAAAACCTCGGGAAATCTCTGGATCCAAGTGTGAGTCACCAGAAGGGTTGATTTGAAGGGACAGCTGTACTAACATTGACTAAGATGCCTATTAAAAATATTGGCAGTCAAAGAAGGACCACTCACTATTTGATCATCCATTTCTGAAAATTAGCAAAACAATCTGCAGCGATTATGAATAATATTTTCATGTCAAGATAAGGACTTCTCAGTTGTGGTAGTTTTGTGTTGGTTTTTTGTTTTTTTCTTTTCTTTTTTTTACATTTTATGACTTCCTCTCAATTTTACTCAGGAAATCATAGAAATACAAAATACTCCTTTGGTGGGACTGATATTGGAAACAAACCCAGAAGCCTTGGGTACGTTTTGTAAGCCTAATTATGAATTTTCTCCCCCATGATCCATTATTCTTTTTATTAGCCTGTGACAAGCTGCCTGAAGGTTCTGGGAAATGAGCAGTTAACCCCATGTTCTCTGGGCTCACTTTGTGTGTGGTTTAATGCCTGGGTAATTCATGTGGCTTTTAGGGAAGTTATAGCCTTTCTGGGAAAAATTCTCAATGAAGAAGACCTTCTTCCTGTGGCACAAAATGGACTCTGCAAGATAGGCTCCATCTCCAAAAGCACCACGGTGATTTTCAGACCACCTCTCAAGGTTCATTCATGTGTATGGTCATCCTAAGCCTGTATGGTTGAGTGATGGCCCAACCAAATTCAGTAAAGTTTTTATTCATTCAGGGCATAGAATCATAGAATCATAGAATGGTAAGGTTGGAAGGGACCTCAAGGATCATCTAGTTCCAACCCCCTGCCATAGGCAGGGACACCTCCCACTAGTACAGGTTACTCAAGGCCTCATCCAATCTGGCCTTGAACACATCCAGGGAGGGAGCATCCACAACCTCCCTGGGCAACCTGTTCCAGTGCCTCACCACCCTTACTGTAAAGAACTTTCTCCTAACATCTAGTCTAAATCTCCCCTCTGCCAGTTTAAGCCCATTGCCCCTTGTCCTGTCATTGCAGGACCTTGTAAATAATCCTTCCCCAGCCTTCCTGTAGGCCCCCTTCAGATACTGGAAGGCTACTATCAGGTCCCCTCGAAGCCTTCTCTTCTGCAGGCTGAAGAGCCCCAACTCCCTCAGCCTGTCCTCATAGGAGAGCTGCTGCAGCCCTCTGATCATCTTTGTGGCCCTCCTCTGGACCCGCTCCAACACTTCCATGTCCTTCCTGTGCTGAGGGTTCCAGAACTGCACACAGTACTCCAGGTGGGGTCTGACGAGAGCAGAGTAAAGGGGCAGAATCACCTCCCTTGCTCTGCTGGCCACGCTTCTCTTGATGCAGCCTAGGACTCGGTTGGCTGTCTGGGCTGCATGTGCACACTGCAGACTCATGTTGAGCTTTTCATTAACCCAGACTCCATTATTGCAGTTAAAGTGAAGGGCAATGCTGAACATCAACATTTTGAAAACACATGGAACTGCCGCTTTGTCTGTGTTTGTTCCAAGGTGGGACAAGCCTGATCCCTCCCACACTCCAAAATAGCTAGAAATCACAGAATGCTTTGAATGGGAAGGACCTTTTAAAGGTTATTCAGTCCAACCAGCTGCAGCTGGCAGGGACATCTTCAACTAGAGCAAATTGCTTAGAGCCTGATATAGCCTGAGAGAAGGCATCTACCACATTGCTGGGCAACCTGGGGCAGTGTTTCACCACTCTCTGTGAAAAGTTTCTTCTCTAGGTCTAGCCTAAATCTCTCTCTTTTGGTTCAAAGCCATCAGTCCTTGTCTTGTCCTGATAAAAGACTATCCCAATCTTTCTTACAGACCCCCTTTAAACACTGAAAGGCCACAACAAGGTGTCCCCACAGCCTGCTTTTCTCCAGGCAGAACAACCCCAACTCTCTCAGCCTGTCCTCACAGCAGAGGAGTTCCAGCCCTCAGATCATTTTTGTGTGTCTCTTCTGGACCAACTCCAACAGGTTCATGTCACTCTTTATGAACCTGAAAGGCTGGGAAGAGGGTTAGGATGACCTTACAGGTCATCCTAAGGAATGACTTAGAGCCAGACATCTGGGACTGGCAGGAGCTGAAGCTTGTTCTTGAATGAAGGACATGGAACTGTTGGAGTGGGTCCAGAGTAGGCCACGAAGATGGCTCCTCTGGCTGCAGGCTGCAGCAGCTCTGCTATGAGGACAGGCTACAAGAGTTGGGGCTCTGCAACCTGGAGAAGAGAAGGCTTCCAGGAGACCTTAGAGTAGCCTTCCAGTATCTGAAGGGGGCCTACAGAAAGGCTGGGGAGGGACTATTGACAAGGTCTTGCAATGCCAGGACAAGGAGCAATGGGTTTAAGCTGGAAGAGGGGAGATTTAAACTGGATGTTAGGAGGAAGTTGTTTGCAGTGAGGGTGGTGAGACACTGGCACAGTTGCCCAGGAGGTTGTGACTGCTGCCTCCCTGGAGGTGTTTGAGGCCAGGTTGGAGGAGGCCTTGAGTGACCTGTACTAGTGGGAGGTGTCCCTGCCAGGTCCCTTCCAACCTTATCATTCTATGATTCTGTGAATTTCCTTCCAGGCTTTCGAAACTTTAATCCATCCATCCATGAGTGTGGAACATCTTTTTGCCTCTCCAAACCTTGAGGGAAAAGTGAAGAACTGAATGAACGACTGATGAAGGAAATCATCAAAAGAGAACCAGAATTTCATTCTTCCCTGGGATACATTCCCACACTAAAAGTCATCCTTCCTTTTGCCACCGTGGTACCAGGTGACATTCAGCTCTGTGTCACTCCCTGATGCAAATCTATTTTCCCGTAGGGCTCACATTGACAATCTGCCAGCAAAGGTTATTAGATACCATCTATAAAGCCTGTGGCAAGCTGACCTGTTCTGAGGGAATCAAATGAAAACCTATCCCCTCCCAAACCAGAGCCCACCCAGTGAGAAGCAGGCTGGTGGCTTGAATAAACTCAGATTATCCTGTCCAGAAAACTACACTTTTAATGGATTAAACATCTCTGTGTTTTGCGGTTGCCTTCTTAAGAAGGAGAACTGTTACAAGAAGAACTGCTGCATGTTTTCATCTTTTGGGTTCAGAGCAATTTTTCTTCCCTCACTCCCTTCTCTCTGCCTCCCTACTCTTCTTCTTTTCTGCATATAGAGAAGTAAATTTTGTTTCCATGATATTTCTTTGGCTGAACATGACTCAGCGCTGCTGGTGCTCTAAATCAAGGGAATCAAAATAATCATGTTCTTTTAATCCCTCCACTAGTCCCAAACCCTGTGTACTACATACATATGTATGTTTTGGTTTTGTTTTTTTTTTTTTTCCTTAAGGTTTGGCTCTGACATCACTGGAATACTTCAGCAAAGCATCAAGACTAATGTCAGGGATAAACCAGCATTGTTAGTACCTTCTTTCATCCAAAGCCAAACACCTGCAGCTCTCCACATGCCTCAAAGAAGACCTTGCTGCCTAGAAATGCCCAAACTGGACTTCTCCAAGGCTATGCTGTTACACGAAGTGGATTCAATAAGGGGAAAAGCTGAAGTCATTGGATTCCAGGAGAAGTGCAAGGAAAGAGGAAAAAAAACCCCAACATCCTAGAACAAAGATCACAGAGGAGGGCTGGATCTTCAAGTGATGACTATTAGAACACCCCTGTTCATGTTGAAAGTTAGGCTGATTTCCTTCAACTGAATGTTTGACCTAGGATCTTCAGTCTGAGTCTCAGATTGTTATGTAAATTGCTGTTCCCATGTTTAGCTATTCCTAGATGCTGTGGAAGGATGTGGTATCAGCCCTGGTTTTTCTAATGAAGATTAGAAAATGGGTTCCTGGGCTCATTTCCTGGGTTCAGTCTGGAGAGGAGAAGGTTCTGAGGTGACCTTGTGGCCTTGCAATATCTTAAGGAGGCCTACAAGAAAGCTGGGAAGGGACATTTTAGAATGTCAGGTAGTGATAGGACTAAGGGGAATGGAACAGAGCTAGAAATGGGTAGATTCAGACAGAGTGTTATGAAGAAGTTCTTCACAATGAGGGTGGTGAGACCCTGTAATGGGTTGCCCAGGGATGTGGTCAATGTCCCATCCCTAGAGGTGCTTAAGGCCAAGCTGGATGAGGCTCTAGACAGCCAGATCTAGTGTGAGGTGTCCCTGCCCATTGCAGGGGGGTTGGAACTAGATGATCCTTGTGGTCCCTTCCAACCCTGATCAATTCTATGACTTCCTCCATGTCCAGTGAGCTCTGCTGATCCATATCAACATCTGCTCAGCAGAATGCAATCATAGAATGGTAAGGGTGGAAGGGACCTCAAGGATCTTCTAGTTCCAACTCCCTGCCATAGGCAGGGACACCTCCCACTAGTACAGGTTACTCAAGGCATCATCCAACCTGGCCTTGAACACTTCCAGGGAAGGAGCAGCCACAACCTTCCTGGGCAACCTGTTCTCAGGTATAATGCTTAATATCATACTCATGCACTGTGTTGTTTAAAGGATTCAGGGGCTACATTCACATGGTGCTGGACAGGAGCAAATGGGCATGCTGACTGGAACTAAATATCAGGGCAAGATTCTGCTCCAGATTCTACCATTCAGAGAAAATGTTCCCTAGCTTTGGAGCTTTTTATGTAGAGAAGAAGAAAACATGCTGGATTCCATATGTCCAATACAGGTGACTAAGGATAGAGGTTTTGGTACCTAAATGTTGATATATAGGAAATTGTATGTGTGTGTGTGTATGTATATATATGCATTTAAAATGGTTCTGTATAATGTTGGGAGATGATGGGATTGAGAGGAACAGTGCAGGGAAGGGCTTGAGGGTGCTGGTGGGTGAAAAGCTGGACAAGATTCAGCCATGTCCTGAGGTGATGCCCAGCAGTGTAGGCAGCAGGGGCAGGACAGGGGATTTTTGTCCCTCTATTCCATTATGCTGAGACTTCACCTACAGTACTGGGGCCAGCTCTGGAGTCCTCAGCATGGCAAAGATGTGGATCAGCTGGAGCAGGGCCAGAGGAGGATACAACAATGCTGGGAGGGCTGGAAGGGCTCTGTTGTGAGGCCAGGCTGAGAGAGTTGGACTTGTTCAGTCTGGAGAAGAGAAGGCTCCAGAGAGAACTTCAGGTGGCCTTTTGGTGCTTGAGGAGACCAATCAGAAAGGTGGGGACAGAATTTCACAGGCCCTGCTGTGGCAGGACAAGGGGTGATGGTTTGAACTAAAAGAGGAAAATTCAGACTAGAAGGAAAGGATAAAAATCATTATGCAAAGGTGGTGAAGCCCTGGCCCAGGTTGCCCAGAGAGGTGAGAGATGCCTCATTGCTAGACCCATTCCGTGTCAGGTTATTTGGGGCTCCAAGCAACCTGCTCTAGTTGAAGATGTCCCTATTGACTGTAGGTGCGTTGGACCTGATGGCTTCTAAAGATCCCTTCCAACCCAAACCATTGCCTGAGTCTATAAAAATCCATGCACCTCTTAAACCCTTATGCCTACTCTTCCTGCATATGTGCACAGTAAGGACATGAGCTCTGGGATTCAGCATCAGCAATTAAATCTTACCCCCAGCCTCTGTGTGTTGCTATCAGAGGGACTGCATCAGTTCCTCATTGAAATATTGGCTTTGGGAAATCACTAGAAGTTCCTGGAAGCAACCAGCTTGAGATTTCAAAGAATCTCATTGAGAGGCTATGACTAACAGAAAGAAAACAAAGGCCAAACCTGGCTTTCCAGCTAACCATTTATTTTCCCAAAGAAGTCCCTTATTAATTTTTATGGAGCATAAATACAAGAAAACCAGACACCATTAATTAGTGACTGGGTTTTGGTCTTCATACTCAACTCACTTCAGTCCAAGCCAAACTGGGATTTTAATTTCTTCTTCTTTTTTTTTTTTTTTAATCTTTTAAAGGCTTAGAGAAAATTGCAAATGTTGATAGGCTGATTTTGTTGTTTCTTTAATTTTCTGAGTAAGTCTGATCCTCATTTTAATTAGTATGATACTTTTTTTTTTTTACTCCAGTCACTAAGAACCTCTTTCATGAGACATTGTTCTTCACATGTACTCCATGTATTCTGTTAGTAGCTGGCGCTTGTCTCAGTAATTCATGGATAAATATAGAATCCTGGGATGGTTTGAGTTGTAAGGTCATTTAATACAAATCCCCCTCCTATGGGCATCTTCAACTAGATTAGGTTGCTTAGAGTCTTTCTTTAGCTTGTCCAGATCTTCCCTCTTCTAGTTTAAAACCATCACCCCCTGAAGAGTGAAGTCCGTTTATTTCAGATCTTGATCCAGCATCTAGTGTCTCACAAGATGCTCTTCCCATCTTTAGGATGGGGAAGTAAAAGCCTTGCTAAGACAGACAATATGTGCAGCCCCTCTCAGGCAGCTCCTCTACTCCAAAAGCAGAAGAAAGGTAGGAGACAACAGCTCCATGGCAGATCATTACCCTGTGTCTGCGCAAGGAGCTCCATCAGCCAGTAAGCATTTTGGCTGCCAGCGTGGCATCAACATGTTCCTCCTTGGATATAGGTGTCTTTGGACTTGATCTTCATTTTTCATGCCTAAAAAGGCTGTTAGCCAGAGGATGGATTTCGATGGGCCCGCTCTGTTGTGAGCTGATTTCATCATGGGAGACAGAGACTCTCTTGACCTGGATCATCTGGTGTTTGGAGAGCCCACGACTGATTGACTTGCTACTTGTCTATCTCCTTGCTGTCAGTTGCTGACAAGATTCTTCCCTGTGTGGAGTTTGTTTGAAGGCTTATATGACAGGTCTTTCCTTTTGAAAAAAAAACAACCAAAACTCAGCAGTGAAATACCCCACTTTCAAAAGGATCTATAAAATTCTTGGAGCTGAGAGGATTTGAGCATGGTCAGTTATTGGCCATGGAGTTGGTAAGGGATGGTGTTTCTCCCAGTACAGCATCTGCCAGTAAATCACACTAGAAGTGTAACTCTGAATCTCTTTGCATGTTGAAAGCATGCCTCAGGTATCATGTTAACCCTTCCATGGCTGGACTGTTGGTAGATTTGGATACTTGTTAGTTGGAGGGCACAGCAGTAGTAAAAAGCTAGAGCTTCCTAAGATCCAAAAGAGATGTAGAAGAAGCATTCATTGAGAGCTCAGCACCTAACTCACTTAGGTCATAATTAAAGCAAACAAACAAATAAAACCACCTCAATCCTAAATACCAAAGCCCAGTTTGGTTTGAAAGCCTTGGATCCTGGGCTTGCTGTCAGTATCACACACTGCCTGTACAACATACCTTCAACCCAATGCAACAATATCCTCCTGTGGAGACCAGGTCTTGGCTTTGTATCTAGGTGTCGTTGCAGATTCAACATTTCTGTTCCAATTCCCACAAAGCCAGGAAAAGAAATCCCCTTTAGAAGGAGGTGTTCTGGGTCCTCTGCTGTCGGGTTTGATGACAGTTTAGGTTGGTTACACCTAATGCTAGTTTGAGGACTAGAAGTTATAAAAATTTCTCCAGTCATCTGAAAGAGATTTGCTTCACTTGCAGAGAGGGCACTGACGGTATGTAACCAGCTCCAGCTGAGAGAGAAGACCCTGTGACCTTAGTCATGGTGCATGTGGTAACTAATGACTGACAATATCCAATTTACAAATTTACCTCCCAAATAACAAATCCCTCCCTTTTTTCATCACCTGAATGACCTCCTGGATAGAGTTTTTCTATGTCCATCAGCTGGAGGAGTATGTATGGTTAGATTGAAGAGATGGGAATCACTACAGCTGAACATTGCAGTGTCTTCTCCACCCACATCTTCAGGAGATGAAAAGGGGTAGAGTGCTACATTTTCCTCAGCGTGCTATGGTTTCTTCCCTCTCCAGTTCTCAGCATCCATCCAGGTAAGATTGGTTGTTTGCTTTTCACCCCTCTCTGTGTAATGAAACAGTTGTTAAATAGAGAAGCCAATTCCAGAGGCAAATGTAAACCAGAGCACAGAAACACAGTGGGCTGAAAGCATTTTGCTTCCAGCCACTGCCAACTCTTCTGAATGAGAAGACAAAGTGTAAACTGGGAGATCTGTGTGTTTAGACCACAGAGCTGGGAAAATGGAGTTGACTGAATGTATGTTGGTGAGAAATGGTGTGAAAATTACATGTCTTCCAGGCTTGAGCACAGCTGTAGAGCACCCAAGGGTATGCACTGCTCTGGGTTTCTGCTATTCTTGGCTCTTTTAGTAACTCTTAAGTGGCAGATGACATCTTGAGAGTCTCCATACGTGACATGATCTGTGTGCTCTGTAAAAACTCCGTGCAGGATTAACGTGCTGTTTGCTTAGGAGAAAACCTTGAGGTCCTGGAGAGCCTGGAACTTGGTGTTGTTCATGGGAATTCAGTCACAGAAGTTGCCCGACCGGAGCACATAGGAATGTCAAAGCCTTGGGAATGGCTCCTGCATGTACAGCTTGACCTTGTGCGCACGGGACGTGTGATGCTATCCACAACTGATGAGCAGATCGAGCAAGGAACGCTTTACATGCTCTTAGTGGGTTGGTTATTACAGGGGGATAAGAGGGGTAAATGGTCTCCCTGGGACCAGCCTACCTCGCCTCTCTCTTACACAGCAGTGATGAATAGTCCGTGTGTGGGCACGGAGATCTCCATAGAGGTTGGTTTATAGCTCGGTGACTTTACCAGTAATACCACGCTCTGTTTTCTCAGTGTTTGCCCCAAATCTTTGTTGACATTGCAGTTTAACTGAATGCAGGCTGGTTTGTGGCTTAGGAGATCTAGGTGTAAGTCCCAAGTGAGCTTCCGGACAAGCCGCTTTAACCTTTCCTTGCCTTGCCTTCTCAAAAGAGAAACGTTTTGCTTTCGAACAAAACTTTATTTTCCCTTCCTCTAAATGTTTATTCCCCTTTTAGATATTGTATTTTAGATGGAAAGCTTCTTAAAGTTGGAGTTTTTTTGTTGCCTCTTTTCTTTTCCTGCTTCCAAATGGAAAATAATTTTAGTGGAAAACACAGCTTTCCCCATAAAGTGTTCTGAAGCCTACCAGAGGAAAGCACAATACAAGACTTATTATTCTTGTGGTGCATTTGGGGTCAGGGTGAATTTGTTGGTCACGTAGCCTTACCCAATGTGCTCTCCTGGAACAAGAATGCTGATGGGAGAGAAACCCTCAAGGACATGGTTTTGGGTTTTTGTTGTTGGTTGGGTTTTTTTGGTTTTGTTTTTTTTTGTGTCTTTATGTTTTTTAAACTCCAAAGGGAGGAATCCCAAATCCGCTCCTCAAGATTTTGTTTTCTGTGTGGAAGTACCACACACAGCTCTTGTTACTCTTCTTTACCTCGCTCCACGCTCTTCATCCTCTCCTCCAGATCCCTCCCAAACGTTTGGGTTTGGCTCATTCCTGAAGCCAGTTTGGTTTTCCTTCAAGAAGCCTTTCCACGGCTCTTGTTGCAAACCACACATTAGCAAGGCAATGAGCTTCTCCAAACCGCTTTGCTCCTTGCTAACTGTTGTGAGTCCAGGAAAAAAAAAAAAAAAAAAAAA
>VWZE01016569.1:123995-142510 GCA_013396675.1 Eubucco bourcierii | reverse complement strand
CCTGGAGGTGTTCAAGGCCAGGTTGGAGGAGGCCTTGAGTGAGCTGTGCTAGTGGGAGGTGTCCCTGCCTATGGCAGGGGGTTGGAACTAGATGATCCTTGAGGTCCCTTCCAACCTTACCATTCTATGGTTAGAATTGATCTTAAAGGTCTTTTCCCTCTGAAAAGGTTCTGTTGAGTGCTAGCACATCATTACACCAAGTCATTTATGGCATCACCCAGGTACAGGGAGTGTGCATGGAATAGCTTCATCCTCAGTATTTGTTTGGAAATTTGAAGTAGATTCCAGCATAATATTTCCCTTGGATTCTTTTAGGATTGGAGAAACCAAGAATCCCCTGCTCTTTCATATCTAACTCAACTGTTGTTTCACAGAAGTGTCTCACCAGATCATGGTAATCATCACACCAGCTCACTTAGAGGCTTACTAGGGTCTGCACTGTGAGGTGGGAAGGAATTCTCAAAACAGAGGCTCCTGGATCCACAACAGGACTGAGTGTGAGAGCAGTTCAAGGGAAGTCTTAACCAGCAGGAGGCCAGAACAACAGTCTTGGTGCTGTATCCTGATCTTGCTTCAGTGGATTTACAGCTGGTTCCTTTCCTGGAATGAAAAGATTAGAATCACTGGAGCTGCGTGTGTGTCTTCCAGCGAGGAGAAGTAGGTATGCAGCAGCTGTAAAAATAAAAAACCCTCTCAGGCCATCGTAGTAAAAAGGTTTGGAAACTGTCGAAAGTGGGGTGGGGTGGGAAAATCCTCAAATTTCCTCCTCTTTTAATTTTTAATTTTTTTTTTAAATATTTTTTTTTTCCTTGTGAATTTCAACATGTCAGTTTGGAACTTGGTTTGAAAGACACTGGAAGAATTTTATGTGAAATTGTGAGAGACATAAGATTAAAAAAAAAATGGTTTCAAAACTACCTTGATAAACTCAAAACAGTTCTGTCTGGTTTTGTCTTGGTTGTCCCTTTGCTGCCTTTCCCAAGAATGCTGCTTGCTGACCTTGGAAAGCCAAGCTGCATGAAATCAGTGATACAAAACCTGATGAGAGGAATTTCAGAGAAACTTGACAAGATTAGACCTTGTGGTTAGTTCAGCTTATATCCATGCTCTGGGACTTCAGCTCAAGACCTAGAGGGGTCAAGGTGATCAAGATGTGGCGTGTTGTAGATATGGTGCTGAAGGTCATGTTGCTTCTCACCTCCAATCTTGTGAAAATGCTGTACTTCTTGATGATGGAGTGACCCTGCTGCTGGGGTGGAGGAGGACAGTCCAGCCCTTCCATCCCAGGGTGTGTTTGGGAGCTAGGTGACCTGGGACATGACATCAGACTTGCCCTGCTTTGCTAAGGTCCTTTGCTAAGGTCTCGCACAGGAGGTTAGCAACAGGACAAGAGGGCATGATCTGAAGCTGCATCAGGGGAGGTTTAGGGTGGATATTAGGAAGCAATTTCTGATGGAAAGGTGATTAGGCACTGGAATGAACTGCCCAGAGAGGTGGTGGAGTCACCATCCTTGGAAGTCTTTGAGAAAAGATTGGAAGTGGCACTTGGTGGCATGGGTTAGGTGATGTCCTGCTGTTAGGTCATAGGCTGGACTTGATGATCTCAGAGGTCTTTTCCAGCCTCAAAGATTCTGTGATTCTGTATGAGGAAAGGACCACAAGTTGCACCAGGGAAGGTTTAAGTTGCATGTTAGGAGAAAAAAAATTATTCCACCAAAAGGGTTGTCAAGCCCTGGACCAGGTTGTCAAGGGCAGTGGTAGAGTCCTCATCCCTAGAGGGATTTAAAAGCCAAGTGAATGTGGTGCTGAGGAACATGGTTTAGTGCTGCCCTGCCAGTGCCAGGTTAATGGTTGGAGCTGATGATCTGAACAGTCTCTTCCAACCAAAAGAATTCTTTCATCCCATGAGGTTGTCATGTTGTTGCTACATGTCATGTTGGGGGTAACTCTCTCCATTGTACTCTCTAAGAAGGGATCATGCAGGTAGGTGCCTGCCTGTGGTTGCCTAGACATTTACAGTGACATATCAATTCCTGAAGGCAACAGAGTAGAAGAGAAGACAAATAAGGGAAATAATAACTTATCTTCTGCTAGACAAAAATCTTCTGCTAGGTTTCTACTGAGAACTGGAAAAGGCAACCTCATATCTTTCTTGGTTTGGAGAGAGCAGGAAGAGGCCATTCTGCTACTCAATGCCTGTTGCTCCAAAATTTCTTATCTGCTTCTCTTAACTGAAAGATCTCATGAAAGCTGAAGTTTAATGCAAGGCTTGAGTGAAATTAGAGTGGGGAAAATTCTTTTGTGCTCTCTCTTTTTCTCCAACCTTACCTGGAGTGTGTGAGTCAGAGGAGCTTTCATCTCATAGTGATGGCATTCGTGAGAGATGACCCTGGGGGCTGCTACAAAGGAAAACACTAAAACACTCCTAATTAAAAAATAATTTCAAAGCTGTGCTTTGAAACTTTCCTCCTGACTGGTGTTAGCCAGAAATCAGTTTGTTCTGAGAGTTTCCACCTCCTTCCAAAAGTGCACGTTAAAATTCTATATTATGAGGACTTCTTGCAGCGTCATTGTTGACTAACATCTGTTTAAAGTACTTCAGGGCAATATTAGGATGTGCAGAATTCCTTTGCAGATTCACAGAGTGTTTTAAATTGGAAGAGACCATTAAAACTCCTCTAGTCCATCCCCCCTGCATTCACCAGGGACATCTGGCCTTCCAGTGTCTGAAGAGGGCCTACAGGAAGGCTGGGGAGGGATTATTTACAAGGTTTTGCAATACCAGGACAAGGGGCAATGGGTTAGAACTGGCAGAGGGGAGATTTAGACTGAGTGCTATGAGGAAATTCTTTCCAATGAGGATGGTGAGACACTGGCACAGGTTGCCCAGGGAGGTTGTGGCTGCTCCCTCCCTGGAGGTGTTCAAGGCCAGGTTGGAGGAGGCCTTGAGTGACCTGTGCTAGTGGGAGGTGTCCCTGCCTATGGCAGGGGGTTGGAACTAGATGATCCTTGAGGTCCCTTCCAACCTTACCATTCTATGATTCTATCTTCAACTGGAGCAGGTTGTTCAGAGCCTCATCAAACCTGTCTTTCCACAACATCCCTGGGCAACCTGTTGCAGTACTGCTTCACCCTCAGTGTAAATAACTCCTACCTTGTTTTGTAAAGACTTTTATTTTCCCCTTAATAATTTTTCACAGCCTCTGACAGGCTTTGTTAAGCAATCTCTGAGATTAGAGGCCCGTTTGGACTTGGTCCTAAAAAACAAGCCAAGTATGATAAATAAAATAAAACATCTGGAGGTCTAGCCATCAGAATATCATCAGATACCCACTGGTTCTGAGGGAATGTTATATGTGAAAGGTAACCATCTGAAGTATGGGTTCTGAGGGAATGTTCTGTATGAAAGGTAACCATCTGAAGTATCGGGCTTTTCATAAAACATAACTCTCTGAAAGAATGTGGAATGAGACAAAAAAATTAGGCTGATCCAAGCTGATAGTCTAGAAAATTTACTATGGAAAATCGTGAGGCCTGTAATGAATAGTTGGATCGAGCTAACCAAGGCCTTTGCCAATAAAATCTAAACATATATTTAAACCCCAAAGATAACAGAAGTCAATCTCACTGAGCAGAGATGCAAGCAACAACGTGAAGGGTAAACAGTGTTGAAAGAAGGGGGGGCAGGAAGGAAGGGAAAGGCAAAATAAGGTTCTAATTAGTGGGAGGGACTGAAGAGATTACACAAAGAAGATAAAAGCCAGGAAACCTAATTGGAAACACAGCAATCAAACAATCCAAAGTATGTTATCTAGGGCCAGTGGGGAGTTCGGCTCCCTCCACAGGCGAGTGGTGAGTAAAAAGGGGTGATGCTCTTGAGGTTAGGAGGCAGGAAGCAGAGAGGAGAGAAAGACATTAGTCACAGGGAAAATGCCCCTTTCTCAAACTGAGTAACAGGCATATCCAAGCCTTCACCCATGGTGTGATTCCATTCTCATCCCTCATGGGAATAGATGCGCATGAACCAATGTGAAATATTTAAGGAGTTGGTCAAAGTCCTGCTTGCTCTTTATGGCTTTCATTGCTCATGGAAATAGAACCCCAGTTTTAGCCTGACCTCTGCTCCTATGTCATCTCTCTGTGGTGTCCTATGTCAAAAGAGTATTTCTCTGAATTTGGCTAAGCCTCTGAAGATGGAAATGTAGATTACGTAGCGTGGAAGGCACCATGTACATGAATAGATGCACCTAATAGAATACATGCACCTAAGCAAGGAGTTTGATGACCCTTGTGGAAGTCAACTCTAAACCCAGATTCTGAAGGAGGATGGACTGCTACAGGCCTGGGGAATCACTCTCCTGGGTTTATGATAGCTATATCTGTCTTATATGATGCATGTAGGGTCTGGAACATGACCATTTGTTCTGCATGTGCAGCCATCCTTGCTGAAAACAAATCAGCCATCCTCAGTGCTCTTCTTGCTGTCCTGATTGTAAGCCTTGGAACTAAGTTCAAAATAAAAGTGGAAAATTCTTTCCCTAAACTCTTTGTTCTTAACAAGAAGTGAAAAGATTTGATTTAGAAAGATCTGGCTACCCAGAGAGGTTGTGGACTGTCCTCCTGCTGCAGACCAGAAAGCCAAACAGATCCTGGCTGCATCAGGAGAGGTGTGGCCAGCAGGTCGAGGGAGGTGACTCTCCCCCTCTGCTCTGCTCCGGTGAGACCCCACCTGGAGTACTGCATGCAGGTCTGGAGCCACTATTACAAGAGGGATGTGGAGTTGCTGGAGTGTATCCAGAGAAGGGCCACAAGGATGCTCAGAGGGCTGGAGCTGCTCTGCTATGAGGACAGACTGAAAGAGTTGGGGCTGTTCAGTCTGGAGAAGAGGAGGCTCCCAGGTGATGTTATTGTGGCCTTCCAGTATCTGAAGGAGGTCTTCAAAAAAGCTGGGGAGGGACATTTTAGGCTATTTAGGTAGTGACAGGACTGGGGGGAATGGAGCAAAGCTGAAGGTGGGGAGATTCAGACTGGACATGAAAAAGAAGTTCTTCAGCATGAGAGTGCTGAGAGCCTGGAGTGGATTGCCCAGGTTGAGGCCCCATCCCTGCAGGTGTTTAAGGCCAGGCTGGATGAGGCTCTGGACAGCCTGACAGTAAGGTGTCCCTGCCCATGGCAGCAGGGTTGGAACTGGATGATCCTTGTGGTCCCTTCCAACCCTGACTGATTCTATGATTCTTCTCTGGAGATATTCCAAGCCTACCTGGACACTGTGATGCTGGGCAACCTGCTATGGGTAACCTGGGTTTAGCAGGGCAGCTGGACTCCAGAGGTGTCTCCCAACCTCTACCACTCTGTGGCTGATAACTTATTGGTTGCCTTTCATAACTTACTGCCTCCACAGGTTGTGATTTTCTTGAATTGATGTCTCAGCTTTGACTCTCAATACATTGGGAACAAGCACTTGCAAGAGGTTGGTTAGTGAAGTGCAACAGTTTCTATAGGTGAGTTGCTTTGGTTGGGTGCCTGAATCACACAGTAGTGCTTTCCTTTCTTTGAAGGGACATGCAGAGCTTTGGCAAGCTGCTTTGTAAGTGGATGATCATTTTTGCCAACGACTTTCTGCAGCATTGGCTTGGATACTGGGATGGCTCAGCAACTTTGTCCCTTGCAGAGAACACAAGGGTGTCTCACTGCAGATTTGGCTGCTCCTTTTTCAACCAGCAGACTACCAGAGGGTGCCAACTCCTCTCAAATTTAAAACACAGGCATATTTGTGGTCATTCCCACTTATTTTTTAGGGCTTTGCTCAGCAGTACTCAGAACATGTTGGCCTCATAGATTTCTGGCATAAGATTGTATTGCTGTTATCCCTTCTGTGAACAAGCTATCTGTTCATCCATCCACACATCTATCCATCTATCCACCCATCTGTCAATTTATTCTATTCCTAAGCAGGCTCATTTATGCCTGGGGTGGGAACTGTGCCTTTCCTTCTCAGGGATCAGCACTCAAATCTCCATCCCCTCTCTCAGAAGCAGTTGTCCCAGTTCTCCAGATTTTGCTCCTTATTAAACCAGACCATGGAACCACCTCTGTTGCAAGTTCTTTTCAACCTGATGCCACAGACAGCTGCTTTTGCTTCTGGATAGAAGCTGCCTTATTTTTGATCTTTTAATAATGAAGATAAGAAAAAAACCATGAATTTGTTCCTTTCCTTTGCTGTGCTGTTGCTGTCATGAACATTCTTTGCCTTGTCTTCTGCTTCCTCCCTTCTGTTCCTGAATCTTGATGAATGAACAGATATAAAAGAAGGACAGTTCTAGACTTCTCTAGTACCTAGTGTTTTTTACGATTCAGTGATTAGATGAGCTTTGAAGGCCTCTTCCAACCCTAAATATTCTATGATCCTACAATTCTATGAAAATTAAAGCTTACCAGCAAAGTTCACAGCTTTTTTGATGCTATGAACAGATTGGATGCTTCTGATTACAGGTCAGGGTTTGACTTGCTGGAAAACAGCTCTGAGGAGAAGGACCTTGGAGTGCTAGCGGACAACAAATTCACCATGAGCCAGTGAGGTGCTCTTGTTTTCAAGAAAGCCAATGGTACCTATTAAAAAGAGAAAGGGTAGCAAGTCAAGGAAGGTGGTTCTCCTCCTCTACTCTGTCCTAGTGAAACCACAGATGGAGCACTATGTCCAGTTCTGGGCTCCCCATTTCAAGAGAGACAGGGAACTACTAGAGACATTCTAGTGGAGGCTACAGAAACGCTTAGGGGCCTGGAGCATCTCTGTGTGGAGGAAAGGCTGAGAGCCCTGGGGCTGTTGAGCCTGGAGAAGAGCAGACCCAGAGGGCATCTTCTCAATGCTCAGCAAGAACTAAAGGGTGGGAGGCAAGAGAATGGGACCTGACTCTTGTCAGCAGTACTCACTGGTAGGAAAGTGGGCGATGGGCACAATCTGGAACCCAGGAGGTTCCATCTGAGCATGAGGAGAAACTTCTCTGGTGTGAGGGGTCTAGAACCCTGGTCCAAGATGTCTAGAGGGATTGTGGAGTCTCCTCCTCTGGAGGGATTCAAAAGTTGCCTGGATGCAATCCTGGGTGACTTGATCTAATCTAATCTGCTTTACTGGGGGAGTTGGACTAGCTGATCCCCAGAGGTCTCTTCCAACAATCACTATTTGGTTTCCCTGTGATTAGCAGAGTGCCTTGACTGGTTGCCCTGTGAGCTTAACAGTACAGTGTGACCCAACCACTAAAGTTCCAACCAAGAAAACAAGCCAACCATGAAATATCTCTAAATAAGGACAGGAAAGATGGCTTCAGAAAATGAATGCTGTCTCATCTTACCGTGTGGTAAACTTTTGAGGTTATTACTGGTGGCCAGATATAAAAAGTAGGTCTGCCATAGGCTCTCTTGATACATTTTCAGCAGAGGACCATGCTGTGGTTGAGGTTCACATCTCAGATATGGAGTGATAGAGCAGGAGAAAAATTTGGTACTGCAGCCAAAGGTCAGGCATAGTGGTGCAGACAGAATTGGAAAGAGGCAAGACAAAAGTTATGCAGTCAGCCATGGGATCAGACAGCCACAACAGCAGGACACAAATGCAGCAATTGATGTGACTCATCCACAGTTATTCCTTGCAGGAACTGGTGTGAGGTTTGTCCTCTCAAGGTTCAGACTCATCAAGCTGAGCTTGGCTGGATTACTGATGGGACTTGTTTTATTAGGATTCCTGCCAAATCACAGCCAATTTCTTTCCCTCCTCTCTTCCAAGACAGCCTTTCACCTGAAAGTCATACTACAGTGCAGCAAAATTCAGAGCAGACAACAGGCCACCTTGTACAACTGTTGTTCAAAGCAGAGTCAGAGATGAGGACATCTCATGGCTAGTGAGACTTGGTAGTGCTGGGTTAATGGTTGGGCTTGATGAGCTTAAAGGTCTGTGCTGGTTTGAGGCTAATTGGAATATTTTAATGAGCAAAATTAGATTGTAGGCTGTGAAAAGGAAAACAGTGGTGATGTCTACTTCACTCATAGGCTTACTGAGATGTACAAAAACAAGGACTCAAACACAGATAAGACAGAGTCTCTCTGTTGGGGTTGGTTTGTTTTCTCCCTGGGCTTTTACTGCTGTGTAATCCAACTAATCCTTCTGCTTCTAACAGCCCTTGCCCATCCTCCAAGCTCACCTTGAATGTAAGGCAGACCCTGGGATAAGGTAGAAGGGTGGAACAAAGGTGGAAAGGTGGTTGGGAGCCCTTCCTGGGGATTCAAATTTCTCGTGTTTCTGCATTACCTTTAACTTGTATATTTCTGTATACAGCTGTATATATACAAAATATCTGCTTGTATATTGTGCTAAGCTGTGCATACANCCCAAACCATCACAAGGTCTTTTCCAAATGAACCCATTCTATGCTGTCGCTCTGACATCATCCCTGTTCTGGCCAGGAAAAAAGCCACAGATTTCAGAATGACCCAAAGCTGTGAAGAGCAACCCTTGTTTCTCTGATTTCAGGGATCTGATCTGAACAGGGCATTGTTTCTCATGAACAAAGAATGAAACGAAAAGATGAATCTCTACAAGCAGAATGGAAGATCTAGAGCTAAGTTAAAGAGTAAAGAGTTAATGTTGAAGTCTGTTTAAACCTGACTTCTGTAGGGAGTGTATTCAAGGTCTCCAACTGCCACTAAAGAGCTTTTTTAGATGGCTTGTGACCTTTCAGGACACACATTTGACATGGTGGCACTGCTAATATCCTCATTCTGCAAGTGAAAACTGGGGTGTTATAAAGAAAAGAGTAATTTCATTCAATATAAGCAATCCAAAATTTGATACCTTGCCTAAGTTGGTCTTATCCACTTTTTAAATTATTTTTTTTTTCTCTGGAGAAGCTGAGTCTAGATGCACATATTTGGAATCTTTCTCAGAGGGTTATTCTGATGATTAGAAATTGAAGAGGAATGATGCAAAGTGAGCTAAAGGCTCTGTTTCAAAACATTGCCATTGCTTTGAATACTTGCAGTTTGGGATTGGTCAGCCTGAAGACGTGAAGGTTTTGAGGAGACCTTATTGTGGCCTTTTAGTACTTAAAAGGACCTACTGGAAAGATGGGGAGGGACTCTTTTATTGAGGAGTGTAGTGGTGGGATGAGGCATGATGGTCATAAACTATAAGAAGGGAGATTTAGACTAGCTGAAAAGAATTTTTTTTTACCTCAACAGTGGTGAAACACTGTCCCTGTTTTCCCAGAGAGGTGGTAGATACCCCATCCCTGGAACCTTTTCAGGTCATGTTGTTTGGATCTCTCAGCAACCTGCTCTAGTTGCAGATGCCCCTTCTGGCTGCAAGGGTTTTGGGTCAGATGACCTTGAAAGGTCCCTTCCAACCCCAAACCATTCCATGAATTCCTTTTTCTGCATCAAACAAATATAATGCATTCAGGATTAACTACTACATAAACTCATTTATAAGTTTATTGCTTTATTAGTCCTTGGATGTCCTAGATTCTGATGTAATTGAAATTTTCCAACCAAGACCTCCGAAGCTTGCAATTTGCGTTCACTTCTTTTGATCACAAGCTTCTCATTGGGGATAGATGAGACTGCAGAGCTATTTAGCAGGCTCGTTGTGGTGGGTGAATCCTGCTCAGTGTTTTTTTTTCCAACTTCCTTGACTTCCTTTGTCATCCTGACCTGGTTGTACCAGATCTATGGAGATATCACATCTTCAAGTTAACTTTGCAGACAGCTCCTCTAAGGATTTCTGTGAGCCTGGGTTATCAGCTGTTTTTCATCTCTCCTTTTATTATTATAAATTTTTTTTTCTCTTTTTGTACTTTCCAACACTTTTGTTTAGATCCAGAAAAAAAAAAAAGTCAATAAATATCCCAGCAAAAGGCATTCCTGGAAGGTTGGGGTGCGTGGAGCCACATTAGCCATTAAAAGTGTCTGCAGGGCTCAGTTCCCAGTCAGTAGAGGTGGGGGTGGGATTTCTCTCATTTTAATATCAGATGTCTGCAAATCATTTAAGTCTGTGCTATTCACTCAATTCTCCTATTTTTTAGTGACAGCAGCCTCCAGAAACCCATTCACTCCCTGGACTCCAGGTTCAATTTCACTAAACTCCCCTCTAATGCTGTTTAAAGGGGGAAAATAAAAATAAACGACAAAATAAACAACCCCTCAAAAGGTTCCTCCTTTGTATCAGGACATGTAGAACTTGAAGGCTGTCAGTGGTGCCTCAGAGTATCTCAGACATTTTCTACATCTATTTTACTTCCAGCTGCTCTCTTCTCACAGGTTTTTCTCACCAGAGGCTTTCTGAACCTTAGTCCCCTGCAGCTGATTTAAACCCCTGCAAGTCAAAGAAAGGGCAGAAAAGTTTTCAGCAGAGTAGGGGCAGTTCTGATTTGGTCCAGAACCTAAAACCAGGTGCTTTAAATGCACTTTGCAACAGAGGGTTAAGTTACAATAATAAACTTAACTTTGCCCTGGCACTAGCTCATGTAGAGGAGAAGAAAAATGATGCTCATCCAATTCTATACAGCTTGGCAGGAGATGGGAAAAGCAGAGCAGGCTTTTCTAGGAAAGCACAAGGAAATACATTGCTTAGAAAGCTGATCTGGTGAATTTTGCTTTTTAAATTTATTATTTTTATTATTTTTTTTCCTGGATTCTCACAAAACCACACAGTCCAGGAGGGATTTACTGCAGTGTCTACCACAGTGCACGGTAACGAATGCTGGTCCAAAAAGAAGCATTTTACAGATGATGTTCTGTGTGCTGAGCACTTGCTCTCTCTCTCTGTTCAATTAGATGAAAAAGAAAGCCCTGAAGTGCAAAACCCACCAAAATGTATAGGATAAACTTCTGCAGTTCATGTTTATCTCTCTTCTATACTGATAGTTGCATGTTGCATATTTATATTCAGGTATAGATATCATAGAATCACAGAATGGTTTGGGTTGGGAGGGACCTTTAAGGCTCATCTGGGATGGACCTTTAAGGCTCATCTAGTCCAACCCCCTGCCCTGCAGTCAGCAGGGACATCCCAAACTAGATCAGGTTGCTCAGAGGCTCATCAATCCTGACTCTGAATGTCTCCAGGAATGGAGACTCCACCACCTCCCTGGGCAAGCTGTTTCAGTGGCCCACCACCTTCATAGGAAAGAACATCTCCCTAATGACTAATGTATATATAAATGTATATGATGTACACGGTATATGGTTATCTAATATGTGGTATATGTTTGTATGTCTGAGTTATGACCTTAGAATAAGACTCAGTCCTCTACATACTTACTGTAAAGTTAATCAGACAGAAACAGTTCAGCCTGATTTGGAGATGTGAAATCCATCTATGCACTGGGTGCATACAGAAAAGTGTGGCCAGCTGGTTGAATGAAATTCTCCTTCTCCTCTATTTCATCCTGGTCATGCCCCATATAGGGTGTGTGTCCAGCTCTGGACTTCCTAGTTCAAGAGAGACAGAGAACTACCTGAGAGAGTCCAGCAGAGGCTGTGGAAATGATGAGGGGCCTGGAGCATGTCTGTGAGGAGGGAAGACTGAGAGCCCTGTGTGAAGGTTTGAGAGTTCCCCGCCCCCCCTCCACTTTGTAAAATGACCCAGACTAGAACTCAGTCGGCTGGAAGTTAAGTGATGAAGCTATATTTACAGCTCAGCACAATGTACAGCAGATATTTACACTATATACAGAATATTTACAGAAATATACAAGTAAAAGGTAATACAGCAACACAGCTCCCCTCCCAGAAATCAGAGACCCCAGGAGGGGCTCCCAACCACCCTTCCACCTTCTCCCCACCCCTGTACCTTACCCCAAGGTTTGCCTTACGTGCAAGGTAAATTAGGAGGATCGGCCAAGGGGGTTAGAAGAGAAGTGGTTAGTGAGGATTAATCAGCAGAGGAACCAGAGCCCAGAAGCTGCTAGATCACCCCAGCAGCTCCTGTTCCAGCAAGAGACTGACTTATCTATTGTTTTGGTTAGTGTTCCCAAACAATTCTCCAGCAAGCGTATGAGTGAAGTAGACATCATGATGTTTTCCTTTCACAGCCTATAGTGTAACTTTCTCTATTAAAATATTCTAATTAACCTCAAACCAGCACACCCTGGGGTTGTTGAGCTTGGAAAAGAGCAGACCCAGAGGGGAGCTGTTCAATGCTCAGCAAGAACTAAGAGGTGGGAGGCAAGAGAATGGGGCCAGACTCTTGTCAGTGGTGCCCAGTGAGAGGACAAGGAGCAATGGGCACAAATTGCAACCCAGGAGGGTTGCAGTCTAAAGAGAAGGAGAAAGTCCTTTGGTGTGAGGGTGCAGGAATACTGGAGCAGGCTGCCCAGAGATGTGGTAGAGTCTCAGCTTATGACCCCACAGGGCACAGCAGAGGGAGAGGAGAACCTCCCTTGACCTGCTGCTGGTCACACTCTTCTTACATAGGAAGCACCAGGATAGTATTAGTATGAATTTATATAACTTGTATTAGATAAGTCTGTATATCTGCTGCTAAAATAACATTGTCTCTTTTAACATAAGTGAAAATATATCCTTCTGTGCTGCTTTGAACAAGTTTGCTTTTTGATCTCTGCCAGAGAAATGCTTAATGTTTTCCTTAAAGGTGTATTTCCTTGCCAATTATTTATTCCATTTTAAATTGATATTTTATTTAGCAGTGTTATCTAACATTGCCAACTACTGTTATCTAAAGGCAACCTGAGCATTCTCATCTATTATTGCTATTTGTGTTCTGATGGATTTCTTCTGATGGGTTATTTTCACTATTTTTGCACTATTTAATACACTAATGCCTACTAAATTATATATATTTTTGTAAAGGTCTGATGAAGTTTAAGTTGATAATATGCCTGAGGTTGGGAGGGTGGAGGGGTGGGGGGGAGGCAAAGGGAGGGCTGACTCATGGTTTTTGAATGTTTGGGGTTAGCACCAGTGTGTTTGGCAAATTCTTGTGTGTACTTAAGATGTGTGAAGGAAATTATAATTGGTCCATAGATGATTTGTTAACTAAAAATAGGGCTAAAGCTGTAAAAATATTTGCAACATAAAATTTCACCGACTCTTCATCATTCTTTAGTGCTTTTCTCAAAACACATCACTAACTATGGGGTCTCTAAACACCTCTCCATGGTAATTTATTTGAGAGCTGATGGCAAAGTTGAAGATGCATTTCAGCACGTTGGGTGAGATCTGCAAAGGCAGTTAAATCAGATGAGGACCTACCAAGCTAATGGAGCAGCTCCTTCTCAATCACATCATTGAACTGCCTCACTGACTTCAATGCCTTTACCCTTCCAGTGCCTCTTGTCAGCTTAGAAATGTACTCTGGTCCCACACTAGTGAGTGAAGGAGCAGCAGCTGACTTTTGGCAGCCTGGCTGTCTGAGCCATCTGTCCTTGATGGCTAAAAATGTCCTCAAAGCCAGGAACTCATCTGAGGATTTGCTAATTACCATATTATGTTTCCAGCCCTAATTTTGCATGCTGTCTTCATACTTTGAACGTCTTCCTGCCCATAAGATTGTCTTGGCCACTTCTTTTTCTGAGACAACAGCAGAAAACCCTCTTGGGACAGTTGTTTTCCATGCACCCCAAACAGGAATGTTCCCAGATGTCCTTGGCAAATTTATCACAATTGAGGAACCTCAAGTGAGTCACCCCTGGATGGTACCACTCATTACGTGCCACATCACCTCATTTTCTTGGGTACACGCAAGGAAAGTCTCAGGCTGAGCCTGGAATTGATTGAAAGTCCAGTTGAGGTTGGTGGAAAAAAATCCTCTCTTGACCTTCAATGAGCTTTGGCTGATATCCAGACTCATGAAGTTCACACCTCCTTAATGCAACCTCCGGCACTTGAGTCATGTAAAGCTGGGTCGGGGAAAATGTCAGGTAATGCAGCGTAAGCAGCCACCCCGGAGGAGACAAGCTGGTCACACAGTCCCAGCTCTGCTGGGCCTCACCTCACAGTTCATGAAGTGCTCCCTCTCTGCCTGCATCCAAACTGAGAGGCAGCTTCTGCTGTGCCTGAATGCCACAGGACACAACCTGCCACCAGCACCTCGCCATTGACCTCAGCCTCGCTTGTCTTTCTCTGCTATCCACAAGCTCCAGCCCCTTCTTGTCCCCCCCTTTTCTTCTTCCTCTCCTCAGTCCTGTGACAACGCTGTGGCTGGCTCCAAAAATCTGTCAGCTGGAATTTCTGCTCCCTGGAATTATATATGGAATGGTGGAGGCCTGTTCATTGTTATCTCCTGTCACTGCTCATTGGCCCTTTATGAATAGAGGGAAGAACTTGAACAAATCCTGCAGATTCCTCTGCTTCAGGGAAGGGCAGAGTGGCTGGAAAGCTACCTGGCAGCAAAGGACCTGGGGGAGCTGTTTGACAGCTGGCTGAAGATGAGCAAGCAATGTGCCCAGGTGGTGAAGAAGATCAACAGCATGCTGGCTTGGATCAGCAATGGTGTGGCCAACAGGACCAGAACAGGTATTGCTCCCCTGTGCTGGGTACTGGTAAGGGCACACCTTGATTACTGAGTTCAGTTTTGGGCCCCCTACTCTAAGAAGGATGTTGAGGGGTTTGAGCATATTTAAAGAGAGACAACAAAGCTGGTGAAGGGTCTAGAGCAGAAGTCTTGTGAGGAGCAGCTGAGAGAGCTGGGGTTGTTGAGCCTGGAGAAAAGGAGGCTGAGGGGAGACCTTCTGGCTCTCTGCAACTCCCTGAAAATAACTGGGAGTGAGGTGGAGGTTGGTCTCTTCTCCCAAGTAACAAGTGGTTGAGTAAGAAGAAATGGCCTCAAGTTGCCCCAGGGGAAGTATGGATTAAACATCAGGGATAATTTCTTTCCTGAATAAGTGGTCAGGCATTGGAAAAGGCTGCCTAGGGAGATGGTAAAATCCCAGTCTCTGAAGACTGTACACATGACACTTTTAGACATGGTTTAGTGGGCATGGTGGTTGGACTTGATAATCTTATAGGTCTTTTCCAACCTTCATCTTTCTGTGATTTCTCTTTTTGCCTTCTCATTTCTCAAATCATTTCTCGTCTGCTGCTCTGGACTATTCATGTCTTAACTCAATCCCTTGCTCCTCCTTCAAACCCAAATCAAAAGGCAAGCATATTAATTATACTGTGTACAGTTCTGGAGCCCCCAGAACTGTCCTGTCCTCCAGCACAGGAAGGACATTGAAGTGTTGGAGTGGGTCCAGAGGAGACCATGAAGATGCTGAGAGGGCTGCAGCAGCTCTGCTGTGAGGACAGATTGAGAGAGTTGGGGCTCTGCAGCCTGGAGAAGAGGATTCCAGGAGACCTTAGAGTAGCCTTCCAGTATCTGAAGAGCCCTACAGGAAGGCTGGGGAGGGATTATTTACAAGGTCCTGCAATGACAGGACAAGGGGCAATGGGCTTAAACTGGCAGAGGGGAGATTTAGACTGGGTGTTAGGAGGAAGTTGTTTGCAGTGAGGATGGTGAGACACTGGCACAGGTTGCCCAGGGAGGTTGTGGCTGCTCCCTCCCTGGAGGTGTTCAAGGCCCGGTTGGATGAGGCCTTGAGTGAGCTGTGCTAGTGAGAGGTGTCCCTGCCTATGGCAGTGGGTTAGAACTAGATGATCTTTGAGGTCCCTTCCAACCTTACCATTCTATCATTTTATGAATGCTCTTCACTCATTGTTTAAGGTTATGCTTTGTTCACAACATGAAATTAGAAATTATAAAGTGCATGTGCACACACAACCAGAGCTGTTGCTCACTTCTGCTGCTGGGAGTAGCATTGACAATGATGCAACCAGATCTTGGCTATCAGAATTCTCTTCAGTAGCTGGAATCTAGTCAGCTTTAAAATGAGTATTGCACTTACTCTCTGGAAATGGTCTCTGGACAGAGACCTTGCTGTTTCTAGTTGTACCACTGTGACTAAAGGGCTCACATTATCTGAGGGTCTTAGGAGACAAGCTACCGTCATCTGCATTAGTGGAAAAGAATCACATCACACTCATTAAAACTGGAGAAGACCTAAGGTCATCAAGACCAGTCAGCAACCCAACACCGTCATGCCCAGTAAAAGTGTCCCCAGGTACCATATCTGCACATTTTTTTAACACCTCCAGGAGGCATAAATTTCTCTGAAAGAAAATATGCAGCAAACACCCTGAATTTGGGTTGGTTTTTTTTTTTTCCCCTACATCTTTCCAACTTGGTGAGTGTTTGAGTGCCAGATTTGTGCCACTTCAGGTCACTGCACACAACACAGCAATAAAATCACAACCAAAACCATAAGGAGCTCAGCAGAGCAGAACAGTTGAGGCTTTGGTAGCTGCAGCAGCAGGTGGGTGATGTTAACTGGGCTTGGTCATCTTCACCTGTTTGGAACATTTGCTTGTTGAAGGAGATGATCAGAGGTCATGCCTGTGATACAAGGGTTTGAGATATCACTCATAATGAAAGGCAGGTTTTGGTTGTGTAGACAACCATGGAGACTAGCAAAAAAATTCCTCAAAACCCCCAATAAACCCTGTAGATTTTCATGGGAATATTTGGAATATGTTGGGAATTAACCACTTCATAACTTTCATTTTATTTTGCTTTACTTTGCAATGTTTAACTATGGAATATTGTTTCATTTTGTCATTCTTTTCCCCAGTGAGTCAATGAATAATCTTACAAATCTGAAGCATTATCCTCAGGGCTCACCCTGGTGCTCCACCTTGAACTGCAGAGCAGACTAGTACCTAGTAGGATTTCAGTTCATCTGAGCTTTGCTTTTAGAATCGTAGAATCATTTCATTGTTTCAGTTGGAAAAGACCTCTAAGATCATCAGCTCCAAACTGTCAACCCAACCATGGCCATTTAGCTGTGTCCCATGGTGCCAGGTCCATGTATTTCTTGAACTCCTCCAGGGATGGAGACTCTACCACCTCCCTGGGCAGCCTGTTCCAATGCCTGACCACTCTTGCAGGAAAGAAATTTTTCTTAATATCCAACCTCAACCTCCTCTGGTGCAGCTTTAGGATGTTTCCTCTCATTCTATCACCTGATACTAGAGAAAGAATCCAGCACCCACCTCACTCCAACCTTCTTTCAGGAGTTGTAGAAAGCAGTGAGGTCTCTCTTCATCTCTTTTCTCCAGACTAAACAATCCCTGTTCCCTCAACTGCTCCTCACCAGACCTGTTCTCCAGACCCTTCACGACTTCATTGCCCTTTTCTGGACATGCTCCAGCAACTCAATATCCTTCTTGTAGTGAGGGGCCCAATGAGGCCCCCAGTGAGGGGTCTGACAGAACTGGAGTGGGTTTTGTTTGGCAGAATAATATGCTGCTGAAAAGTGTGTGTGATCTCTACGTGAGTCTTTCTCTTTTGTCTCTTGCCCTCACAGGTGAAATCAACAGAGATCTATAAATGAGGTGTGTCTAATTTAAACTCTTGGCTATTTTATCAGTGACAAATTTGTTGGAACTATTTCCTGATGATATTTGTTTTCTTTTCTTCGCTTATGCTGAGAGTTGGGGCATTCTTTTTCCACAAAAAGGCCCATTTAAAAGTCCCCTTCCAGCTGAAACAGCTCTACATTTTGCTAAAATATATATTTGTTTAAATGACTACTATAGAGAAGTAAAAATGTACAGAGAAAAAAAAAAAGTAACAAAAAATAACCTTAGTAAAACACAGGTCCTTGAGCAGAATTTGGTTGTTTGGACTTCATTAACATCTTTGCCACAAATTTCTTTTGTTATCTCATTACCTTGCTTATGAATTGGTGGAAAAATAGGAAGAATGCTCCCTTTGTCTTATCTTTTGACATTGGGCATTTTGCAGAGAACACTTAGTACATACTTTATAATAACTACCCATAATTGTCACTTAGAACTCCCTTTGCAGTGCCAGAATAATGTATACATTTGTATATCTATCTCTCTCTATATAAGAATCAAACCTTTAATCTCTTGATGCCTTGATCTGTAATGACCATGATAATAGTTGCTTTGTCTCTCAACTCTTTGATGTAAGATGGTTTCTAGCTCCATTGCCTTTGGGAGTCCCTTGCTGAGTGAGGACCTTGTTCTTTGTTGGACCTACTTTGGCATTCACTGTTTCCTACCATACAGAGGACACTAGGAATTGCAAAGTATGCAGGAACTGCAAAGCCATGCACTTGCTTCTAAGGCAGGGGTAGAGCAACTCCTGGCCCATTCAGTGTCCAAAAATGAGTGTCTCTTAGAAAGCAGCCATTCAATGCTGTATGTTATTGGTGCGGTTTGGGGTTTTGCCCCTGGCTAATTTTATGAAAGCTGCTCAAGCCCTGATCTGAGAACAATCACTTTGCTCTGTGACTTCTCTGTGACACTCATATTTCACAACAGCCAACCTCTTTTCAAATGTGGACATGAGGAACAATAATCTCTCCAGGGATGGTGCCTCCACCACTCCCTTGGGCAGCCTGTTCCAGGCCTTGTGAATCTTTTAGAGATTCCCCCCC
>VWZE01016569.1:60119-123894 GCA_013396675.1 Eubucco bourcierii | reverse complement strand
CCCTCAATGTCCAAACTAAATCTCCCTGGTACAACTTAAGGCCATTTCCTTTTACTCTAGCACTTGACACTAAGGAGAAAAGACCAACTCCCACCTGGCTCCAACCTTCTTTCAAATAGTTCTAGAGAGCAAGAATGTGTCCCCCTCAGCCTTTTCTTCTGCAGGCTGAACAACCTCACTGGTGCTGATACAATAACACTTGATGCATCTTACTGGATAATGCTTCTCTAATGTGAAAAGGATGCAGTGGGGAGAGATTGGAGCCTCAGGGTTGGCTCTATAAGCTTCATTGTAGTGAGCAATGGGCCAAATGTCTACTGTAGACACAGACAGCCCAGGGGTGCAGCAATATCTCTGGGAAACTACTTACTGAATCTTCCACCACCCAGACATAACACTCTGCATCATCTGTCAGGAGTTTTTGGAAGAGGGGACCTCATGCACCAGAGTAGGTTGGACATTAGAAGAAATTTCTTCCCTGACAGGGTTCTCAAACACTGGAACGGGTTGAATCCCCATCCCTGAAGGTGTTTCAAAGAGGCAGAGATGTGTTGCTGAGGGACATGATGTAGCACCAGGCTTGATAGACTTAGAGAATGTTTGGACTGGATGATCTTAAAGGTCTTTTCTAACCAAAATTATTCTGTAAGTCTGAGTCCTTGCAGCGCAGTTGACAGCTTTCTACTTGCCTGAAGAAAAAGAGTATCTGTTCAGCCTTCTCACCCCCTCCCTGTCCCCCTTAAGCATGTCTTATGTTTTTGTGCTGGTTGTGATCAGCATCAGGGCCGTGAAATGCCAGCCTTTGTGCCAACAAGATACTGACCTGGCAGTGCTAGGTTAATGATTGAACCTGATGATCTTAAAGGTCCCTTCCAAACATGTTTCTGTGCTTCTGTGATTCTACACTATAAAGAATTTTTTCTGATTCACTTCTTTCTGGTTACAAGCCGATGGTGGCTTTTCCTACTTGGGGCTTACTGAGTAGCACTGTCCCCTTCCTTCCCTCTCGTATGTCTCAGAGATGAAGGGGCTAATCCTTTACATTAACCAGCCCATTAACTATTGTGCCTGTAAAAACACCCAGCCTGTCACAATTACTTCTGGCTCTGTTCCCTCCTGCCCATCAACTTGATCTAAGATAATGTGTAAGGGGATAGCACAGCGCTGCATGCTGTTGACACTAGGAAGAAAGTTCCCGGGGCTGAAGTGCCACTCAGGTTACAGATGAGCTGGAAAATCCACCCACTCATGAGAGTGGTGACAGCTTTGTATACAAACTCTTGCTGCCTGAGATACTGAGATTGCAGAGGCTGAAAGTCTGCAAGTGCTTGACAGACAGGACTCTGACAGGAGCCAACAGGGAAAGGGGCTGGGTGGGTGTTGTTGGAGGTCAGCTGGGTCATCTCTTTTTAAACTTTGATGCTGTGGCACAAGTGGAGTAAGTTATCAGCTTAAGATAAATCAGACAAGGGTATCTGCTTACCATGTGTTGCAGGGGCACCTGTAAAACAGACAGCAGTATCTACCCCAAATGCTGATTTATTCCCACCACAAATTACTCATCGCCCTGATAGACCAAAGTGTGGATGTAAGGTGGGAGTATAAAACCTGAGAAGTAGTTCCTAAATGCTTTTAAAAAGAATATTCACAGATAGGGATGAGATACATGGGACTTTCTGGGACTTCAGAATAGAAGATTACATAGAATGATTATCCATACTGGGATGGAAGAACTTGACTCAAGCTCAAACTTTTCCCTACACAACCCTTCACAGCAGATGCTCTCTAAGGCAGCTTCTCTTACTGAGACAGAGAATGGAGAAAATTCTTCATCACTGGATTTCTGGAGACATTGAGAGAGTTGGGGCTCTTCAGCCTGGAGAAGAGAAGGCTTCAAGGAGACCTGATAGTAGCCTTCCAGCATCTGAAGGGGGCCTACAGAAAGGCTGGGGAGGGACTATTGACAAGGTCTTGCAATGTCAGGACAAGGGGCAATGGGTTTGAACTGGCAGAGGGGAGATTTAGACTGGGTGTTAGGAGGAAGTTCTTTCCAGTGAGGGTGGTGAGACACTGGCACAGGTTGCCCAGGGAGGTTGTGGCTGCTCCCTCCCTGGAGGCGTTCAGGGCCAGGCTGGACAAGGCCCTGAGTGAGCTGTGCTAGTGGGAGGTGTCCCTGCCTATGGCAGGGGGTTGGAACTAGATGATCCTTGAGGTCCCTTCCAACCTTATCATTCCATGACTAGCTATGAATCAAATTATTTCCATTTATTCCCATGATTTGAGCTTTTCCTTTCTTTTTTCAAGGTCCTTAAAACTTCTGAGGGATCTTTCTTAATACAGCAATCCTCCTGCACTCAAAGTACTCTTGGGATTAAAAGAAATTCTGCAAGCTAGGAATCATCACCATGGATGGTGTTAATGGTTTCATTATTATTATGTTTGTTAGTTCATAATTGTTGGGCTGAGGTGGGATAAAAATAAGATTCAGGAAAACAAAGTGAGTTTATGATGTCATGAATGTTGTTTGACCTCAGAGGGGTGATTCTGTCAGAATCTTCTGTTTCTAGGGTCAGTTGAGGAATAAAGCAAAACTCAAATCATGTTGTAAAAAGAACAGCTCACCTCAGGGTCAATAATTTCTCACTCAACTAGGCGAGTTCAAATGGCTGAAGCTGTGGAATCATCAAATTTCATCCTCTGTGCCTAACCAGGATGAATACCCAACAGGTTTTAACTGTTATCTGCACAGCTTTCTCTGCTCAGTGGCAGGTATATTCGGGATTACATCTCTCAGGGGCATTTGCAAATAAGACACCAATGAGGAACCCTAATAACCCAAGAAAGCAACTCTCTGGATGAAAAGAATATCTAGGAATATTAAAATTATACAGCTTCTGGTTATTTTTAATGATTTGGAGGATTTTAGCTAATGACACTGGGTTACCAGTCAAGCTCGATTTAAAGAACATGGGAACTATTGTGACTCTAGATGGTGGAGATGGGATGAGAAATTGGTGTTGAGATGAAGCTTCTCCACAGTTTATAAATGGCTCTGTATAATATATAGCCTCATGGATAATTATGTTAAATTCCTTTATTTTTTTTTAATTTTCTTTTTAAATGAGGCCTGTATAAATAGAAGTCATTGACAGTAGATAGAGGATCCCCTAAACCAAAATGTCTCTGTTTAGTCACTTCTAGCTTTAAGCCAGGAGCAGGAGCAATGTTTTCTTGCTCTTGCCCCATGACCTGTGAACAGCTGATGGTTCATGATGCAATGTCTAACACTTCAGTAGTTTGAATGAGAATCAACTGCTCAAATGAAGTGTACTTCAAAACCCAAGCACAAACTTGCTTCACCTGTTTCACCTCCAAAGAAGAGTTTGCCAACCAAGGAACTTGTCAGTTGTTTATCATTCTAGTTTTAGTTTTTTCTCAACTCTGTCTGTCCAATTGTGACATTCTGAGACGAAACATCTGGAGGTCTATCAGCAGGTAAGATGCATTCAGCTGATTTCAACACTTTGTTCCTCTCTAAAATGGGTAGTGAGGAGAATTAGGTTGCTGGAATGAACTTCCTAGAGCCAGAACTGCAGGTGAAGAGGTATCTGCAATTATCAGATGTTGGGAGGTCGTTGGTTCTGTTGTAGGGCTATGACTAGTGAAAATAGGTCTAGTGAAAATAGACTAGGTCATTCATTCACTAGTAAAAGCAGACTAGGTCACAAAGTAGTATTCTGCTCTGAGGAGCTTTTAGAGAGATTTCTGCAGGAGATACTTATAGTTTACTTCAGAATCCAGAAGCTTTGACCGGAGACCACTAAACCACTACATAAGACATTCAGACTCTCCTTTGCTTCCTGTTCTTCAAGCCCCCTGAGTGTTGCAAGCTGGAGCTATTAAAAAAATTCAGTACCCTCGAGTCACATAAAAGCTGTTTAGATGTGGTGCTGAGCGGCACAGTTTAGTGGTGACCTGGGAGTGCTGGCTTAATGGTTGCACTTGATGATCTCAGAGGCCTCTTCCAACCAAAATGATTCTATAATTTTGTGATTAGCTGTTCGCTTCCAGGCTACATTTTAACATGTGAATGCTTTTCGAGCTTGTACAGATGTTGGTCCACAAATCTGGCATTAGTTGTGGAATGTTATTGACCACTAAGATGATATTTGAAAACAGCTTAATCCAAGAAGTAAATTGGGTCCTACCTAGGGAAGTACCTCCAGGGAGATGACAGAATCCCATCATGGTGGGGATTAGAAGGGACCTGTAGAGATAACCTAGTCCACCCACTCTGCTAAAGCAGTGTCACATACTGCAGGTTGCCCAGGATCACAATGTCCGGGTGGGCTTGGAAACCTTTCCACAGAAGGAGACTCCACAACCTCTCTGGGCAACGTGGGACAGAACTCCAGCACTCTCACACTACAGAATTTTCTCCTCATCTTCAGATGGAACCTCTGGGTTCCAGTTTGTGCCTCTTGCCTCTCATTCTGTCACTGGGCACCACTGACAAGAGTCTGGTCTCTTCCTCCTGACTGCTGTTTGGATTTTGCTAAGCCTTGAGAAGATTCTTTTTCAGTCTTCTCCAGGCTAAACAGCTCCAGGCCTGTCAGCCTTTCCTTATCTCTTTTCTTGCCTTAAGGAGGAAACTAGGTGCTGTTAGGTTCTGTTTGGTCTGTTGTTAAGCTGATAGATCTGCTATTATCACTTGCAACTGGCAATTCAGTGACCTAAGGGCACTGGGCAGTACACTCATAGGTAACATCTTCATTCTAACTTCATAGACATTAGTGTGCAAGGTGAAAAGGAAGAGTGAACGTGTGTGTATTGGAGGGCATTGATTTGGCACAATGAAATAATACAACACAGCAGCATTGCAGTACCAGCTCTTCAGCCTGGAGCCTCCAGAAACATGAATTTTGCTTTGTAGCTGCTGGAATTGTGCTTTGTTATTCATTTCTCTTCTTTTAATCAGGAATCCTGAGTTGAACTCCTTGCCTGCTGACTGCACTCTGCCTTTGGCTGGCTTCTCAGGCTTTCCCTTGCAAACCCTGGAGTGAATTGTTTAATTCCCTGGACTGGAGTATAAGGAAAACCATGGAGAAGATCATTCATTCACTGGTGAGGCTGGGACAGCCTCCACATGTTCCTAGACTCCACAAGCTATCCATTTCACCCGCTGGTTCAAGCCGCGTGCTCTCTGCATTCCTTTGGTCACAGAGGCGTAGGAAATGATCTTACTGCTCAACTTATATAATGAAATGCCCTGGCATGGCTAACCATCATTTTGTCATTCAGCTGTGCTGCTTCCTCTCTTGGCCTTCTCCTCCTCTGCTTTTCTGCTTTGAGTCTACACTTGTAAAACCAGTAATGAGTCCACCACAGAAGTTGTTACTCTAACCAGTCTGCATGCATGCATACATTGCTAACATGGGCTTTCATCAATGTCTTTGCACGGCTTTGCTAGCCTGGACTTTCCTCTCAAGGACCTGGGGTTGAGTGGTGGTGGACACAGGCAAGTATTTGACACAATGATATGTAGGGCTTGGTGGTTCCAGTAACCACTGGCTCCAAGAGAAGAGAGAAAGCCAGGTTAAAAGCACCAGAATGAGAAAGGAATTTCCACCACAGCTTGAAGTTGGTTTTGTGATTCAATACAATCAACATGTGAGGTTTTTTATTTTCTTCTTGGGGTTTGGTGGGGTTTTTTTTTCAGGCTTGGTTTTTTTTTTTTTTTGGGGTTGTTGTTTTTTTTTTGGGGGGGGGGGGGGGGGGGAGGTTGGGGTATTTTTTTTTTCTTTTTTACTGTTTTGGAAAAAAACTGAAGGTGACCACCATGCACCAGAGGATGAGATGACTCTGCAGCTTGAAGGGCAAACTGTGAAGAAGATGCAGCCTGCCAAGGCAGGAAATGCAGCAGGTCAGAGACTTGTAGCAAGCAGCTGAGCTCAAGATTGCTCAAAAAAATTCATCCCACTTGTACAATAGAGCAAACAGAACCATAGGCTTCAGGAACAGGTGGGCTCCCTTTTCCCTAAAACCAAGGTTGTGAATGCATATAGGGAGATAATGGAGAAGCTGTAGCCTCGCATATTAATTGTCTGTACTTACTTCAGAACACCTAGAATTGTGGGGGGAATTTACCCCAGCTAGAACATGACCTCCTAGTATGGTGGCTTTTCAGAACAATGAAGCTCACTTTGCTATCAATGTCTTCACTTGCAACTGGAAGCTTTCTAAAGATATCCTAGAATCATAGAATTCTCTAGGTTGGAAAAGACCTATATGATCATTAAGTCAAACCATTTACCTAACACCACCATGACCATTAAACCATGTCCTAAAGTGCCATGTCAACACTTTTTTGAACACCTAGTAACCTGTACTAGTGGGAGGTGTCCTTGCCTATGGCAGGGGGTTGGAACTAGATGATCCTTGAGGTCCCTTCCAACCTTACCATTCTATGATTCACAGATGATAAATACATCACTTCCCTGGACAACATCTTAATTGACTGATGACTCTTTTATTCCTAATATTGAACCTAAACCTCTCCTGGTGCAATTTGAGGCCATTTCCATAGACTGTTTCTGGGTTGAAAAGAGGATTTTTTTTTTTTTTCCTTGCCCCTCAAAAATGCAACCCTCAGTAAAGAGCCTGGTAGCAGGCTGCACTTTGCTAACATATGTGTGTGTCTGTACATATGCAAATGTAGCATTTTGTGGGATGGAAAACACTCTGCCTCAATCTTGCCAGAAAAGAGAGAATTACCAATTTTCATGTCACCCTGACTTTTCATTTTGAAGATTGTTTTATAAGCTGCAGTAGCCATTAGAATTCCTGAAATCATTATAATGGGCTGTATCTATTTCATCCATGTGAATGGTTTTGATTTGAATCCAAATGGTTGCGTCCTTTTGCCTCAAAAAGCCATTGTAGATGAGTTTTATGTTGCTGACTGTGCTTTTCTTGAATTTAATATTTCAAACCGTTTCAGAAAATAAAATCTCATCTTTTTATGCAAGACCTAGAAACATCTCGTATGCAGACTAGATAGAAGCCACTTTTCTGCTTGTGGTGACCACCAACACTTCATTAACAGCTGGGTAGATGTTACTCCACATAGTCAAAAATGTGTGCTTTTGCCATGGGTGCAAAATAAAAGCCTTATGTGAATACTGCTGATATCAGACATAGGAGCTACAAGGTCCTTCCAACTCCTAGCATCACAAAGATTTGAAGTCAACATCCAGCAATTACTCCATTCTACAGGAAAAAAACCCACACAAACACAATAGGCAGTAAGTTCCTACTCAGAGGCAGAACATTAGGCTCTTTAGGTGAACCTACCTTAGGAGGGAGGTTGGGTGATCTCTAGAGATCCCTTCCAACCCATCAGTGTGTGATTACCAGAGCTGTAAGAGCTACAGAACAGGTCACAGGACCTGAATAGAATCACAGTGGTTGTGGCATATGGAAATCCTGGTCTAGCCAAGGCATGAGAATTAAGATGGTTATCCAAACATGGCTTTCTGCCATAGTGGACTTCTGCATTGTGTCAGGAAGACACCTCCCAGTTTCCATCTAGAAGAATGGCAGAAGGAGGACTCATGGTCAATGAGGGCTGGAAGAGTGAAGGACCTGAAAAACACCAAATTCCACTTGTTCTTGTCTGAATATTGTTTTGTGCCTTCTGGGACATTTATTATGGGAAAAACAAAAGCAAACCAACAAACCAAAAAACCCCAAAACAAACACACACCCTCCCCCCCAAGTGTCTGATGACTCTTTAAGGAATAGAAATTACCTACAGGAGATGTCTAATGTTTAAAAGGGTACAAAGAATATGGTGGAAAGGAAACAAAGAACTTCACAGTGCTTGAAGAAGGTAATTATGTAGATGTGCATGGATCATAGATCTCTAGGATAGAGTCCAGAGATGGGCCACAAAGTTGATCGGGGGCTGGAGCACCTCTCCTGCAAGGACAGGCTAAGGCAGTTGGGTCTGTTCAGCCCACACAAAGCAAGGCTCCAGGAAGACCTTTTAGCAGCCTTCCAGTGCCTGTGAAGGGCCTATGGGAGAGCTGCAGAGGGACTTTTCATAAGAGGCTGTGGTGATTGGAAAAAAAGGCAATGATTTTAAACTAGAAATGGTGTTTGGGAGAGATGAAAGGATAAGAGAATTAAGAAATCAGGATACACAAACAGAGATGTTGATAAAACTCACTGAAATAGGCACATGCATTGCAGTTTCAGCCAAAACACTCAAAGTTCAGAGCTGATAAAAACTGAAGAAGACAGGCAACCTGAGACTTGATTCTGTCACCCATTCATAACCGTCTTACCTGTATGACTCAAGTGAGCACATACAACCTCTCTGATGTGAGGCTGAACTCACTCTCATCAAGGCTAAGGAGAGATAACCCATAGAATCACAGAACTGCTTAGGTTGATAGCCTTTAAAATCAAGTGCAACCCAGCACTGCCAAGCCCACCACTAAACCATACCCCTCATTGCTACATCCCTTATGATCAGCTGAGACACTGCAGAGAACAAACCCTTTGTATGGGATGACAGCTGCAAGAAAGCAGCAATTCATAACATCTCAGATGAATGATGGCTACTCATCTTGCCATCAAATTCTGCCTAAGACACAGATGCACAAGTTCTGCAACTAAGTGTAACCCCATCTCCATCAGCCCCACTTCCCCTTCTCCACCATACCTACCTTTTTACCACCCCACCCCACACTTTCCCCTTTTATCCCCCAGAGCACCTGGGTTCTGTTGGAGTCTCCTCCCACCCCAGGTGTGACCACTTTGCCCTCCCTGCCTATTTAATCAGCCTCAGGGAAGGCAGAGCCTCAAGCTTGCCCATCTGGGCAGAGGGATCCTCCTCCCATCGTGACTGGTGAGTACCCATGGTGCACGCTGGGTGTTTGGGAGTGGAATCCAAAAGGCCGGGGGGCCTGGTGGCCCCCCGGTGTTAGGGAGCACAGAGACTCAACTACCGCTTGGAACATAACGACTTGATGACCGTTCGAACGCGACTCACGGGTGCTGGTTGGGGGTTTTTTCTGTTCAGCTGCTTCTTTTTGCTCCCTTGCAGAACTGTAAAAACGCCAGGAACAAATCTCTACAGCACTTTGAGAAGCATTGGACGAGCATGGAGGAGGCGTCTGAGAATCCCCAACAAGGAAAATGGATTAAAACTCAGGGCTCATTGACACTCTTTTATGTCAGAGTGGCTAAAACTCTGTCTTGTTTTGTAACTAAGTTAAAACTAGCTTTATTCAGTGCCAGGTGAAATCCTGATTAGTTAGGGTACTAGATGACCATGGTGCAGCTCAGGATTGTACTTTATTGAGCTGCTTGACAGGCAGAGGTTTTTATAAATTGTCTCCTCAAGCCCTGTGTCTTTCTGCTTCCAACTGTATTGATTTTCCCATGGACTAAGCAGTCTCATTTCACACTATTATGACTGCAAGCTGCAGTTCTCTAGACCCTCTGTGGGTTGGTTGGACAACAGATGGATTTGTTCCTAGGTGGATAAAGGTATAAAGCTACTGTAGAGGTCATAGCCCAAAGCCTGTAAGTCTCTTTTTCAGTGCTCTTATGCACCCCATAAGATTCAGAGGTTTATGGCTTAACATTCCAAAGGAGTAACAAGAAAAAAATGCTAGGTGCTTAACGAAGACAATCAGGCAAGATCTTCTCTTGGCTGTTGCCTAGGCAAAACCTCTTGCCTAAATTCAGGCTGACATTTGAAATGCTGTTCTCCTTGGGATGATAAAACCCAGCCAACTGGTGAAGGAATAGTGGTGAGCATGACCATAGTTCAATGGGTAATTGCAGCTGCACACTGATTACCACAGGGGTCGACAAGATGTCTTTCCCTTTGCAAGGATCTCCTGTTGAGTTTTGAGACTGGTGCTCTTCTGTGTCTCAAGAGCAAAATAAACTGTGAAAGAGAAACATTCACAGGGACATCCACTTGTTGGTCTTTGTGGGTAAACAAGGCACTCCCCATTTGTCATCTGTAGCACGTTTCCCAAGTCATCCAACAGCAGCCAAGGCTGTTTGTGGAAGCTGTTCTTATTTTTCTACCACTTTTCCCCAGAAGCACTCACAAATCCTGATTTCTCAAACTGCCACAGCTGTGATCCTGGATTGCAGCATTGCTAAGCCTCCTGTTCCTATCAGCACCTGACTGGGAGACCAGGCAGCCCAAAAGCTCCTGTCTGGCTGCAGATTTGAACATGCAATGAATACAAGCTCAGCAGTGACAGGGCTCTCCTAGCATCCCCTTTCCTACCCCCTGAGCACCGTTGGCATAGGATTTGCCTCTTTTCCTCCTCGCAGCAATGTACAGGGTTGCACCGTCCCGCGGTGAGCTATCCCATAAACAACAACAAAATGAGCTTAGAACTTTAAGCCTCCCAAATGAAATAAGAAGCTAATTTGCCCCATCGTGGTGCTTGCCATCTGTAAGAATTAGTCCCAGGGGGAAATGAATGGAACCATTATTCTTACTGTGCTCTTGGCTGTGTAATTCCTACAGCGGTGAAACAGTAGACAGCGAGAGGAAAAACATAATACTTGTGTGACCAGCCTGCCATTGGCTGAGCCAGGTTTTGTGGATCTTGTTCATGAAATGAAGAGTTGGGCAGACAGCTTAAGGGGTGACAGACTTCAGTGTCCAAAATGCTTCTTAGGCACTGAGTAATTAAAAGCACTGTGTGGAAGGGAGAGCAGGGCTAGGAGGCAAGTTGAAGGTTCACTTATTGATGTCTGAGGCTTGTGAATGCAAATCACGTTAAATATCAGCCACCGACTGCAGCTATAACTTTGTGTCACTCAGAAAAATCTCCTGCTCTCTTTCTATGTCCCCTGTGTTCTCCTTTTGTTGGAGATGATGTTAAAAGTGAAGCGTGACAGCCTGTTAACCCTCGCTGGATGCTCCCAGCAGCGTTGTTCTTGCCAGGGGACTTCAGATTCTCCCCTGGTGGAAACTGGCCCTGTTCCCATTTTATACTACGTGAGGATGTGGCCTCCAGTTTTTCAGCTGAGCTGAGCCCAAGCTATGAAGTAAAAGGTTCATAAAGTAAGATTTTCCAGTCTTAAGTAAACGTTACTTTATCTGACAGGAATGAACAAGAATGAGTGCAAGGAGAAGGAGAGTGAAGTGTGACACTCCTGCCCACTGTGAAATGCAGCCTCAGGAAGAAAATGTGTGCTCTTTCTCAGGACAATCAAGCGATTCCTGCCTCCTGGAAAGGTCAATGCTATGTCCAAGGAAGCATCAAGGAACTCAGCTGTAATCACAGCTCACTACCCCAGAAAGAAGTGGCTCTCAGAATCACAGACTGCTTTGGGTTGGAAGAGACCTTTGCAGCTCATCCAGTCCAACCTTCCTGCAGTAAGCAGGGACATCTGCAACTAGAGTGAGTTGCTCAGAGCCCCAAACAACCTGATTTAGAATGTTTCCAAGTCCTGTACCTTGACCAACAGGGTATCTCCAGGCAATCTGTTTCATGGTCTTACGGCTCCTGTTGTTAAAAATAAAAATAATTTAAAAAAAAATCTTCCTTCTCTCTAGTCTAATTTTTCCTCTTTTAGTTTAAAATCATCACCTATTGTGCTGTCACAACAAACTCTGCCCAAAAGTCTGTCCCCAGCTTTCTCATAGGCCCCTTTGAGTACTAAACAGCCACCAGAAAGTCTCTCTGGAGCCTTCTTCAGGCTGAACAAACCCAACTCCTTCAGCCTCTCCTAGCAGCAGAGGCCTTCTAACCCTAGCATCATTGCTGTTGCCTCCTCTGGCTCTGCTCCAACAGTTCCATGTCTCCCCTGTGCTGAGGACTCCAGAGCTGGACACAGCACTGCAGGTAGAGTCTCATGAGTGCTGGATATAGGGGCAAAATCACCTCCCCTGACCTCTATCTCTTTGTGAGTTGATGCATGAGACACAACAGCAGTAACTCATATGTGATAAAAAACTTTTCCAATATCATGTTAGAAGACCCAGTTCAAAGATTTTGCTCCTGGACCACTTGGTTTTCTTTGCCTTGTTTATTTTGATGCTTTTTGGGCTTTGTGATTGAAGAAGTGAGTCTACTCACTGCAGAACCTCCCTAGGTTGGATTAGGTTCTCCATGATGGAGAATCATTTTGCCTGCATTACAAAAACAAAACCCCAAACCTGAACATAGAAATGTCACTCTTTCAGCTGAGGGAAAGGCTGCTGCAGTAGGAGTGAGAGAATCAAATTGGAGGGCTGGGTGAGTGATTCTGCACTATAAGCAGCTTTTCTTGTGCAGCCCAGCACCACTCAGTGCAAGCACTGGTTCTTGCCAACTTTTTGCTGCTGACAGGACTTTTGTAGGTTTGTGTTGCCTTTTTTTCCCCCTCTCTCTAAAGGCCCCCTGTAGCTGTTCTAAGACAATAACTTCTCCGTTGACTCTGACTTGCCCTACTACTTCTGTTCGTCCCTTTCTTTTTCTGTCCCATACCTTCTGCCTTCATACCTTGTTCTGTGCTACAACTGGAACTGTCCCTCAGTCTTCTCTTCCCATCACCCTAAACCAAAGCCTTTCAGCATCATGTGTGCATTCCCAATACAAACCCTGAAACTCTGTGCCTCATGGCTTTGGTATTTGCTGTGAAGTTGCACTTTTTTTCTTTTCAATTACTAAAACAAAACAAAATCTCCACTGGGTATGTTGTATCTTCTCTGTTACCTCCAGGATCTAAGCAGGAAGTTTCAAAGCAGTGAGGTCAAGAGCCAGAGTCTTTTCACAAGCACAAACTGTGACAACACAAAGGGCAGCAAGCGCATACTGGATTGCAGGAGGTTCCATCTGAACATGAGGAAAACCTTCTTTGCTGTGAGGGTGATGGAGCCCAGGGCCAGGCTTCCCAGGAGGTTGTGGAGATGCCTGCTTTGGAGAGATTCCAAAGCAACCTGGACATTATTGTCATAGCATCATAAAACAGCTTATGTTAGAAGGGAGCTTAGAGATCACCTGCTCCAACCTCCTGGCCATGACAGGGATGTCTCTCAACTAGACTTGGCTGCTTAAGACCTCATCCAGCCTGGCCTTGAACACTCCCAGGGGGGAAGCATCCGCAATATACCTGGGCATCTTATTACTGTGTCTCACTACCCTCATACTGAACATCTTCCCAAGATACAGTCTAAATTTTACTCTTCCTCAGTTTCAAACCATTCCTCTTATCCTGTTGCTGGACACCCTCATGAAAAGTACCTCCACAGCCTTCCTGTAGGATCCCTCCAGGTATTAGAAGGCAGTTATAAGGTCACCCTGGGGTCTTGTCTTCTCTAGCCTGAACAACCCCAACTCCCTCAACCTATCCTCATAGCAGGAGTGTTCCAGGACAGGCCTGTGTGGGTGACCCTGCTTTAGGAGGGAGGTTGGATTAGACAATCCCTTTCAACTTCCACAACCATGTGATTCTGTGATTTTTGCACAGAACTTCTCAATATTTCTGTAACACCAATCACAATTCACTTGAGGGAGTGAAAAATGACCAAGAACTCACGGGCTCCCTGGCTCGTGATGGCTGGAGAAATCAAACTGGCTGAGCATTTGTATGTCCTGAACCAGTAGTGGGATTTGAACACTATTTTGAGACAGGACACCTTAGACTGTAAATTAAAGAGGAGCCCAGAATTTACACTGAGAATGTGGAGCAGAAGAACCAAGCAAGAAATTGCAAACCTCTGCTGTGTTTTACTGAGCTATAGCCCATTTCGATGCTTTCTTTTTAATCTGTGCTGAGCAAGAGCATTGGAATCACAGTGGAAATGGATCTGCAGTGTTATGGCTCCTCAGAAAAGTGCCTTGTAGATTAGGGTCCAAACCACCTGCTTACCCAGATCTTTTTCCTGCTCAGTAGATGAAATATTTTTGATGCAGGAAAGAATTCTCAGGCATGGTAGCCAAGTTCAATAGGCTTTGCAAGCTCAACAGCTGCTCTCACATCACTTGGATCTTAGTGTCCAAGTGGCGAGGTGGTGGTTTTCTGCATGAATGGTCTGTAGGAGGGAGAACAGATTTAACATCTCCTCCAAGACCAGCAAATCTTAACAGCTTTAGCTCCTAAAAAAGGAAGCTCTAGCCAAATTAATTGCTTATCACATTGGGAGCTTGGGAGCTGGTAAAGGGTGTTCAGGGGATGCAAGTGTTTTTTGGATGTCTGGAGAAAGAAAAAGTATTATGTTACTGACTGAAGCAAAGCATTCTGTGGCCAACTTGCACAGTTTGAGCTCGTTGCCATGGTGTTCCTGCAGGAGTGGGAGTAGATAGGAACTTGCTGTGGGCTTAGCAAGTGCTGAAGCCCTGAGATCTTTCTCCATCCACTCTACAATCTCACCCAACTATTAATTGTACAAGGAGAAGCTTACCAAATTGACTAATGTGGAGCCAGTAGTTTACTGAGGGGGGATCAAGACGAAGCTTGGATTTCAGAAAAGGCAACCCCAGGCATGTTGGTTCTGTGCTCACAGGTGAGGAGACCACATGGATGTGCATGCGCACAGGCAGTGGAAAAGTGGAGGCTGAATGCATTGCTCTGAGCTGCCATTACATTAACATGATGGCTACCCTCAAGCCTGTGACCCAGAATCATGTGTTCCTGCTGGGAATATCACAGCACAGAGCATTACCTCAACCCCAACACAGCTCTCTAAGAACAGCTCCACCTTTCCACCCAGTGCTCTATATTCCTCCCTTTGGCCTCTTGGAGAATTACCAGAACCGCTGGATCTAGGTGTGGAAATTTGCCACAAGATCCTAAAGTCAGCTCACACATCCCACAGAACACTCCTAGTCAGATGGGTGGACAACATCACAGCTCAAGGAAATCTGGTTTGTGTTGCCTTCTCTCTGCCAAGCTGGCTTGGTAACAGTGACCTTCTCAGGTCCCTGGACCTCAGCAAAGGGCCAGAGAAGGTCACCATCACCACAGTAGTGGGATGGAAAGGAGGTCAAGGCAATGTGCATTAGGAAGAAGTCCTTTACTGTGGGGGTGGTAGGACACTGAAATGGGTTGTCCAGAGAGGTGGTGGTTGAGGTCCCATCCCTGGAGAGATTCCAAGACAGGCTTGATGAAGCTCTGAGCAACCCACTCTAGCTGAAGATGTACCTGCTTACAGAAGGATGGTTTAACTAGATGACCTTTAAAGATCCCTTCCAACCCAGTGCATTCTGTGATTCTATAAAAGAAAGCTGGCTGTGGAGAAAACTTCTTGCAAGAGAAAAATTCTACTAAAATGACAGAAAGGTTCCCAGAGATATGATGTCAACATGATGTAGGCAAGGCTTTTTTTTTTTTTTTTTTCCCTGCATTATTTAAAAATAGACTGGCCACAGCATGGAGAATCATAAGGTTGTTCTCAGAAAAAAGAAGTTTTATACTAGCCCTTTGGAGAGGTGAGATCCATTTATATTGAAGAAGGCCTCACTCTGATGGATGCAATGTTCCCAGGTGAATGGTGTGGGTCCATCCAAACCATCTGTGTCTCAAGATCAGTCTCCTGGGCTACACTGCTGCTGAGTCACAGTATATTTTTCTATCTCAGGCTGGTCTTTTGCAAGCCCCTTCCAAACACACACTTGTGACCCACCAAACACTGTTGCATTCACCATATGTGATAAACACTTTGCTGAAGCAAGACCTGAATCTCTTTTACCCAATATCCACATGCTGTCTGCAGCTACCCTTAGGTCTAGATACAGACATTGTGAACCCACATTTAGAACTTTCATCCTACGCCAACGCCCTGAGGTTTGAAGCTAGGGGACGACAGAAAAGATGCCCACTTCCACCTTTCAGGAGAAAGTTTTCCTTTCCATGATAGACATCTGCATCCCAGACATGAAGAATGGATTATGTTGAGACCACCTATTAAGATGCCTAAATGGATGAAGATGCCCCAGATGGTATTTCATTACGTGGTAGTGACGAGTCACTTAGACCACCCACTCTCAAGGCTCCTAGGTACTGCCCCTGGGTCAATGGAATGAAGCAGTCACGACAAAAGAATTAAGCTTCACGAGTAGGTGGTTGAAAGACAGTCCCATCTTGTCTCATTCACTGGGAAAAGAGCCAACCACTGGTAGCTCTGGCTGCTGGGTGGTTTGGGTTCTCATCACAGCTTTTATTACCAGATTAGAAGCCTGGGTCTATGAAGAGCACCAGAGTGAGCTGGAAGAGTATTGCCTTTGGAAGGAGCTTCTCTGTCATCTCTGAGTTTCTTTCTCAGACAGACGAAGGTGGCAAAGCTTGCCAGCCAGCACAGATAGAAAATCAACCATTAGACACCCTGTGATTAGGACCTCTCTCATTACTTTAATTTTGGTTTTGCAGTGAGACGAGTTGGCAGCCTTGTGCTGTGCTTGGCAGTGTAGAATAGTTTAATAATCACCTAATAAAACTTTTCATCTGGCTTCCCACATCCCCTCCCTTTCTAAGATCCCTCCCTTCCTTGCACTCTCTATCAAGGATACAGGGTCTGGCATAATTTGCACTGCTGTAGCAACCTTATTCTCACTTGCAGCTGCTGCAGGTATTCAGATACTTGTAGGTAGTACCATAACTTCATTATATCATAAAACAAGATCACAGAATCATTTTGGCTGGAAGAGATCTTCAAGACTTTAACCTGGCACTACCAAGTTCATCATTAAGCAACGTCCCTCAGCACCGCATAGGCACAGGTTTTAAATCCCTTCAGGGATGGTGACTCCACCACTTCCCTGGGCAGCCTGTTCCAGGGCTTGACAACCCTTTTTGTTTAATCTAATTGCCAACAAAGCTGCCATTTGAAGTCTGTCTCCACATGTTTCTCCCCATTCTGGTTGTGTCCAAGGCTAAAAGAGAATTTAGATCTCAAGTTTGTGTTTTCTTGGTCCACAGCACTATGGAGGGGTTCAGCACAAGTTATCTTTCTACTGAAACGACTCAAACAGTCTTTGTAACCTTGACTGTTCCTGGTGGTGACCTTTAAACCTTGTGTAGTCCAATCCCTCTGCAGTGAGATGACCTAAGACTTTTTTTTTTCTCTTTTTTTCTAATTGACTCTAAGGAAATTGAAAGTTACAAGCTCAGGCAGCTTTCTACACTGTAAACATCTATATTTATGCTATATGAATCCCATTGGATACAGTTTAAGACCTGGAATATCTGTGTGGATGTTGCCTGGTTGAAATTCTGCAGCTGAATTTGACTCATGTGCTGAATACAGAGCAAGTGTTTTGCTGGCCAGGTAGCTCTCCTGATGATGTCTCCTCTTTGGCACAGTCAGTAAGAAAAACACTGTGTGTAGGATTTCATTTATCAAAGATGTTGCAGAATGGTGGAAGTTTACTTTGACCAGAACCTTTAGGGTCATTGTTCATAGAAGCATAGAATGGTAAAGATTGATGGGGACCTCTAGATTGAGTCCAACCCCTCTGGTATAGCAGGATCACCTAAGGCAGGTCACACAAGAGCACATCCAGATGGGTCTTGGAAGTGTCTAGAGAAGCAGCCTCCATAACCTCTTTGGGCAGCCCATTCCTGTGCTCCAGCACCCTCATAGCAAAAAAACCCCAAAAAACCAAAAACAAAACAAACAAAAAAAAAACCCTTTTCCTCATGTTGAGGTGAAACTTCCTGCATTCCAGTTTGTATCCATTGCTCAAATATTCACAGTGTGTGCCAAGTGTACCAGGTCTTCAGAGGACAGGCAGTCAGAAGGGTACGGATTTGACCCATTGTTCAGAAGAGCAGCTACAGCTGTTCCCAGCTCTGGCATAATTTTTGGCTGAAAAAGTTGATTGCAAATTGATAGAACAACTCCATTTTTGATGGACGGGGATGGTTTCACTAAGAGGAATCTTATCCAACCTGTGCCCTGGGCTGACCTTGCTCCGTTTGTGAAATTGGAGAGGATCTCAGACCTAAGTGGCCCAGCATGTGTTCAAGTGCACTTCAAGAACGCCAGCAGGCAGATATACTGGGCAAATGTCTAAGAAGGCAAAGTTCCCTGATTTGTTATTGTTAAAAACATATCTATAGGATCCTTATTCACACACCCCACACACCTCCCCCTGTTTTTAAGAGGTCATTTTGATTTGTTTCCCATGTGCTTTTTTAAAAAAGCCAGTGTTTGGCATCTGATACCTTGTGCAATGTATAATCCCCGTGGTCCAAAGAGCTTTAGAGCGCCAGGAAATCCAGAATCTTGGCATGGATATGGGGCCAGCTCCCATAACACATGGCTGCATGACTTTTCTCTGTTTGTGGTATCTTTGTGACACCACGGTACGTGGTGTACTCTGAAATCAGCTGTGGGTTTTGCCTCAGAGACCCTGGGAGAGAATCCCCCCACCCCTCCCATCTGGTACAACTTGTAGGAGCCCAAAACAAAGAAGGCTTGTTCTTTCAAAACGAATAAATGAAGACTGGAAAGAATAAAAGGCAGAACGTTTGCCCTCCTGAGGGGAGGAGTAGAGAGGTGGTGGCCAAAGGAGTGATTGATTTGCCACAACCCTTTGACACCTAAATGCATTCTGTGTGGCGGGATGTGGGAGCATTGATGCGCTGTGCAGAGGACATGCAACCCTGGAGGTTCAGCCTCACCCAGACTGTGGATCCAGGGAGAAGTCACATTTATTATGAAGCTTCACTTAGATGAGTTCATTGATCCATCTTTTCCAGAATGACAACACATCTTACATCACAACCTCTGAATGGCATATTGGCTGCGGTGATGTTTAAGTTACTACTCTTTCCCTCTGAGCTTTCCCAGATTAAGCCTTCTCTACCTTTTCCTCCTCAGAATGACCTGTATCTCAGGATGGGATCTGCAGTCCTTGCATGAATGATATCCACATGTGATTAGTAGGTGCTCTACACAGGTAGCACTGAGCAGGATTGCTTTTGTGATGAGGAGTACAGACACAGTGCTTACTTTAGAGTGGGCTGGAAGCCCTCTGCTGTGAGGCCAGGCTGAGAGAGCTGGTGTTGTTTAGCCTGGAGAAGAGAAGGCTCCAGGAAGAGCTTTTGGTGTTCTTTCAGGGATAAAACAGGCCTATAAAAAAGGTGAAGAGGACATTTTAGCAGGACCTGTTGTGACAGGATGAGAGGTGATGGTTTTAAACTAAAAGAGGGAGATTCAGACTAGAGAGAAGGCAGAAATGAAACACCGGCCCAGGTTACCCAGAGAGGTGGTAAATGCTGCATCCCTTGAAGTATTCCAGACAAGGTTGTTTGGAGCTCACAGCAAACCTGCTCTAGTTGCAGAGTTCCCTGCTGACCTCAAGGGGTTGAATTGGATGACCTTTAAAGGTCCCCTCCAACCAAAACTGTTCTATGGCTCTGTAGTTCCACGACTCATTTAAACTTGAAATTAGCATCCCCTTTGGGGAAAGGATAAAATACTGCATTAGTATAGAAAAGTTTACCTTCTGTTCTAAAGCAATAATAATTTCAACTACAAATATTCAGTGATCTGATAGACATTCTTTGAATGCTGAAAGGGCACGAGAAGGTCTCCCTGGAACCTTTTCTTCACCAGGCTGAGCAACCCCAACTGTCTCAGCCTGGCCTCACAACAGAGGGCTCCCAGCCTTTGCATCATTGTTGTGGCCTTCTTAGGACCCACTCCACAGGCTCATGTCTTTATTTTGAAATATTGGAATAAAAATAGGGGAATAGTATCAATAAAAAAAGAAAGAAATTCCTAAATTATTAATTAGATCCTTCCTCTAGAAAACCTCATAACCATGTCTGGAGAACACTGCTAGGAGCAGTGTAATTGAAAAGTAGATATTGGTGCACATTTAGAGTACTCGGTTTAATGTTTCTCTGAATAATATGGCCATCAGCAATTCTCACAGATAAATGTTGTGTCTCTCTCTATCTCTAACCATAAATGGAGAGAGGTGGCTTTCACAGAACTGGTGTTAGGCAAAGGTGAGACTGGCAGTTGCCAATCATGATAAGACACTGATGAAAAAAGCAAATCTATCAGAAAGAATTATTCTTCACTAACCAGTTCAAACTGGCAGCTTGGGAGGAAATGTGAGTCTAAATACTTTTGCATTTGGGGAGGGTTAAGAAGTTATTGTACAATGATGAAAACCAGTTTTGCTTAAGCTAGGAAGTGGTCAGAAGGCAGGATTCCTGCAAACATTCATCTCAATGTGTAATGCTTAAAATTAAACACATCCTTCATTCCTGTCGGGAATTGGATCCTAAATGTGGGATTCATCTCATCTGGCTTAACTATTCATCTTAGCTGGTCAACCAAGATCCATTTGATAGCCTATGGGGTGGGAGATGCATCCCTAAAGGGTGTTTCTTCCTTTCTGGATGTTTCTGTTTCTTTCCACAGCTTAAGAAGGCGGCCAAGAGTGACTAGCTAAGACTTAAACATCCTATTAGGTTGTATAGTTAATAGCCAAAGGGACTTTAACAAGAAATGACAGGGCAATAGTCTTCCTCTCTGAAAAACAAAACAAAACTGTAGAGAATCTGAGTAGAAAAGGCAGGGACATCAATATAGATAGTTAAGATAGTGTAGCAAAGCAAGTTACTGTTTGTACCAACCTCAACCAGGTATCTAGGGCGTGGCAATGGAGAAATATTGGTGAATTCTTGGGAGACTAAGAAAGATGAGTAGGGTCTGTTGTGACAGGACAAGGTGTGACAGTTTTAAACTGAAAAGGGGAGATTTAGACTAGTCAGGAGGAAGAAATTCTTTACATTGAGGGTGGTGAAACACTGGTCTTGATTGCCCTGAAGGGTGGTAGGTGTCTCATCCCTGGAAACACTCCAGGTCAAGTTGTCTGGGGCTCTGAGCAACCTGATCTATTTGGGGTTGAACTAGATGACCTTGAAACATCACTTCCAAGCAAAACCTTTTTATGATTCTATGATAATATGTGTCACTTCTTAACTGATCTAGCAAAGGAACCTGTGTATAGTCACGTCTCAGTTCATCTGCTCACACATAGGTACTTCACACCAGGTGAGATGCCCTGAAGTGCCTTGGACTGGGAAACTTTGCAGTTGCTGGAGTGACGATCAGAGGCTGGGTTTAGATAATGTGCAATAGTCAAAATGAGATTAAATGCCTGCATCTTGGCAACTGAATCCTGTCCCTGCAGTGAGATATGCCAGATACAGCAAGTCATGGATATTCCCAGCCCCTTTTTTTATTGTCATATTGCCAGGGATATCCTGTGTCATGCAATGAGATACAGAGAGGTTTCGTGCTGGAGAAGATACTAGAGTACACCAATTAAAGGAGGCTGGAAAACTGCTTGATTAAGCTGGTGAATTAAAAGTGAGGTGCCTGACAAAGAGTTATGTCAGTAGGACCACCTCTTCTACTACCAATTTTCTTGTGTCATATTTGCTGTGTAACAGGAGGAAATGAAACCAGAAGGCAGAGTGAAGAGTAACCACCAGAACGACACAAAGCAAGGAAGGCTTTTGTGAATAAGCATCTTCTGCTTTAGCAAAATAACTTGTTTTGTAAGAACACCACCTGCTCCAAACTTTTATCTGCCTTAATATTGTAAAGCTGCCATAAAAAAAAGACTCTTTAGCAAACCCCTTGCTCCTCGTTGCAGGTCTTTCCCCTTGAATTTTTCACATGGCATTTTAATTAGAAGTGAACCTGTGGTCAGAGACCACCCAACTACAACAGTGCATTTTGCAAGGATTAAAGTGAGCCCTTGGAGAGGACTTACAGTGCACCCTTAAGAACCAAATGTAATTACAAACCCTCCAGATGTGTCTGCTGCATTGCTAAGGTAAGTCTAGTATATGACAACCAACCCAGGATACACCTGTTTGTGCTGTCAGAGAACTTTCCTTAGGCCATGGGTGATTGTTTTTCCTGCTAAAGACCTGGTATGAGCTGTTTTCATGTGCTGAGAGATGTTCAGGAACACTGAGCACAAGTCCTCAGCCCTGAAATCTGGAGAACCCCTTTGTATCCAACAAAGCCCATTTCTCTCACCCTCAAGGACAGACATTATGCTTTGCAGAATCCAGAACTCCAGCTTCATACAGTGATGAGACTAATCTTGTCCTGCTGTTTGTCTGTGCCCCCATGGAGGACTTAATTACAGGTTCCTCACCCCTGGGCAGCATCCGTTTCAGACCCAACCCCCAAGCTCTTCTTGTCCTTCTCAAATGTCCAAGTCCTCTCACTGGTAGCAGTTGCAATGAGTTTCTTTTAGTGCAGAGGTGGGATGTTAACATTTTTAGTGCCAAGTATTCAGAAGTTTCAGTGTCAGATTCCAGTCTCCTGCACCACCTCCATTGTTTGCAGGATGTGGCATTGTCACCAACTGTGAAAGGAAACAGAACCAAATTACTTTGGGAAAGGCCATCTCAACATTTCCTGCATCCTCAAAAGGAAAGACCTGTCTGCCTAGGTTCTTCAGCTGTTGTCAGTAACCACCACAGATGTTTCTTAGACCATTTCTAGATGAGTATATTTTCACAGTATTCCAAGCTTTTGCAGCTCTAAGTTTTGGCACCTTTGAACCCTCCAGAGCCTGAAACATGAACAGCAGTTCTGGCTTGCCCATGGTGGTCCATTGTTACTAACAGTATAAGTTACCAGCATTCCATTACCTGATATATGTCAGTAACTTACAACTCCCTGAAAGGAGGTTGGAGTCAGGGAGGGGTTGGCTGGTCTCTAATCGTAGAATGGTAAGGTTGGAAGGGACCTCAAAGCTCATCTAGTTCCAACCCCCTGCCATAGGCAGGGACACCTCCCACTAGTACAGCTCACTCAAGGCCTTGAACACCTCCAGGGAGGGAGCAGCCACAACCTCCCTGGGCAACCTGTGCCGGTGTCTCACCATCCTCGCTGCAAAGAACTTCCTCCTAACATCCATTTTAAATCTCCCTTTTGCCAGTTCAAACCCATTGCCCCTTGTCCTGTCATTGCAAGACCTTGTCAATAATCCCTCCCCAGCCTTCTTGTAGACCCCCTTCAGATACTGGAAGGTCTTCTGGAAGCCTTCTCTTCTCCAGGTTGAAGAGCCCCAACTCTCTCAATCTGTCTTCATAGCAGAGCTGCTGCAGCCCTCTGAGCATCTTTGTGGCCTTTTCTGGACCCACTCCAACAGTTCTAGAAACAGCGGATAGGACAAGAGGAAATAGTCCCAAGTAGTGCCAGGAGAGGTTTAGTCTGCATCTCAAAAACAATTTCTTCCCCAAAAGGGTGGTCAAGGTCTGGAATGAGCTGCCCAAGGAAGCGGTGGAGTGGCCATCCCTGAAGGGATTTAAAAGCCATGTAGATGTGGTGCTGAGCAACATAGCTTAGTGGTGACCTGGTATTGCCAGGTTAATGGTTGAACCTTGCAATATTAAAGGTCTTTTCAAATGAAAATGATTCTATGATTCTATTCTGGCTTCTGACACACCTTCATCCCTGGTGTGGATGCTATTTTGGGATATATGTCTGACTACCCATGTCTTTGAATCATGAGAAAGCAAGATCAACCCCTTTAAAACGCCTCAGAATGGCCAGCAATGCAAACCCTCTTGCAGCCAAGTCATGGCAGCATTGTGGCTAAGGGAATTTACATCACATAGCACTAATCTCCTGTGGCTTCAGCTTGAACTTTGACAACAGAAAAATTAGTCCACCTTGACCTGATCACTTCAGGAGGGGACTGGGGAATCTTTGCAACACAGCTCTCCCTCTGCGTGATGATTCATGGGGCTATGAATCTCCCTGTGCATGCTAGGATGAGGCAGCTCTGTCAGCAATGTCAGAATTAGTAGCAGTTGCAGGAAGCAGGGATAAATGTGCTTTAGCTCAACCACAAGTCATTGGTAACATTCCTCCAGAGGAGACACAGGAACCATTCCATGACATCCAGTGCTCTGCTATCACAGGCAATCTGATACCCATTATCAGTTTATTAAGCTGCATCTTAGCAATGTACTCACATAGTGGGGATAATTCCTTCCGTTCCAGGAATCGATGGGTAAAGTTTCTAGACTGAGTTTAAGAAAGGTCACATCTAGATGATCATAGGGTGTCTGCTGGCTTCAGTGTCTCAAAATCTCTGTAGGGATTTAGAAGGAGCCAACACATTTTCACTTTGTAAGTTAGGATTTAAATAGAGGTTTGTGCTCCTCTCTCTCTCTCCTCTGCATATCAATTAATCAACATCACTACAGAAATATTTGTCTTCTTCCCTTCTCTTTCCTTCATATTGTCACACTCTTCATTTCTCTTTCCTCTGCCTTTCAAAGCTATAGCAGCACTCCCTCCCCACACAACAAACTAAAAACCTCAGCCCAACTAGGGAAAGGATCTCAATTCCCCTGTCCCTTTGCCTTCCTCACTGCCACCAAACTAACACCTACCCAACAACTGAACATGAACCATTCCACTATTCAGCAAGGAGCAGAAAAGTGTAGTGCTCATCACTACCAGAGACTGTCACAAATCAGAGACAGTGTGCACCCATGGGAGGGACAGAAACCATGGCCAGGCTGGGCAGAGTTGGAAAGTGACGAGTGTTAGGGCTGGGCTGGCCACTAGACAAGTGACAGAGGCTCTCCATGAACCTCTCTTCATTTCATTTCCAGACAGAAGAGAAAAGGGATAAACAAGAAAGCATGATGGGTTGGGAAAGAATTCAAACCATCTTGAATTGAGATAGGAACAAGAAAATGAAAGATAAACAAATAGATGCAAGCCAGTATGGAACCCAACCCTCCTGATGACCATTAAGCCACCATTGCCACTGACGTTGTGGGTAGACACTGGGGAAGTCCTAGACTGGATTGCACAAACTTAATTCATGTTGAGCAGTGGTGGGGTGCTCAAAGTGAGGGACAAATGTCTGGGGACAGCTGTAGGATGTCAGAAAAGGCTTGTGCACTTCTGATAAGATAAATGCTAAGCTGCCCCTGCTGAAAACCAAATATCTTTAAAGGAGTTTGCTTTTGTTTTGTTCTGAAATGAACCAATAAGGATGTTGTAGATGCCTGCTCCCTGGGCATGTTTGAGGCCAGGCTGGGCAGGAATTTGAGTATTCTGGTTTTGTGGAAAGTGTCACTGCCCATGACATGGGGGATTAGAACTAGGTGATCTTTAAGGTCCCTATCAGCCCTATTTCTATGAAATTTCTAGCTCATGCTCACATCAAGAAAAAAATCAATTTGATGCCTGTGAGAGCATTGAGCAAGCTTTGCCAAGGCTCACTGGGAAAAAAAACCAACAACCATATTTTTTATTGTTTAACAATAAACAACAACAATGAAAAACTCCAATTAAATTGCTGTGCTACTGCTTGGGAGGAACATGTTGGCCATGAGCTACTGTGAATTTATATAGCAACTACTTGGTGTCATCTGATTTATTCAGTAGATTGGCCACAACCACTCTGGGACTGAACACCAAGTTCTTCTCAGCTTGCCCTCGAGTTAAATTATTATTGAGGTCAGCAGAGGCATACTGATCCAGGCCAAGCAGGAATCTGGCACAACAGGACGTAGCACTGCAGCTACATTTTCCATGATTTTATTATTTTTTAAATTTTTTTTTCTTTTTTTTTTTTTAAGCAGAGAGTGCAAGTTTCAAAAAGAAAACGTTACTTGCCTTGCAAACCCAGTGATTCAGCACATCAGAGGCAGACAGATAGAATGGTTGAAAGAAAGTATGTCAGCTTTGGTTGACATATATTGGAACATTTCTCTGCCTTAAATCAGTCACATTTTTGGTCAGTATGACACAAACATGATGAGCTGACACTGATGACATCATGGACGCCAGGGAGACTTCAACTCTTTCCTTGCCCTATATTTTCAAGTGAATTTTCTAAGCATTAGACTAAAGTTTCAATCTCCTTTTTCTTGCCCCAGGTAATCTTTCCTTCTTTCCCTTGCCAATTATATCCTGAACAGAAGGGACAAAGTGTCCTTGCCACCACATTTCAACAGTCTACCAGGCAAGGTATGAATATGTGCCTTGGACCAATATTCCAAGGAATTTTCCCAGAGGAACAGCTACAGTCCAGACATCAGATAGTCAAGATATGACTTTTGGGTCAACAAGAAAGATGCTTGTGGAAGTAATAAGCACTGAGAAATAAATATTCATGCTGTAGTTTTTCGTTGGGTATCAGAAAGCTTTGACCCACCCAAGGGAAAGTTCTTCCTAGAAGGGCAATCACTTAGCCACTCCTCATGGTCCTGTACTTGTCGTGTACGTGGGGTGTAATTAAATTTTACTGTGTTCTTTCCTCCTGCTCTCAGTTACAAGGGAAGAAGGAAAGTTGAAGTGGTTGTTCAAGCTGTTGAATTGGTATTCTGGTGATTGTATTCATATTCCAGTTGGTTGTTGAGGTTAGCAGAACAGAGGATGATAATCCTGTGTTTTGTATTGAGATTTACTGCTCTTTTTTATTGAATCACAGAATCCTTTTGGCTGCAAAAGACATTTAAGATCATCAAGTTCAACCATTAATCCAGCATTGCTAGGTCACCACTAAACTATGTCCTTCAGCACTGCATCTACACAGCTTTGAAACCTCTCTGGGGATGGAGATGCCAGCACTGCCCTGGGCAGCCTGGGCCAGGCCTTAGCATCCTTCAAGAGGAAGAAAAAAAATTATTAATCTACAACCTAGACCTCCCCTGATGCAAACTGAGGCCATTTCCAGGCTCAACAACACCAGTTCCCTCAGTTGCTCCTCACAGGACTCCTCACCAGCTTTGTTGCCATGCTCTGAACCTGCTCCACCACCTTAATGTCTTTATAGTGAGGAGCCCAAAACCAAACTTTGAATACTGATTCAAGGTGCACCTCACCATTGCTGAGCATAGTGGGACAGCTTGTCCCTTTTCCATGTCCAATTCTGATCTGTTCACCTAAGACCTGTGCAATCATCACAGAGAAATGTGCAGCCTCAGGAGAGGAATGACACAAAGTTAGAAACCAGGTTTAGGCTACAATTATTACGCTGAGGGAGGTTGACTCTTTCAGATTTGGATGTCTAATTTTTGGGTGTATAAAAATAGGGCAGATGAATGCCAGCCTGTATGCTTGATATGTGTGTGGGGATTAGCAAGGTAATGAAATGTACCATCTGCTTTTTGTCTTTCTCCCTGGAGCCAGCTTTAAGGGAGGATTTTTCTCCTGGTTTTCAAGTTGATTTCACAGCAAATAGATGTAGCTATTGGTAAGAATGAAGGTGAGTGAAGGGTGACAGGAAAAACTTATTTTAGTATAAATATTATAATAATCATCACCACCTCTTTTTTCCTCTTCTTCTTTCCCGTTCCCTTCTTTTTCATTTGTTTCTCTTATTCTTGTTCTTCCTTCTTCATAACAGTAATATTTTGCTAATAGTTATCAATGTCTTCAGCTTCTTGAAATTTGGATTGACTAAGATTTTGTAGTAAAAAAACATTTTAAAAAGTGAAATTAATCACTACTTTTTGGTTTGGTTTTTTTTTTTCTTAAGAAACAAGAGAAAAAGAAGAGCATGGTCAGAAAAATTAGAAAAGAAGAAAATATAATCTATATTGAAATGGAAACAGCAGGGAAACATCAGTGTTGCTTCAAGAGTAGTTTTTCCAACCTCCTTAGAACACAAACAAGTTTATTTGCTAAATGTTTAACTAAAGCATCTTTTGATTTCAGACTCCTCAAAATGTTCATCACTGCAGGTTTTCAAGGATACAGGACAATTCTGTAGGAGGAGCTGTTTTTATTTGGACTTGAGAAATAGAAATGTCTGAATAATTTGAGCCCACGTGGATTTCTCACATGGATTCCTGACCCACCTTTCAATGCAACTAAGTCAAATTTTCATCTGGCCTATATCAATGTCACAGGGGTACCTCCAACTTATATACCCACTGAGGACCTGTCTTCAAATACTGACACTCTAAAAATGCAGTTTAATCATATGGAAGAGCATTAGTTGGCTACTGGCATTTTCCAAGTAGCCCTGGAAATTGGAAAGTTGAAGCAGAAGATATATGCCCTGAAGTTCCACATCCTCTTTCTTTCCATTATCTCAGCTCGTCACCCAAGTGACCCTCCAATGGTAATACACATAAATACAGCAGAGACATGCCCAGCCCATGATTAAATACCCTGATAATTTCGAAGCCTTCCAAGGTATAGTATTTCACACTATCACAAACACTAACGCAGTCAACCAGTAGCCACAATCAATTACTCAGAGCGGCTGTGTTCGTGTTCCTCCTCCAAAGTTTCTTGATTCCATGCCAGCTGCGTTAAAGGCCTATCACTTTCCAAAGCAAGGGGGGAAAAAAAACCCTCCCACAGAGATACCCTCTAAAATAGATATAAACACACTGCCTGCATGACTAGCTACGAAACAACCTCTGACCAAACTCATGTGTCCAAGGTTGCTAACAAATAGTTAACCCCCGAACCCGTTCCGCATCCCACCGATGGACTGGGAGAGTGAACTTGGATAAAGCAACCAAATGACTGGGAGCTACAACCAGTTCCAAGAACACTCCGAGACCAGAAAGCTCTGGCTGGGTAAGGTTTCAAGGTCTTGTCCACAAGGATCCACAATTAAAATTTCTTGTGCTAAAGTTTCATGGTGAAATAAAAGCCCGGAGATTCCAACGCTTCCCCGCTCCCCCCTCCGCCCTGCTTCCAGTCACTGCTTACAATACAGCAGGATGGAAGGAACAGAAAACCTCCAGTATTTTGGCAATCAGCACTACCCTCTTTTACATATTTCAATTCCATCTTTTGGAAGAGCTGTAAATCTTTCCTCCTGGTGCTTTTTAATTTATTTATTTTTTCTTCCCCTCCCCTTCTGTCTTCGGCTAGCTTGGCTTTGTGATTGCAATGTTCTTGCTACTTGCATGCATAGGAAATGATGCTTAAAGGAAAAGGAGTTCAAAACCTTTCTCTTTTTCTCCTCAGCTTTAGGAATCACAGAATCACAGAAGGGCAGGGGCTGGAAGGGACCTCAAAAGCTCATTCAGTCCAAGCCCAAGCCCTGTGCCAGAGCAGAATCACCTATACGAGATCACATAGGCAGATCTTCAATATCTCCAAAGAGGGAGACTCCACAACCCCCCTTAGCAGCCTGTTCCAGTGTTCCATCACCCTCACACTGAAAAAAACTGGAATGTTCTAACATATGCAGTGATAACCCAACATGGCTTCTATCCTTTCTCACTACTCTTTTTTTTTTTTTTTTTCTTTTCTTTTTTTACTACATTTTAGTCATAGGATCAGTAAATATTTGAGTTGGAAGGATTCTTTAAAAGTCCTCTAGTCCAAACCCCTGCAGCCAGCAAGGATATCTGCAACTAGAGCAGGTTGATGAAAGCCCTGAACAACCTGACCTGGAATGGTTTCAGGGTTCAGGAATCTACCACTTCTTTGAATAATCTGGGACAGAATCTCACCACCCTCAACATTAAAAGTTTCTTCCTCTCTTAAGTCTGAGTCTTTGTCTTTTAGTTTAAACAATCACCTCTTGTCCTGTCCCAACAGGCTCTGCCAAAAATTCTGTCCCCAGCTTTCTCACAGACCCCTTTTAAGTCTTGAAAGGCCACAAGATCTCCCTGGATCTCTTCTCCGGGCTCAACAACCTTGAGTCTCTTGGTCTGTCCTCACAACAGAGGGGTTCCAGCCCTTACATCATTTTCATTGCCTCCTCTGGCCCAACAGACTCTGTCTCTCACTGTTTTTGGGATGTTGCTCTCCCCTCTTGGAGCTCCACAGGTGTCATTGCAAGGAAACCCTGTGCAGGTGGTCTGAGCAATCAAACAATGCTTTAAAACACCTTTGACTATTAATATTCAGGATTCCTGAGCAGAAAAAGCAAAAACTAAAACCACCTTCAGCTTTAAGGATTAAAATATCTGTTTTCTTCCCATTTATCGAGTGAACAAACTTGAATCCTCTCAAAACGTGGCTTTTAATGCTGGTTTTGGCCTTGTACATAACAACTAGACAGAAACTGTTGATAAAATTTCTTCTTTTGTTTCATATAAATGTCAAGAAACAAAAACTGCTTTTCTTTATCTGCCAAAAATGGTCTCCACGAGTCTTTCAATGGGAAACTCTTCTGCAATGCATGATGAAGTAGACAAAGAGAGAACGATTCATGTTCCCTCCAGTTCAGAGAGTGGGGTCAGGACAATCTCATGAGATGTTAGACAATGAATTTAAAGTCCCTTTTTGGCACAGTTTGGACTGGTGTCCTCAAAACTTCCTTTCTGTGTCTCTCAGTAGTGACTGCCCTGGAGTACAAATGCTCCCCAAATGCCTCTCAACCTACTGTGTTTAGGGGAAGGTAGAAGCAGTGTCCTTTCATAAGCAGACAGTGGCACTCCCACATTAGCTGTCTGTGGGAAGTTCATTCCATAGCCTCATCACTCTGGCAAGATCAGGAAGTCTTCTGGCCAACTCAGTTACTAAGTGGTGGATCCAAGGTGTTTGGATTTGCCCTTGGCCTTCGTTTTCCTCTGACGTTCTCTCTGTTTCCCTTATTAGCTGTGTAATTTGGGAGGGCAGGAGTCCCTACAGCTGCAAGTGTCTTTGGAAATGGGATCATTACTTGAAAGAAACTCATGACAACCCAGAGCTGGAAACTGTGCCTTTGTTGGAAACAAAAATCATTGTAGCCTGTTTCACTGAGCATGTAAACATGTGCTTTGATGATGGTCTTAAGGGTTGTCCTGATTTTAACCTTGCTTAAGCTTTGAAGCTTGCTTTTGGCTTTGTTTGGAACAGGAGCTTGTGGTGCAAGGTGGAGGAACGTACCAATGAGTTTGGTTAAAGAAACAGAATAAGGAGGAAACAAGAAGGCAGGAGAAATGAAATGACAATGGTTTGGATCGTGGTAAAACAAGGTGTTATTTGTGATATTCAGAGAGCTCTGTACTGGGAAAATAAATGGAACCATGTTGTTGCCTAAAAATAAATCGACTTTCTAATTGCATCATTGCTGTAACTCCCTGTTCCTACATGTGATGTGTGCGTTAGGACAAGAGGAAATGGTCTCAAATTGCATCAGGGAAGGTTTGGGTTGGGATACTAAGGAAAATTTCTTCAGCAGAAAGGTTGTGAAGCCCTGGAACAGGCCACTCAGGGAACTGAGAGAGTCACCATTCCTGGAGGGACTTAAAAGCATGTAGATATGGTGCCAAGGGGCACGGTTAGAGATGCACTGGCAATGCTTGGTTAACAGTTGAACTTGATGACCTTAAAAGTCTTTTCCAACCAAAATGGTTCTGTAATTCTATGATGTGAAGAGCTTGAGAAGTATCCATTTTGACACTGTTTCCTGGAAGCAATGCATAGGTATTCTCAATGCCAGATATGCAAACAGGTAATTGTCTCTTCCCCTTCCTTTTGAATCAAAAGGTTGGTGATACTCGTGTGTAGCTGAGGAGTACAAGGTATGATGATATTGAGCACCTACAAGATTGATGAAATTAGTTGTCTTAGAAGAGGAAGGAGATTTAATATTTCCACTGAGGCAATTTCTGCAGCTTGAATTCAATCTTTTATTAGACAACGAGGAGCTCAAATGTGGTAGCAGAACAAGAGACAGCCTTTGAAGTCCCTGACTCAACATCAATCACTCTTCTATTGCATACCTGAAAAAATGATGGGATTCATCTTACTTCTACATCCAAGCTCATTGCATCATGCTCTCCAAAGTCACTGCCTCCAGACGCATCAAGCATAATGTTTATCACATCTATCCTACAATAGGACCAAGGAATCATACTCTAAAAACCCAGTGGGTATAAAGGAATTATAAAGTCAGTTTGAGATGTAAACAATGGAGGTTTAATGTGACTTGAGATACATTTATCCTTGTGCTAAAGAATGTACCTCTTGCCCCTTCCATTTTGTCTTTCATATCCTCTATCAAGGGTATCTGCATGTAGGTAGAGCTTCAAAACTCCAGGCAAGAGCTGATGCTACCAACCTTGTTCTCTGTAGCAGACAAGACTTCCACGCCAGTCACAGCAGAGCTTTACCTAATGTGTCTCCCTCCCACATCAGCCACATCTTCCACAGCTGGTGTTTTCCACTCTGCTTCCCTCTGGGTGGGGTTTATTCCCAAAAGAGGATAATCAAGACTTTCCATCCTTCTTTCCCAGCTGCATTTAGACCTTTCAGTTTATAATGACTCAAAATACTTTCTGGGTCTTTATCAGAGCTGCTTCTTGTTTACAGCTTCACTCCAAGGTAGCAGGTCTTTCAAACCACCCTACAAAGGAAATTTTTTGCTGCCCTTCCAGCAATCTCCTCCTCTCTTAACTCCCAGCAATCATTAGGACTGAATTTAGAACCATGCATTTATATGACTGATGTCAAGAGCAAGGCTCACTCACCACCCATCTGTGAGAAATTGATGCATCCTCCTGTGGAACCAGAGAGTCCAGATGCAGTGATCCTGTTGCCTTAATGAATAGTTTTCCTTAATTCTCATAACTCCTCAGTAAAGTATCAGTGAGCCTTTTGGGTCATCCTGTGAAATGAAGAGATTAACTATGCTAGGAATGGTAAAGAGTTTCAAAATCAAGCATACGGACACAGGCAGAAATGAGCTTGTAGTGCTGGGCTGGGGGATGTGCTTCTCTGGTCTAAATCTGTGTGGTTTTTTGCCAGCACTTTTACTCATTTTACTCACACACTGAGGACTGAGTGAGGCAGCAAGACATTTGCAAGTCTTAGTAACAGGACAGTAGGTACCTGTGGCCTGGCTTAGGTGATCCTGCTTTGACAAGGAATCGAACTGGGTAATATCCGAAGGTCCCTTTCAACAGCTACCATTCTATGATCTCTCTGCCTTCACAGATTCACAGAAACATCCAGGTTGGTAAAGCCCCTCAGGATCACCAAGTCCAACCTATAACCCTACTCAACAAGATTCACCTCAAACCATATCCCTAAGCACGACCCTTAACCACATCCAGGGTGTGTGACTCCACCACCTCCCTGGGCAGTTCATTCCAGTGCCTGAAATTAATTTCACATGAATTAAACTCTGTAAGATTTCTTCTCAGGATTTGTGACTTGGCTGTTTCTCAGGCTGTGTAAGTGTGATGAGGAGTCCTACACGCTAACCTTAAGCAGGTTTTAAGCTTCCTCAAGGACCCAAACTCAAACACTGGACTCAAGGTTATAGAAAAACTTTGATGTGTGGTCACTATTGTGTGGTTTAGGGCACTTTGTGGAGGCTGAGGAAAGCTAAACTGCCATGTAGGTGTCAGTTATATTCCCAGCAGACCTGATTTCTTAATCACTTTCTCCAGTTATGTGACTCCTTTGCTTTACCTGGGGAGGCAACTACACCTGAGCCAGGTCTAAGCATGGTGCAAGCTCCTTAAAGAGCAAAGCTGAGTCCAAGACTGCAATCACAGCTCTCTTCTAAGGTTACTGTCTTTGTATGTCTGGCATGGAGAGCCTATTAGGAATGTAGCCAATCGTAGTATTACATGTGGTGTTTGTAGCAGAAGAATTTTCTTTGCTTTCTCTTGTTTCCCTAGGAAGTAGCCACAAATGTCCAGTGTAAGGTTACTGGGCCCACACAAAATTTTATCAGATTTTAGCAGCTATTCCTGGAATTACATATTGTTTTGTCTTTTTGAACTGAAATGACAGGAGCTCAGGTGTCAATTTTCATATCGGGGTCTGTTTTTTCCCTAGGGTTGCTTGGGGAGTTCAGATTATAGTAAGAGGCCAAAATGAGAAGTAAAAGTTCGGAGAATAGGGGAAAGTAGGTTTTGGGTTTTTTTATGATAGATTTTTCTTTTCAATGTTCACAGCTAAAGAATTCTGTTGGTCCTCTGTGTAAAATCAAATCTGCTACAATACTGTGTTGGAGAAAGAGACGAAGGCACTGAAGGTGTTGGCAGTGTCTTTGTGTCAGTTAGTTGTTTCCTGGCAATGTTCTCTAAAGCAGATCTACCCCAGCAATGTGGAGCTACTCCCTTTTGCTCCTTCATTACAAAGTCTGTGCACAGGGCACCCAGCACACACTGATTCTACCAACCAAACCTCTCTGCAACTGCCAGAAGAAAAGCAGAGGATAGGACATCACTTTATATTGGAAGTATCTCAGCTTTCTTTTTCTAAGACTGATTCAATTAACTCCTACTCTATACCTCCTCACACCTAGGCTTAGATGTCCTGTCCCTGTAGCTGCTTTCTTTTTCACTGTGATCTTAGTATGCTAAATTAATCTTCTTGGCCTGAGTTGTGGTTTGGATGTATTTGTGCCCAGGGCCAGGTGGAATGAGGTTTTGAGCAAACTGATCTAGTGAAAGATGTCCCACGCATGACAAGGCAGTTGGAACGAGATGTTTTTCACCTTCCCTTCCAACTCAAACTGTTATAATCATTCTATGATCATTCCATGATCTATGATCAGGAGAGTGCAGACATAAAACAGACAGACACTAGGTTCTGGTCCTTAGATAGCAATGTGAGTAAGGAGGTATTTATAAATTCCCAGCAGACATCACTCATTGCCCTGAACCCTTTCTTATCATGTGAGATGCATAAGATGCATCAAGGACATGTGTGATGCATTTCGTATTTAATTCTGTGGTTTGCATGACCACAGAACCCCAAATTTACAAGTTTCTTCTGCTTTTGCAAATCTCTGTAAAAGATATGAAATATAAGGTGTTGGTTTCAGTGTGGCTCACCATAAATTCCAGGTCAAATGAAGACGGAACTAATTTTACAGGTGAAATGTTGACATAGGTTGAGACATGGAGTGGAACTCTCCTGCTTTTAACTGTTAAACCATTAAACAGAGCAGGAAAGTTATGTCTACTAAATACAGCTGAGAGTTATGTCTTCAGATGTCTTTTCAGAGACTCATAGAATATTTTGAGTTGTAAGGGACCTTTAAAGGTCTAACTTCCTTGCAGTCATCAGGGACATCTGCAACTAGAGCACATTCCCCAGAGCCCCAGACAACATGACCCAGAATGGTTCCAGAGATTGGGTATCTACCACCTCTCTTTGAAAAACTTGTTCCAGGGTCTCGCTACCCTCAGTGTAATTTTTTTTTCTTCTTTCTCTCTAGTCTAAATCTCCATCTTTTGGTTTAAACCCATCATCATTGTCCTGTCACAACAATCCCTGCCAAGCAGTCTGTCCCTAGCTTTCTGATCAGCCCCTTAAGTCCTAAAAGGCCACAATAAGGTTTCTCTGTAGCCTTCTCTTCTCCAGGCTGAACAACCCAAACTCTCTCTGTCCAGCCTCACAACAGAGGGCTTCCAGCCCTGTCATCATTTCTGTATCCTCCTGTAGAGCACTCCCACAGGTCTATGACCCTCTTATGTTGAAGACTCCAGGAAGAGAGGACTCTTCCTCTTGAAAGAGATTGCAGCTGGATCTGAAAACAGCAATGCTCCTAACAGATAACTTGGACTTTAAAGTGTAATACAACTGGCCCATGTACCATGGAGCAGTCTGTACTCTGGGAGATGTGAGTGAGGATGGACAGAAAAAATGCCCCTTGCTTTAGAGAGCAATCTCACTGCTCTGGAGCTGGGATGGACTCCAACTGTTAGAGTGTTAGAGCTGCCTTGGTTTGTTGATTGCTGGTTTCAAGTTTGTCTCTCTTTTACATTTTTTCTTCTTCTTCTTTCTGTTCTCAAAGTGAATCTCAGCAAATTCAACAACACACCACCCTCACTAGCCCCCTTTGATATGACTTAAATGCCTACTGCTGGTACCAGTGCTGTAAAAAGAACTGGCTCACATTCAAGCCCTTCTCCTCTCCAAATGTTTAGGGATTTGGAGCCCATACATACAATTACTGCATGTTTCTTGGGAAGAGAAAATAGCCAGCAGCTGTTCAGTGTCTGATCAATTATGAGTTGAGGAAGAGGAGTGAAAGAGAGAGGAGTTACTGGTTAGAAATCTGCACACAATTAGGAAATAATGCTAAGAATGGATGCTTGGGAGACATCAGGATGAAAGATAGCCTGGTAGAATATCATCAAGCAAAGGTCTACCCAATGGGAAGAGAAAATTTGCCCTAACCTGATGTGTCTTTTCCTGAGGGTTTGTCAATATGGAGGAGGAATAAGAATCAATCCTAGTCTGAGATCATGAACCCCTGACAGGGAGCTTGATGAGTGAGCATCTTGGAGTACAGATCATAGAACTGTTGAGGTTGGAGGAGGCCTTTGAGATCAAGTCTGACTATTTGCCTTGAACTCACTACTACTTGAACTCACCACTACTGTTAAGCCACAATCACTAAACCATCTCTCTAGGCACCATATCTACACATCATTTAAACCCCTCCAGAGATGGTGACTCCACCACCTCCCTGGGCAGTCTGTTCTAATGCTTGATAAGCCTTTCTCTGAAAAATTTTTCCTAATACCCAGACCAAACCTCCCATTGCAGAACTTGTGGCCATTTTCTCTTGTCCTTTCACATGTTGCCTATGAAAAGATACTGACCCCCACCTTGCTTCAACCTCCTTTGAAGTAAGTTGAAGATGACTTCAAACACTACATTGACTTTGATGGCAGCTTAGACACCCACTCACATAGAGACACAAAGATGTAGACAAATTGTTCTGCAAGATGAATGCAGCTTTAGAGATTCAATTCTGTTGTCCCTCACACAATGTGATGAGTGTCATCTGAATAGCCCAAGGCTACCTGTGAAGGCCGTACAAGGCTGGTAGATATTGCAAGGCACTTTACAATATCTGTTTTTTATGTCTTTGAAATGAACTCTGAAGAGAGATTCAGAGACTAAGTTTCCCAAACGACAATAAGCTATCACCTTGGTGCAATTTAATTTAGCCACAAATTTGCACTACTTTTGGTATAAGGAAATTATTATTTCCATGCTTAGTGACACTTATTAGCACTATCTAGCACTCTTTAATCCACAGGAGATGATCTGTGTAGCTTCCACTTACCTAGACTGTGTCTAAACGTGGATTTGGATGATGCTTATAGCTCCTGAGGTCTCAGTGTTTGGGAATCAAAGAATGTTTCAGTGTTATGTTACACCATGTCTTGGAAGTTTGGGATGAAGTTAAGGGATGTGTTTCTAGTGGCTAAACGAACCCACAAATCTATCACATACAGAGCATTTGGGTCAACCTTGAGGAAGTCATGTCCAAAATTGGATGTGTTTGAGAGTTATTCCAGTAAATTGTTGGACTAGATGACTTTTGGAAGTTTCTCCCAACCCAAACCACTCTATGATTCTATGATTGATTCAATGATCCTATGTTTCTATGATTCTATGATTGTTGTCTCCAAATCTCAGCAGTCTCAGAGAAACTAAAGCCGTTTTCCTTCAAAGGCTGTTCAGTAATCTTTGATGAAATGACCATAAAAGAAGAAATGGAAAGAACTGATTTACAACCTACCTGAGGGCAAACATCAAAATCTTTTCAAAATTAGTCAGTTGAGGGAAAAAAGCTTGGTAAAACCCAACAGTTGAAAAATGTGTCAGCTTGTGGTTACATGAACTGAGATCTTTAGAGCTGATGAATTTAACTGCAGCCAGCATCCGGTAACATGATTCTATAGTCACTATGTGAAGTTGCATGAAGACTGAGTCTCTCCTTCCTCCACACAGCAACAGAAGCTTTTGGTAGGTTCTGTTCCAGAGTGCCATCACCATGGATACATTTACTGTTTATGTTGTGAGGTGTGGAATTTTACCTAAAGTCTCAGTTCCCTTGCAAATGACACAGGATTATTTAGTGTCCTTAAGATTATTTATCTTCATTAGGTATGAAGTGCTTTTGATCAGGGACACCTGAAAAGGCAGCTCAAAAATCTGTCAATGCGTAAGGAAGGGAGGTTTACATTGCCCTGAAACAGATTTTTTTATTTCACTTAACATTACGAGGACAGTCTGAGAGAGCTGGGGCTCTTCAACCTGGAGAAGAGAAGGCTTCCAGGAGACCTTAGAGTAGCCTTCCAGTATCTGAAGGGGGCCTGCAGGAAGGCTGGGGAGGGACTATTGACAAGGTCTTGCAACGCCAGGACAAGGGGCAATGGGTTTGAACTGGCAGAGGGGAGATTGAAACTGGGTGTTAGGAGGAAGTTCTTTACAGTGAGGGTGGTGAGACACTGGCACAGGTTGCCCAGGGAGGTTGTGGCTGCTCCCTCCCTGGAGGTGTTCAAGGCCAGGTTGGATGAGGCCTTGAGTGACCTGTACTAGTGGGTATGATTCTACAATTCTATGATTATGCTACAATTTAGATGTCTAATCAACATAACTCTCTGCATCATGCATGTGTTTGATGGAAAAAGCTAACAAATTGCTAATTTGCAGCTAAGAAACATAGGGATGAGCCTTCCTCTGGACATCCCATTTACTACAGAATTTCAGACGATTATTCATAGATTCCTAGGATCATAGAATGGTTTGGATTGAAAGTGACCTCAAGGGTCATCTAGTTCCAAGTCCCCTGCCATGGGCAGGTACAGTTTCCACTAGATCAGGCTGCTCAAGACCCCATCCAACCTGGTTTTACACACCCTCCTGGGAGGGGGCATCCGCAACCTCCCTGAGCAACCTATTCCAGTGTCTTATCACCCCCACTGTAAAGCAACTCTGTCTTATAGCTAGTCTAAGTCTTGCTTCCTCAAACTTCAATCCATTCCCTCTCATCCTATCACTACAAGCCTTTGTAAAAAGTCCCTCTCCAGCTTTCTTGTAACCCCTCTTCAAGTATTGGAAGACTTCTGTAAGGTCTCCCTAGAGCCTTCTTTTCTCCAGATTGAACAGCCCCAACTCTCACAACCTGTCCCTACAGGGCAGGTACTCCAGACCATTGACCATCTTCATGGCCCCCCTCCAATATTTCAATGTCCTTCTCGTGCTGGGGGCCCCAAAACTGGACACAGTACTCCAGATGGGCTCTCACAAAAGCAGAGTAGAGGGGGAGAATCACTTCCCTCATCTTGCTTTGAATTAGCTTTGAACAGACACCTAACTCTGAGATCTATAGAGCTGAGAAACCACTTTAGTGTCAACATAATTTATTCACAGGCCCAGTGATGATGATGTTCACCCACAAGAAGACAAAGTAAATCTACTGAAAGAGATGTTTGCTTCAGCTACGTGAGAGCTCAAACACAGCTTTCTCTGGAGCCACTGAGAGATGCTGAGCTCAGAGCACTAAAACTGCATGTTCACAACACAGTAGTTTTTTAGATTAGATCTGTAATTAAATTAAAGTTTATTTCCAGGAACTCCGATAAGGTCCTCCTTGTTCTGCCAAGTCAAATTCAAAGGTCATGTTCTTCAACTGGCTCTTTGGTGTCATTCAGATTAAACGTACAATGTTCTAAGCAGTCAGGTATCCCCAAACACTCTGGTTTCTCCAGACATATGCAGATATTTATGTAACTATGTCCTAGTTCCATTGTGGCAATGCAAAGGGGAAGGGGATGCTGAAAATTTGCCTTCTTACTTCCACTCTCTCAATGTCATTGGTATGAACCTCCCAGCCTCAAAGGAACTTCCAAGGTGATGATGCTTTCTTGAATAGACACATGAAGTTGGTCAGACCTCAGTGGTAACAATCCATTGGAGTTCAATCCCTCAGAGACCAATGTAGGCACTTTTAAACTAAGTAACCCATGAAGGGAACAGCTTCAGAAACTTGTAAAATAATGAATTGAAATATGTTTCTCTGAGACACATCCCTTATTAGCTCCTCTGCTCCCAAGATACCCTCCTTTGATCACCTGAGGCATTGCAGGAGCATATAGTGATTGTGAATGTTCTGCTTGTCCCATGGAAAAATAATATGAGTACATTGATTGTAGTCTTTGACCTTCTTTGGAAACAATCCTTCATTCCTTCTCTCCACCAGACTGCCTGGCCTACAGGGCAGTTCAACACTGAGTGTCTTCCCAGCTGTCGAGACCTCAGCACTGAAGTGTCCATGCAATAGTAGGGAACTTGAGGGGAAAAATAAAGTAGCGCAGACATAGGCACTGGAAAAAGCAACACCTCCTGAATTACCACCATCACTTCCCGTAGCGGTAGTGGTTGGGTCTACTAGGGAAAAGGTCTATGTCCCAGCCAACTACTGACTCAGCCTGTCCCCATTTTCATGTCCAAGACCTAATAAGATCAAACCAAAATTGCTTGAACTGGGGGAGCATGTAGAGTTTACAGGCAGGGTCACCAGTTCCTTAAAATCAGTGCACTATTGATACTCCCAGCACACCCCATTATTAGAACAGTGCAGTCAAGGTGTGTTGAGACCTAGCAGTGGGTACAGAACTGACACTATTGGCTGCACTTATGCAGAAAGCCACAGCTGGGAAGTGAAATAAAAGTTGTTTGAAGCTGAGTTTCTACTTTCACATCTAGATGAGAACCTTCAGACTGTCAGTCTGGAAGTCCCCCAGAAATGCAACCTTGGGGTTAGTTTTTATACATGCTCATAAGATGTTCTTCCTTTAATAGAAAGCTTTTAGCTTCCTGTATGGATCAGCAGTTTTATACCAGAAGTGTTAATGAACCAGGGCTGGAGGTACCTTAATTACTGCTAAGCCAATATTCAGATTCTCACTAACCAGTATTAAAAGATCCACATGCAGTTCTCTGTCAGACCCTGAGCAAAGCAGTTTTGCACCTTGTTTCCCTATGATAATAAAGAAGTCTTTTTTCCTCACTCTTTTCTGTCTCTGCAGCAGCAGCATGTCTTTTAAAAAAGTGTTTTTTTTTCCAAAGTGTGAAAGCAACATTAAGATTTTGTTTGAGATCTCCCTGCTGCTGCTGCTGCTGCAACACTAGCAGCAAGGTGTTGATTTTTACCAGGCTTATTCTACTCAAGGCAGTTCAATTTGTCTTGTCCCATTCAGTCAGAAGGACCAGGGGAAGCCTGAGCAGATACATACCAGAACCTTTCTAGTTTGTGGTTTCAGATCAACTTGGAAGGTAGTAACAGAGATTTTATTTTATTTTATTTTTTGGTAGTGGAATTGTAATCTGAAAAGAAATTTGACGTGTGGAAATCGTATTACCTCTATCTGTCACACACACATTCCTAATACTTTTTTATTTACGAGTTTTTAACTCTTGACCTCGTGACAAATGTATCCCTCATTTAATACTCAAGATGTTTAGACCATTAGGTTAAAAAAAAAACAAAAAACAACCCAAAACACACACTCCAAAAACACCAACTCAAAACCCAACACACACCAGTATTGTCATTTAGGTTACGTGTCGAAAGTCATAGAGCCTGGAAAGAATTCTGCTTTGTGGTTTCCAGGCTGACTCCAGAAAATTAGAATTGCAGTGAGGTTATCCATGCAGTTAAATTTAAAATGAAATATCTCAGCCCCAAAGCCAGACCAAAGCAAATCTGAACAGCATGGGGAATCATTGCAAAGGTTTCAGAACTGTCACTTCACTTCATCAGTCCGTGCCATCTGCCGAAGGGAGCCAGGCAGGATAATGGTGGGCAAAGTATCTATGTGTACACATAGATTTCACACAGCCATGTATCTATCCATGTGTGCACATCCACATGTGCAGGAATGTATCTATATTAATTTCCTCCTCCCCCTTCCTTCTTCATATCAGACTTCACCATATGGTACTAAACCCATCATTTAATGTGGAATTATGAAGCTAATGGAATGTGGAGAATGAGGTCTTGCTTTCCTATGGGTCACCAGGCTCCTCTTTAACTACTGGGGGAAGACCAAACTTACAAACAGAGGTCTGTGACCATAGAAACACCCAAATTACTTTAAAATTTTATCACATTAAAATATTTTTCCTTTTTTTTTTTTTTTTTTTTTTTTTCCTTCCCTATACGTTGCACAGGAAAAAATGCCTGGTACGTCAGTTTCTTCTTCCTAGTAACATGTAGTTGTTCCTAGTAACAAGAGGAAATAGAGAAAACTAGAAACAATTTATTTACTAGAGAGACTTTTTTCCACTAAATATTTTTTCTATCTCTGTCATAATCTTAAAAAAATATCTACCAAGATATTCTGGGATTGCTTAGTGTGGAGAAATGGAGGCTGAGGGGAGACCTCCTTGCTCTCTACAACTCTCTGAAAGGAGATTTGTGTCAGGTGAGTGTTGGTCTCCTCTCCTAAGTAACAAGTGGTAGGATGAGAGGATATAGCCTCAAGTCGCACCAGAGGAGGTTTGGGTTGAATATTAGAAGAAATTTCTTTACCAAAAGAGTTCCCAGGCACTGAAACAGGCTCCCCAGGGAGGTGGTTGAGTCCCCATGCCTGGAGGTGTTTCAAAGAGTCTGACATGTGGTGCTGGTTTAATAGCAGGTTTGGTAGAATTAGATAATGCTTGGACTCCACAAACTTAAAGGTCTTATTCAACCAAAATGATTGCATGATCCTATGCTTCTGTGTGTGTTCAAATATACATATTGTGGTTCACAAGTCAGAAAATTCCTCCTTCTGCTCTACATCTCTCAGTAGCTACCTCTCCTCCACCAACCCTATTTACATAGTGGACAACTGCAATTTGTTCTCTCTTTTTTTCTATGATCAAATACCAGTGAGAGTGCTCCCTAACAGGGAGAGTAAGACATGCTGATGCCTATTCACTTACCTTGATCTCCAGCACATGCACGTCTTCCAGTTTTCTTATCCTGTGTCTTCCATTTCATTGTCCTTATCCTTAAATAAACCCCAAGCTGGTAAACCCAAGCTATCCGATTTATCTGTATTTTATATAAAACATTTTCTTTTCCATACTCCTGCCATAGTCACCACAGATTTTCTATATGCTTTGACACTTTTGCCTTCAAATAACTCATCTTGTTTGATACATTACAAGAAAGGTATCAAGAAAAACTGTGAATGCTGTCCACTCTTTTTCCATCAGAAATTTCAAACTTATACCTAAAACTAATCCTTTTAACCCACTTTCCTTAGGTTTCCATGTCTCATCCAGCTTCTTAACACTCATCCATTCTTCCATCTTCCCCAAATGTGGTTACTTGATGTTCCAGCTTCAATGCTTTGATCCAAGAGAATCTTCCTACTTAGACAGTAACCTAACTGCCTGCAACTTCATCTTCGAGCTACATGAAACTCTTCATAACTGGCTCTTCATCTCACTTTTGTGCTTGTCTCCTGTCTTCCATATTTGTGTCTCATCTTAGATGTCCTTTTCTGGAACCAGTCTCACATCTGATGCCTGAAAAAAAAATGAAGGTGTTAGTGCTGGTCATGCATGGGAAGCGAAAGCTACTCTAAATACCATGAAATGCTCCATGACATTTCTATTGACTTCTGCAGACTCTGGATTAAAGTTCACTTGTAGAACTATTGTGATAATGTATTAACCAATATTCCCTTAACCTCACTATCATCACTGTCCTGATCAGTTATTTATTATTGTGATTAATGTCTGCTACGTGACCACAGCCAAGACTCAGGTCCTAAAGTGACCTATAGAAATGCATAGTAAGAAACAGACTTTGTCCTAGAGAAATTATGAACTAAGTAAGGAGCTCATGATGAAGTGGAGAGCCTTTGCAAAGCTGGCAATGTCAACATTATAACCAGGGAACCTTGATTATCACAGAATCCCAGCATGCTATGTGTTGGAAGTGACCTCTAGAAATAATCAAGTCCAACTCCCCTGCTACAGAAGCTTCACCTGAAGCATGTTGCCCTAAGTCACAATGTCCAGATGGATTTAGAATCTCTCCAAAGAAGGAGATGCCACAACTACTCTGGCTAGCCTGCTCCAGGGCTCCAGTAGCCTCCCAGGAAGTAAATTTTTCATTATGTTCAGATGGAACCTTCTGGGTTCCAAGGGGACAAAGAAGCTGTTAGAAGACTTGATGCCAATAGAAAGCCCATGTTCATTCCAAACCTATGTATGTCACTAATATGTTGACATCAGCTAAGGAGCCAGGAACTGGGTCTTTCACAGCCAGTGAAAACTACAATTAAGTATGATGCAGCTTGAGAATATCCACAGACTTGTCTAGTTTTCTACTTCTGAATGGGATGAGTTGCACCCAATACCTCATCAATATTTTGGACTAGAATTCCTTTTGACTATGAAGTGAGCCCAGAATGATTAATTCCACACACAGAGAAATGTTGTGGTTGGAAAAGACCTTCAAGATCATCAAGTCCAACTGTTATCTATTTCTACCAGGGCCAGTACTACACCATATCATTGAGCACCATATCTAGACAGGTTTTAAATACATCCAGGGGTGGTGATTCAACCACTTCCCTGGGAAAAAATTTCAATGGAGATACCTAAATTAAAGGCCAACACTATTTGATGAAGACTCCTTACCCCTCTTCTCTTAAGAGTCTACATTTTTCCAGCTGTGGTGACTTGCCACTGAACATGCAAAGTGACCTAGAAAATCTACATCAGCGTGGCCTTCTCAGAGAAGAGTCTTTGCTCAGTAGGCAAAATTTCCTCCCTGGTGATCATGTTTCAAACAAGTTCTGCCTCAGAGAGCCTGGGCACAAAGAACAAAAAGGGATTTGAGCAGCTGGGGTAGTGGGAGAAGAGAAGTGAGAGGAAGGAGGAGGCTGGAATGGGAAAGTGCAGACACAGTTTTAAATATTTGCAATCTGCAGTTGTATTTCCTTCTCCAAACTTCATTTATTTTGATTTTTTTTTTATCCCAGATTAACTACTCCCCCTACAATGCATTTTCATAAAGGGATCAAGTCCATTGTTGATAGAATTTGCTAATAACAGTCCCAGTCGCTCTGTCACAGCACAGTGATCCAACTACAAGACTGGACAATAAAAGCTCAATAAAGAAACTCAAATCCTTATTAAATTTCTTTTTAAAAAAGTTATTATTAAAAAAAAAAAAAATCAAATACCCAAGCAGGCTAGGATAGCCAGATTGGGAATTTAAGCTGAAGAGAAGAATGATATGATCTCTCTGAGTAGCACGATGCAAATTAAAAGAGGTTTAGCGTTAAGTGTTCATGGCACAAAAGCAATTTTAAGTACCTGCAATCAGCTTAGGTTGGCTAAGCCTAAATATGTACAAATCGTGTAATGGGCAATATCCCTGGCAGTACCACGCAGAGCTTTGACAGATGTGTTCTCCAAGGTCTATGGTGGGTCCTACAGCAGCTCCTGAGGAGTGTCAGCATGTTGCATGCACACTGGGATGTGTGTGTGTGTGCGTGTGTGTGTGTGTGCATATGTGTGTGTGGTTTGTGGGCCATCTAGTGTCCTGCTACTGACTAGACAAAAGAGTTTGCTTCGTATTTCCAGGTTTAAGATCATGGAACCATAGTTGTGAATCATAGAATCATAGGGTCATCAGCTGGTTTGGTTGGAAGAGCCTTTGAGATCATCAAGCTCAACCATTAAGCCAACGCTGCCAAGTCCACAGCTAAAACATGTCCCTCAGTGACACATCTACATGTCTTGGATGGAGACTCTATGACTGTGCTGGGCAGCCTGTTCCAGGGCTTGACAACGCTTTTGAGAATGACAGCTTTCTAAAGTGCAATCTAAGCCTCCCCTGGTGCAGTTTCAGGCTATTTCCACTCATCCTAGCACTTGTTCCTTGGGAGAAAAGACTGTGGCCCCAGAGAGAACTTACTATGGCCTTTCCATATCTAAAGGTGATTGCAAGAAAACACTTTAATACTAAAGCATGTAGTGACAGGACAAGGATCAACTATTCTAAATTGAGATAGGTTAGGTTTAGATTTGACATAAAGAAGAGTTACTTGATGATAAAAGTGGGCAGACATGAGAACAACATAGAAGTTGTGGGTATCTCGTTGCTGGAAGTGTGCAAGATCGAGGTTGGACAGGGCTTTGAGCATCCTGATCTAGTTCAAAATGTCCCTGTCCCTGTGGATTGTACAAATTCAGTGTTGTGAAGACTTCCAAACCAATATAAAGAGAGGTGTGAAAGTTTCAGTTGAGATCTGGCCTGTAGCCACACAGCCACTGCATGCAGCTGGGTCATTGCTGGATCCACTGTTGGATGAGAAAACTTGTTGCAGTGCCAAGCAGAGCACAACAGAACTGGAAAGCCCCTATAAGAGGCTGAGTAGCTGCTACAAGAGCAGGTCCGTGACAGGGGATGGGAAGGTATTAAAAGAGGGAGGAAGTAGTGAGAAATGAATAAAAAAGTGGAGGTACCTGATGCTGGAGTGGAAGGAGGTTGCTACAGCTGTCATTGCCGAATGTTGCCTGGATGGAGATCGTGCTGTATCTTGGAAACAGTAGTTTTGTCCTTCAGTGGACAATGCTAATAATACAAGGAGAAGAAAACGATACCAGTGCCAGCCTTTGGTAGGGACATCATCACCCGAAATTTCCTCTGTTGTCACATACCCTTCTGTTGGATTCATCTGGCCTTAGATAATGGTCTAAAATAGATGGCATGAGACGGCCTCTCAAGTGACCTTTCACTGATAAAAGAAGGAAACCTGGCTTAAAGCAGGGGCTTACATTTTAAATGGCTAGGGGTAAGGGAGATTAGTTCTACTCTCAGCACTCAATCTGAGTTAATCATCCACTCTGTGAAGACATGTGGAGCATTTATCCCATCTTTGGGTAGTGGTTTATGACTGCTGGGATAAATCATCCTCCAAATTGGCTATTTCTCTGCACTGATTTTAGAGCATGGAACAATAAAAGAAATAAAACAAACCTCTTCAGAAAAGTGCTTCAGTGACTTCCCTAAAAATCCAGGCAGCGTGAACATGGGCTTTAAAATCTTTGCAACAGGGATCTAGAGATCTTAAAGAGCTGCAATTCAGTCCTGTCTTTATTACATGACTGTGAAATCATGGATTTTTTAGGGATACATTGGGGATATTCATTCCTGATGCTAAAAACTACATTTCATTTGGGGTCCACCTTACCTAATATTCCCTACCTAAAATTTAAATCTTGAGTCCTGCTCTTGCTTGGATGTCTAAGACGTAAAGTCTTCAATCCTTCAAAGTATCCATTTCTGCTCACGGTTGATTTCTCTCTGGTTGAATCAAATATTCAATTTTCAAGTGGCCATCTGTAAAAGAAATGAAGTCTCTGCCTTCCAGCATATAGATGAGGATGACTAATATATGCCAGATGGAATTAGAGCTCTGGAAGGTGTTGTCATATCCCTTAGGTACACAGTGGAAGGTTTCTTTTGGTATAAGCAGTGAAGGCATTGGAACACCTCTTCTGTGAGGACAGGTTGGGAGTGTTGAGGTTGTTCATCCTGGGGAAGAGAAAGCTCCAAGAAAGTCTTATTAGGACCTTTAAGTACTTAAAGGGGACTATAAGAAAAATGGAGACTTTTTAGCGTGGTGTGTTGTGGCAGGACAAGGGGTGATGGTTTAAACTAAAAGAGGGAAATTTAGACTAGAGAGAAGATAGACATTTTTCATTCCAAGAGTGGGAGACCTTAGCCCAGGTTGCCCAGAAAGGTGCTAGATGCCCCATCCCTGGAACCATTCCAGGTCAGGTTGTTTGAGGCTCTGAGTGACCTGCTCTAGTTGCAGATGTTCTTGCTGACTGCAGGGGGTTAGGACTAGAAGACCCTTAGAGATTCTTTCCAACCCAAACCATTCTGATTGTCCGATTCTATTAAGCAAGAACAATTGGAATCTGTCCTCTCTCCTGAATTAGGTAACACCCAGAAAGCACAGGAATGGTGGGGTAAAGGTGGCTTTTTTACCCATGCTAAATGAATGGAAATGCTACAGGTTGCTCAAATGCAGCTATCTCTATTGGACATGGAAATTTTTCATGTAAAATTCCTTGAAAGTGGAAGGAGTTTCTAGGTTAGCAGTCAAGTATTTTTTTTTTCCTTTAACTAGGAGAAAAGAATTCATTAAAAAAGATAAGAGGGCTAAATCTACCCAATGCACCTTTGAAGCTCCCAGCCCCTTGCTTTACTCCCTGAAATGAGGCATGGCTTTATATTTCACAGCATCCATAACACAGATTTATCAAAGGTCACTATGGCAACATTCAGGCAGTCAGAGACAAATAGGCGTATGAGCATGGAAACAGGACAAAACAAACTGAAAATCGCCCTGTTCCCACCCAGCCTTCTCCCCTCTCCCTTCACCTCCAAATTTAGATGAATGCTATTATTAATACTCCAGTCAATATTACCTCAGCAGAGGTTGAAAGGCAGGATGGGCTTCACACCACAGGCAGGGAGAGGAATACCAACATCATGTAGGCACGTTGCATGCATGGGATCACTGGAGCTACGGGTAGCCCTGCAGAATAATTGTATTGGCATGTGTGAATTCTGGGAATCAGAACCTCCCAGTATTTGTTTTGGCAGGGTTTCCATGGCAATAAGTGCACTTGCTATTAATTCTCTAGTTTATTGCTAGTCTTTATTCCTGCTATTCAGGGGAGGGGGTTATCCACATTCACTTTGGAATTCCAGGCCGTGTTTATGTGAAGATGAACTCACTAACAATAAACAAATAAATAAATAGGTACATAGAGAAATAAATAAATACATTCATACAACAGAAATAACATATATACATGCATTTATATTATATCTATACCATATATAATAATATACACACACACACACACATATATATATGTATCATATATAAATATATGTCTATCTAAAATGAGGCATAGAATCCCAAATCCTCTACACTGACACTGACAGCCATTTTCAGAAGAGATGAAGATACACTAAATCTCTTTTACTAACAGGGTTTGAAACTATCCTTTTAGAGATCATGGAATGATTTGGGTTTGAAGGGACCTTTGAAACTAGTCCAATCTACCCCGCATTCAGCAGGGACGTCTACAACCAGAGCAGGTTTTTCAGCACCCCAGACAACCTGACCTTCAATAGCTCCAGGGATTGGGCATCTATCATCTTTCTGGGCAACTTGGCCCAGTGTTTCACCACCCTCATAGCAGAGAACTTCTTCTAATATCTAACCACAGGTGAATTTATATCATCATTGGAACAGGTTTCCCAGGGATGTTGTGGATGTACTCTCCCTGGAAGTTTTCAAGGCCAGATTGGATGGGACCTTGAGCAACCTGGCCTTGTGGTAGGTGGCCCTGCCCATGCAGGGAGGCTTGAATCTAGATGATCTTCAAGTTCCCTTCCAACCAAAACTGTTCAGTGAAATTCTATGAAATTTTTAACTCATGTTCATGTCTTCATAGCTTCAATGTGGTACCACTGAGTTTTGCTTATTTTGGAAAATGGGACATTTTTAGCATTTTATTCCTTGGAAAGAAAGAAAAATGTCCAAAAACTTGAAGAGTTCAGAATATACATATATATATTTAGATATAAATATTTATTTTTTCTTTCTTGTTTCTCTCTTCATCTATTCATACACTGTTATATGTTGGACACAGAGACCAACATGTGCACATGTGCACACAACTCCATATTCAAAAATATCAACAGGACAGCAGCTGCAAGGGGAATTTCTCAGCAATTAAGATAAGCCAGAATAAAAGTTGCTTGTGAAATCTTTACCTTTCTCCCTTTTATTACATGTTATCTTACAGCTTAGTGATATGGTAACCTACTGTATTTAAATGGGAACCTACCACGTAAGAACAGTGCTCAGATGGCAGCAATTCATTGTAAAATGTTAGCTTTGTTGTCCAGTACTTGCTTCCAGGATGTATTTTCCCCCCTCCCTGTAGTTCAAAGGCTACTCTGAAGGCAGAACTGTTGGTTTCCTCTTGAGCATTTTTTTTTTTTTTTTGGCATTCCTGAGTGGTTTTCCAGTGTTAATCATCTTCAGCATACCCCTCTGAGAGGAGAACATTATCCTTATTTTACTAATGGGAACATGATAAATAGATTAAGATTGGCATGAAAACTATCCGGTTATTTTGGTGTCCAGGCTGAGATCTGAATGCCTGCTTTAGCAGAGATTTAAGCATTTATACCTTATTAATCTTACCCAACTTTATCTGTCTGAAAGCAATTTCTTTCTCTGAGCTGCTCATTTTCTCACAGTCAGCAGGGAGAAACAGGCATTTTCAGAGCTGTTTCATCTAAAACCTCTTGGATGGTTGTCTTGGGATAAGATGAATTACCCTCTAAAGGGACTAAAGCAGATCAATCCTATATTATTTATTGAATTCAGGAGTTTCCCTTGATTTCAGTTGCAGTTGGGAATGCTCAATACTTCATTAAGATTCTGAAAAACTAAGTGTCAGAAGCTGATGTACAGCACAAGGTGAGAGCAATGGATCTTGTCTATCTGACTTCCATAAAGGTTTTGACTCAGTTGCCCTCAGCATCCTTCTCTCTGGATTAGAAAGAGATGGATTTTAATATCTGTGGAAAAGGAAAGGCTCCAGGGACATAACTCTTGCAGCCTTTCAGTAGTTAAAAGGGCTGATAAGAAAGCTGGGGACAGAACTTTTAGTAAGACCTGTTGTGACAGGAAAAGGGGTGGTGATTTAAACTTAAAGAAGGAGGTTAACCCAGAAAGGAGGAAGAAATTTGGTACAACGAGAGTGGTGAGACCCTGTCCTAGGTTTCCCAGAGAAGTAGTACATGCCCTATCTGTGGAACCATTCCAGGTCAGGTTGTTTGGGGCTCTGAGCAACCTGCTCTAGTTGCAGGTGTCCCTGCTGACTGCAGCATAGTGGAGGATGGAAGGGACCTTTGGTGATCATCTAGTTTGTGCCTGTTACCACTTGTCCTGACTCTCAGAATGACTGAAAAGTCTGTCCCCATCCTTTCCCCCTATCATTTAGCCATGCTGAGCACTGAGAAAATTCCCTCTCAGACTACTCTTCTCCAGGCTAAGCAGCCCCAGATCTCTCAGCCTTTCCTCTTCAAACAGATCCTTTGATGGTTACTGGAGCAAATGCTAAGATATTTGAGAGGCCGTGAAAGACAAGAGGAGATGAAGTTACTTGGGAAAAAACTGTAGAGTATAATTTCTCACAGTAAGAAAAAGCCTCAAATTCTCACTCTCCTTTTCTGGAAGTTGATATTATTTTATTCTATTATTTATGAGAGCACCATCAACATATCCTTGTTAACACTATATCAAAAGTTAAAACATAACAACAAAGTGGTGGTAAAGGAATCCAGGGGTAACTTCTACCTCAGTGGAAAAGAGTGGAACGGATATTAGCATTTAATGTAATGGAGGTGACAAGTGAAACAAGTACTCATTTATTTCCCCCCTCTCCTTGGTACTGTGCACAGGGGTATGCACCTCCTCACTCACACATACACACCAGTGCCTACATGAGCCATGGATGGAAAAGCTTTTTCTCTTACAGGTTCTCAGTTGAACTAAAGACCTCATTTAGCAAGCACATAAACACATGGTTACCCTCATGCAGGCACTTAAATCCCAGATTTCTCTGCTTCTGAGTTTTACACATGTATAATTACACAGTTACCCAGTTGTTTGATTTGGTTATTGGGGTGGTGTCTCACAAGGTTCTAAGTGATCAAACCACTTGGAAATGAGATGACTTTTGATGTAAACATTTCAGTCAGAGCTAGTCACAAGAGCATAGGTGTTTTTCACTGAGAATCTAGGCAGCATGACCAATAAAGCACGAGAAGTAACTATTCTCACTTTACAGTCTGTGCTCCACGTGGGTCAGATGAATCAGTCATTTGAACGATCACCCCTCTGTACTGCATGAGATGAGGACCTGGGTTATGAACTGAAATGGAGACATCTAAGGTCTGAAGAGGAACCACACTCCCATGAAGTTCATCCTTTGAGTCAAGCTATGAAGGCAGCAGTTTTTCCTACTACCTTTTCACCAGCTCTCTCTCTGTCTCCTGCTTGGTGCAGTGATGCACCCAGCCCAGCAGACACCAATTTCTCCTATGGAGAGCTCTGTGCTTTCCTTCAAATAGGATGAATCTCATTAGTCTTCCTCCTTGTTATACAAGGGAAGGGAGCCACTTTTAATTACTCTATCTGTATGATGATAGTACTTGTGTTTGATGTGGACAACTTTATGAGAAGCCTGTCTCTGCTCTAAAGAGCTAGTGTCTTGCTCTTATTCTTCACTGCGAAAGTACTGAGACGCTGGAACAGGTTGTCCAGGGGAGTTACGGATGCTTCATGCCTAGAAGTGTTCAAGATCACACTGAATGGGGCTTTGAGCAACCTGATCTAGTGGAAGGTGTCCCTGCTCATGCCAAGAGGGTTGGAATTAGATGATTTTTAAGGTCCCTTCCAAACAAATCTATTCTGTGATTCTGTGGTATGCTGCCTGGACATGGTAGCTAAGGTATCAGGCACGTATGGTCAAGTTTGCCATTTTCCATCAGCCATCAGAGGATGCATCATTCTATATTTTTTTAAATTGTTCTTTGTTGGTTTTCCCTCTCCTTCTCTCTTCCTGATACCTCACTTCCTGTCTAAATAAGATGATTTGTGGGGCCTACTTAGACTCCTAATCATAGAAGACACACTTTGAGAGAAAGACCATTGCAACTGGAGATGAATATGGCTTTCAGAAGCCAGTTGCCACACACTGAATTGGGCCAGAGATAAGAAACTGGGCTTTGTGAGCCACCAGCAAGGACGTGCATGGTATCTTCTCTCTCACAGAGATGCTGATTCCTGTGCTGTCTTCCTCCTTTGGCTGAGCAGAGTGACAGCATTTTGGGTTGTCATTTTACAGCATGAAAGACAGACGTGAGATGCACTGGCAAGAGGTTTCCAGGCAGTAGGGTAAATGAGCCAAAGAATTCAAAGCCACAGTCTCTCCCATTCCTACCCACCGGATTAGAACTGCAGCCAGAAGAGAGATGGAGATGAAACGAGAGAGCAAGAGAATGTGGTTACTGTGCCGAGAGGTATGGTCCAAAGACACACAGTAATTTTGTTAGGGCTTGGGCCAGCAGAAGGGGCCCAGAGTGGCAGAGAGGGAAGGAGATGAAGGAAAAAGGGGGGATTACGAAGCCCATTGCCTAATGCATGTTGCCTAGTGGTGCTGGTTGCCTGCTTTAAGGCCACCCACATTGGGTAAGTGACACTCATGAATGACTTAGGAAAACTCATGGGGCCTGTCAAGGCAGTGAACAGGAGTTTCTCTCTTCATCAAAGAAGGAGTCATTTGAAAACAGAGCTGTGAAGGGGGAATGGGAGTGTAGCAGGGTGGTAGCAGAAACATAACAGCAATGAGAAAACAAGAGGTTTCACAAGCAGGGCTGAAGTGATTTGTGCTGCCTTGGTATCAGCACCCAGCACTGGAACTGCTGTGTGGTGGTTTGTTTTTTTTTTTTTTTTTCTTCCCCCAAACCTGGCAGTGGATGCCAACTTGGAAGAATGAGTCAGGCTCACCGTTTTAATTCTTTGGACATAAAACTCAGCATGAGGTGGGAGGGAGAACTGCCGTCACGCTTGACAGAGGCCACCTAGAAAAGCCAATGTTGTTCTTAGTGGGGAGAGTTACCTCATCTTGAGCTGATAGGTGGGGAAAATCCCAGCATCTCACCCTTCATCAGTGCTCTGCATCTCCAACTGGTTGTTACAATCCAGAAGAGCTATGGAAAACCACTTGAAAGCTTTCCAAGTTGAAGGAGCCTCATGGGACTTTAAAAAAAGTAATAAACTACTTCCCTTTAATCCATGTCTTTAGTTCATTTTGTATTTTTTCCTTGCTGGAAATGATAAGCAGAAGTCCAGTGTCACAGCCAGTTGTGTGTGTAACTATTTCTTAACTCCATAAAGAAATGGGAATTTCAGTTTTGATTTTCTCAGAAAGGATTTTCCTATTTTTTCCCCCAAAATCTCCTTTGCAAGCAAGCATTTGAAGTGTTAGTATGAAATTTGTGTCAGTCTTCTCATAGTAAGAGGTGATCTGCAGAGAGCCATAGTCACCAAACACAAGGCTAGCCTACTTTAACAATGAAAAGACAGAAGATGGAGCAAAACTGTAGCTGTGTCTTAACAGCACAATAAGAACTTTTCACTGCCATGTCTCAGACACATAAATTTCTTGCAGCAGTACACTAACTCAAAAGAAGCATCATACAATCATAGAGGCCTTTTGGTTGGAAGAGGCCTTTGAGAATATTAAGTTCAGCAGCTAGCTCAGAACTGTCAGGTGGTTGCAAAATCCTATCCCTCAGCACCACATCTCCATGGCCTTTAAACCCCCGTGCCAATGCAAGTCTAGCAGGTCCCTGGGCAGCCTGTTCCAGGGCTTCACAACTCTTCTAGTGAAGAAATTTCCTGATATCAAATCTAAGCTTTCCCTGGTGCAACTTGAGGCCATTTGCGCTTGCCCTAGTGTTTGTGACTTGGGAGAAGAGACCAACCCACACTTTGCTCCAACCTCCTTTGAGGGAGTTGTAGAGAGTCAGGAGGTCTTTTCCCAGCCTCTGTTTCTCCAAACTAAACAACTTCAATTCCCTCAGCTGCTTCTCACAAGATTTCTGTTCTAGACCTTTCACCAGCTTCATTGTCCTTCTTTGGACCTGCTCCAGTATCTCAATGTCCTTCCTATAGTGAAGGACTCAAAACTAAACCCAGTATTAAAGGACCAGTCTCACCAGGGATCAGCACATGAGGATAATCTCTGCCCTAGTCCTGCTGGTCACATTAATGATGATCTAATGCTGTTGGACTACTTGGACTTCACTGCCAATCATCAACCAAGACCCCCATCTCCTTTTCCAATAGGCAGATTCCCCAACTACTCTTCTCCAAGCCTGTAGTGTTCACGAGGTTGCTGTGAGTCTAGTGCAAGACCCTCTTGAAGTTCCTGCCATTGGCTTCAGTCCATCAGTTCAGAGCTAATACTTAAAGATTCAAGGGTATATGAGAAAGAGTAATTGTCTCTTATTTTGCAAAAGCAAGGCACAAACAGAAATTCATTCCCCAGGGATCATTGGCACCTCTGGAAATTTGCTGACCTCTACAGATCCCAAGGAATAATCTGGAAATGAAGTTTCCTTCCTCTGAAAACATATCTGTGACTCACAGAATACAACTCAAAGCCAATAACCTTTTTCTTCTGAGTTCACCAAAGACAGAATCCCTGAGAAAATCCAGAAATGTGAACAGAAGCATCAATTCTGGTTTGTTTCTTTTTAATTTTACTTTCCCCGCCCCCCCCTCCAACTCTTGCACAACTTCTTAGATTTTCATCTGACAAGTCTCACATAGCTCCAGTTAATTCTTGCTCAAGAAGCAAGTCTTCTGACTCACAGCCATATCCTAAAATTCTTCCTTATGAATGTTTCACACTACTTGGGTCCAACAATGCATATCCATTCGCTGATGTGATTTGACTAATCCCCCTATAATGAGGAAGTGGAACAGCTGAGATGAAAGCCTGAGCCCTCGCTGTGCAAAGGTATGAACTAATAAGCAAAGCTAAGCTTAATATGGAGATCCGGGCATTCCTGGAGGGGATTTGAACCAAACTCACTTTGGTGGTTTTGATCAAAATGGATGCCAAAAAAACCCTAAAAAACAACCAACCAACCTTATTGAAAGGTTCAAAAATCACAACAGAAAGTCAACAACACTACCACCTGTCTGTTATTCATGATACTATCACAGCCTTGCAGCACTGCAGAACCACAGAATCACAGAATGGTGGGGGTTGGAAAGGACCTCTGAGAATCATAGAATCATAGAACTGTTTTGTTTGGAAAAGGCTTCTAAGATCATCATAAGTTCAACCATCAAGATGACCATAGCTATTAAACCACATTTTCAAGTGCCACACTGTGCTGGTTTGAGGCTAATTAGAATATTTTAATAGAGAAAATTACACTATAGGTTGTGAAAGGAAAACATCATGATGTCTACTTCACTCATACGCTTGCTGAGAAATTGTTTGGGAATGACAACCAAAACATTAAATAAGTCAGTCTCTGTCTGGCTCTTCCTGGAGCAGGAGCTGCTGGGGGATCTAGCAGCTTCTGGGCTCTGGCTCCTCTGCCGATTAATCCTCACTAACCACTTTTCTTCTAACTCCCCTGGCTGATCCTCCTAATTTACCTTGCACGTAAGGCAAACCTTGGGGTAAGGTACAGGGGTGGGGAGAAGGTGGAAGGGTGGTTGGGAGCCCCTCCTGGGGTCTCTGATTTCTGGGAGGGGAGTTGTGTTTCTGTATTACCTTTAACTTGTATATTTCTGTAAATATTCTGTCTATAGTGTATGTATCTGCTGTACATTATGCAAAGCTGTAAATATAGTTTCACCTCTTAACTTCCAGCCCTGCTGAGTTCTAGTCTGGGTCATTTTACAAAGTGTAGGGGGGCGGGGAACTCCCAAACCTTCACACACACCTACATGTTTTTTTAATATCTTCAAGGATGGCCAAGCTGGCAGCTCGTGGCTTGGACAGGTTCACTTTGATATGGGGCAAGAACTGGTTGGAGGGTCAGGCCCAGAGAGTGGTGGTGAATGGTGCCACATCCAGTTGGCAGCTGTCACTGGTGGTGTGCCCTAGGGATCAGTGCTGAGGCTGGATCTATTAAATATCTTTATTGATGATCTGGACCAGGGGATTGAGTCGAGCATCAGTAAGTTTGCAGATGACACCAAGTTAGGAACAGGTGTGGATATGTTGGAGGGTAGGAGGGCTCTGCAGAGAGACCTGGGCAGGTTGTATGGGTGGGCAGAGACCAACGGGATGAGATTTAACANCTCTGCTCTGCCCTGCTGAGGCTGCATCTGGAATATTGTGTCCAGTTCTGGGCCTCTCACTTCAAAAGAGATGTTGAGGTACTGGAAGGCATCCAGAGAAGGGCAGCAAGGCTGGTGAGGGGCCTGGAGCACAGCCCTGTGAGGGGAGGTTGAGGGAGCTGGGGGTGTGCAGCCTGCAGAAGAGGAGGCTCAGGGCAGACCTCATTGCTCTCTACAACTACCTGAAAGGAGGTTGTAGCCAGGTGGGGTTGGGCTCTTCTGCCAGGCAACCAGCAGCAGAATGAGGAGACACAGTCTCAAGTTGTGCCAGGGGAGGTCTGGGTTGGATGTTAGGAGGAAGTTCTTGCCAGAGAGAGTGATTGGCATTGGAATGGGCTGCCCAGGGAGGTGGTGGAGTTGCTGTCCCTGGAGGTGTTGAAGAAAAACCTGGATGGGGCACTTAGTGCCATGGTCTGGTTGATTGGCTGGGGCTGAGTGATAGGTTGGTCTGGAAGTCTCTTTCAACCTGGTTGATTCTATGATTCTATGATGGTGACTCTATCATCCTTGGGTAGCCATTTCCAATGTCTGTCCACTGTTTCAGTAAGGAAATATTTCCCAATGTCCAGCCTAAGCTTTCCATGGTACAATTTCAGGACATTTCTTCTCATTCCATCATCCATCACTAGGGTGAAGATTTCTGCCCCCACTTGGTTCTTCTTTCAGGGAGTTGTAGAGAGCAATGAGGTCTCCCCTTAGCCTTCTCTTCTCTGGACTAAACAGTCCCAGTTCTTTCAGCCACTCCTCATAAGACTTGTTCTCCAGACCCTTGACCATTCTCTAGTCCAATCATCCTCTAAGCGTGGCTTGCCCAGGATCACATTTAGGCATGTTTGGAATCTCTCCAGAGAAGCAGACTCCATAACCTGTGAACCTATCAGGGTAACTTCTTCCAATGCTGCAACATCATAGAATCATAGAATGGTAAGGTTGGAAGTGACCTCAAGAATCATCTAGTTCCAACCCCATGCTGTAGTCAGGGACAGCTCCCACTATTAGAGGTTACTCAAGACCTCAAAGTACATTTTTTCCCTTACATTTAGGTGGAAATTCAGCTTAGCCATTCATTGGCCAAAAAAAAAAAAATTAAAAAAAAATAAAAATCAAACTAAACCCGAACCTTACCCCCAGTTTCAATGCACATCAGAACTTTCATGATGATATTCACTTGTTTGCCATGGACAGCAATCTGTGGATTGACATTGCTGAAGAAACACAGTCACCTGTGTACTTGCAGGAGTATTTAAATCCACACAGAGAGATGGGATCATGCAGGAGAGGAATGTAATAAGATTAATTTGGACTGCAGTTAGTCTGGGATAAACCTCACGAACAGTGAGATTTATTAGCCTGTGGAACTGAATTTCTAGAAAAACCTGACCCCCTAACTTGAGTAAATGTAAAGCTACCCCCAAACCACACAGCTGAGAGCATACTTGGTTAGCAGATATCATCCTTCTGAGTGGCATTTCCTCATCTCTGAAATACAACAGTAACATTTTTGCTGTTTATGTTGCTGTGAGACTACAGGCTTTATCACACAGAGCCACAGAATGGTAGAGGTTAGAAGGGATCTCTTTAGATCACCAAGTACAACCCTCCTGCCAAGGCAGGGTCACCTAAAGAAAGTCACACAGGAACACATCCACAGGCGGTTTGAATGCCTCCAGAGATGGAGACTCTACCATGTCTTAGGGCAGCTGTGCTGGTTTGAGGTTAATTGGAATATTTTTCGGAAAATAATTATATTCTATACTGTGAAAAGCAAACAGTGGTGATGTCTGCTTCACTCAGACGCTTGCTGAGGTGTATAAGGACAAGAACACAAATACAGACAAGACAGAGTCTCAGTCTCTCTAGCTGCTGTGTCTTCTGGCCTCTCTGCTGAGTAACCCAGCTAACCACTCTGCTTCTAACCCCCCTTGCTGATCCTCCAAACTCACCTTGCAAGTAAGGCAGACCCTGGGGTAAGGTAGAGGGGTGGAAAGAAGGTGGAAGTGTGATTGGAAGCCCCTCCTGGGGACTCTGATTTCTGGGGGGGGAATTGTGTTCCTGTATTACCTTTAACTTGTATATTTCTGTAAATATCCATATCTGTTGTGTATTTTTTTTTGCTTGTATCTTGTGCTAAGCTGTAAATAAAGCTTCAGTCCTCACCTTCCAGCTGGCCGAGTCTAGTCTGGGAGATTTTTCATAGCGGGGGGGGGCAAGTAACCCCCAAACCATCATAGCAGCCTTTTCCAGTGCTCCAGTTCCTCCTCATGTTCAGATGGACCTTCTTATGTTCTAGTTTGTGCCTATTACCTCCTGTCCCGTCAGTGGGCATCACTGAACAAAGCCTGATGCCACTCCTCTGACAACCACCCTTTAAATATTGACCAACCTTGATGAATTCCCCCCCACCCCAGACTGCTCTTCTCCCTACTAAAAAGTCCCAATTCTCTCAGTCTTTCCTCGGAAGAGAGGTGTTCCATTCTTCTCAGCATCATTGTGGCACTTTGCTGTATCCTCTGAAGCAAGGTCCTGTCCTTCTTGAACTGGGGAACCCATAATAGGACACAATACTCCAGATGTGGCCTCACCAGTGCAGAGGGGAAGAAGAACAATGGAGTTGTCCTCACAGGATAAAAGACAGACTCAACCATAAGGAATTTCCTTTTGCAGTCATCAGCTAAATGCTATTTTTAAACATTAATTTCCCCCTATGTAATATGTCTAAATCTCTCCTTATTAAATGAAATATGCAGACAGAATAATAAATTTATGGGGATTTCGTGATTGCTCCAGCGGTTTGGTGGATCAGAGCTTAAAGAAGTAGGCTTACCCTTAAATGACTAAGGATAGGAGAGTGGGAACCCAAGGAATAGGGACCTTGGAGTATTGCTGTCTGAGATGACATGAGGAGGAAGAAATGTTATTTGCTGCCAAGCCAACTCTGCAATTGATCAACATGGGAAAAAAAAAAAAAAGCAGAGGAAGAGTTTGAAAGATGTTTTTAGTAGGTTACTATCAACTTGGTGGAAAGTTTTGACATGCCATTTTGAGATTTGGTGGGTTTCTTTGTACAGTTAGATGGATAGATAGCAAATTCCACTGCTTAAGTTTCTCCTTGTCCTCCCAAAGGGCTTTTCTAGTTGCAGATCACTAGTAATTGGGCAGCAGCTTCTCTCAGGAATATAAACCTAAGTATTTAGCTGAATTGTACTCAATTCACCCAAGATATCTAATTCCATTTAAGATACTTCAGAGGATGCTCTCTGGCTTCCATCTGTTGCTCTAGAAGAATAGAAGGCTGGTGTCAAATCTCCCAGATGAAGATAGAGTACTCAAACACCTGTGTCTCAAAGGACTCCAGACATCAATGCATGGATGACTGAGCAAGCTCACATCATTCTACCTGAGCAACTTGCCTGATGTAGAGTCTTGAAAATAATATTTTGGTGCATGATGCTAAGATGGTGGTGATGGTGGAGGGTGAGGAACATGGACAAGCTGGGAGGGCTGAAGGCAAATCTAGCAAACAGATTGCTGGAAAGTGATGTGGGAAGAGAAACGGGGAAAGGTGATTTTACAGTGTGCAGGGAGGACAATTGCTTGTTATGATGATGGGACACCAGCACTGCTCAAGCTCATTTGGATCCTCCAAATTGACAGAGAGATTGGTGTTGCATCGTAGTCCTCTTCTGCTCCTGCAGGATTTCAAAGGGAACTACTCTGATCTCATCCAGGCTCTAAGACATCTTTGACGTGTTCTTAGGCCTTGATTCCACCACAGTCTGACACTTAAAGCCACCCACCAGAAGGAAAGCAACATCACCAAGCACAGCCAGCTTGGGTGCTGTCAAAGGCAGCCAAAGCCTTCGTGAAGACTGCAGAAGAATAGCAGTCCCATCTCAGGCCAAGAAGAAAACCTTTTCTCTGAATTCCTGTCCTCAGCTGACATTATTCATCAGGCTGACATCAAGCTGTGCACATGAGGAAAGGACAGAGAGCTAACAGCTTTTATTTGAAAATTTAAAAAGTATGAAAAAAGCACCCCTAAAAAAGTTCTCTCAAGTTCCATCCATGGAATTTACAAGTCTCCAGTAAGGTGTGTGAGCATCCCTTTTCATTCTCTGTTATTGGAAAAGAACTTGAAGTTTCCTTTCCTCCCTTTTTTCTACCTTTTAGGGGTTTTGATTTTTTTTTTTTCCCTGTCCATTTAGGGTTATGTCAGAAGAAGGGTACCATAATAATAGCAACAGTAGGATCATTAATTACAATTCAAGTGGTTGCTCTTTCAAATCCCTCCCAGTTACACCTGTGTCCATTGCATCAACACTTGTTAAGGTCTTTCAGGACTCTGTGCTGGTCACAGCTGGTCAGATTGCTGTGAGCTTTGGCAGCCATCTGTCCCTGGGTGTTTGGAGTCAGATTCTGTGAAGAAAGCAGCCAGGGTTCTGGAGCAAAACTATTTATTTGGAAAGTGCATTCCCCAGCTACAAGGCTTCACTCAAGTCCTTTCCTCAAGAAGTGAACACAGCCAGCCAGTCCCCATCAAGGTACCTAGAGTGAGCCCATCTCCATCATGAGGTGTGCTGCTGCTCTCAGAGATAAACTAACTTCAAATGTCAAACTCCTCTCCCCAAGGAAAAGTTTTATTTCCTCAGGGAATTCACAGCTGGCTCTGAAAGGCTTGTGCAAGTGTAACTTGAAGGTTCTGGCTGGTCTTGTGAAAAGCAATCCTAAGGCTTCCTGCCCTAACTGGGGTTCAGCTTAGAGACTGAGGTGCAAAAAAGCGTACAGAACTTTTGAGTCCCTTTTGTAGAAGTTTGTAGAGGTTATACAGTGTAGAAGTTTGTAGAGCTTATACAGAGGTTCTCTCAGATGTCCACTCACAGGTGTCCTCTCCCCTATGAGGTGGCCTGAAGAGTTTGGTATGAATCCTGGAAAGGCACAGGTTTTCTACAGGTGTCATGTATCTAGGAATTGATTCAGATGTTCCAGCTATGCTAGAGAATCTCAAATGCCCATAGATTTTTTATTTTTTTTAATTAATAGACCCCCACTTACTTGGCCCAACTAGACATATCCTTAGACTCCAGCTGTACCTCAAATAATGTGCTCAGTTTTGGGCCCTGTGCAACAAGAAAGACATTGAGGTTCTGGAACAGGGGAAGGAGAGCAACGAACCTAGTGAAAACTCTAGAGCACACGTCTCACGAGGAGCCAGTGAGGAAACTTGGGTTGCTCAGCCTGGAGAGAAAGAGGCTGAGGGAAGATCTTCTCACTCTCTATGAAAGTAAGGCAAGAGTTGGTCTTTTCTCCCAAAGACCAAGTGGCATGAGGAAAAATTTCTTTCCTGAAAGGGTTATGAAGCCCTGTAACAGGCTGCCCAAGGTAGTGGCAGATATTTCCCATCCCTGAAGGTATTTAAAAGCCATATAAATGTGATGCTAAGGCACGTGATTTAGTGGTGACCTGGCAGTACCAGGTTAACAGTTGGACTTGATGACCTTAAAGGTCTTTTGCAGCATAACTGTGTATCTCCATTGGCTATACTGTGAGCCTAGACATTTGTAATGAGATTTATCTAAACTACAGCCTTTGCCTCACTGACAGCATGGGCTAGATCCTCAGTGACCTTGATAGAAGTTTGAACAGCTGCTTCACATGTAGAAATCTATGGTAGGGTTCAGTGGCTTGGAGACAGGAACTGAGGCTCATTTCATCACCAAAGCACAGATGTTTGCAGCCATTTGGGACTCAATGAATCTAAGAACACCACATGAAGTTGTCAGAGTGGGCATGGGCCAGAGATGGATGGTTTCCAAATACAGTGAGTAATTCAATTAATTTCTTTAACTGTGCAACCCTTAAAGGAGGACAAGCACCCTAAGTGTTCTTTATAAATAATGCAGAAAGAGTTGATCCTAGAAGGTATTTCAACTCACCAAGACCTAACACAGTGCAGAGCAACTGAGTTCTCAATCCATGGCTCCCAGTGAAGTGCTCAAGGTAGAAGGACTTAACATTGCCCTTGAACTCTCAAAGCCCTCTTATGAAAACTAATGAGGATATATTTTTATCATGATATATCTGAGATTACCTGTTTCCCAGGGCAACTATGCTTTTGTTTCTGACCTCAGAACAGAGTAAGCCAAAAAACGACTCAGATCTACCACTCGTAATCGCCACCAAGACCCAGAGTGGGGTTTGTAGTGAATACAAATGGAAATACTTACATGGAATCCATGAAGAAACAGCAAGATTGCCTGCAAACACAATGTTGACTGTAGCTGTCAGATCCACAGGCTAGGATACCTTCTGGAATGTCATCTGATACTGGGTTGCCCAAACAAGCAGTGTTTTGCATCACAGTTTTGGTATCGTTTCCTCCATCTGCCTACAGGAGAAAGATGTTTTCTCAATCGCCAGAGCTAACAATGTCACTGGAATATCTTGAGACTCATGAAGCACCTTCAGGTTTCCACGAGACAGCAGCCAACTGCCCTTTATCTTCCGCCTTAATGTTGCTGCAGTGTTGTCGGTGTTACTTTGCGTTCCTGAGGAGTGAGACCTTCCTTTGCTTTCAGCCACCCACATGCGCGGTGCCATGGCTGACCTCTGCTTCTACCAGATTGCACCAATGACAGTTAACCAATTGGGTTAACCATCTGCCACGTGTGTTTATTGCTCTGCCAACAGACTAACATTAGCATGCTTCATGAGCTGCTCACCACCTCCTGCTGAGTCTCCTGGTCCCCAGCTTTGCCTGACTAACTTGAATGAGCTGTTTCGGACATAAAGTAGGAAAGAAAGGATGTGAATGTGAGCATGAGGGTTGCAGGACATAGAGACAAGAATACCACCTTTATGAAAATCTCATCCCCCTGCTTTTAAATCCACAAGGCCAACACGTGTAGCTATTTGTATAGAAGCGCATCATGCAAAGTTCAAAGTCATGATAAAAAGTTATGGGAATGGGAGAATCTTGAGCTCCAGTTAGGAAGTAGGAAATGGAAGATAAATCCTACAGGCATTCTATATGTGAACAAAGTACTTTCAGTCTCATAGTAAGAGGTAGACACTG